>OU795040.1:8263806-8615154 GCA_917208275.1 Patella pellucida
TCAATAAACCATCACCCCAACTACGACAAATTGAAACAACAATCACCAATCAGTTCTAGTTCTAGCCGAAACACCTCAACGTTAACACAAACCTAAGTAATCTACAGAAACTCTCTCAACACCATTCAATTTTCAATGCATGCCATATCGTTTCTCTTTAGTATTTTCAAGTTTCAGAGACAGATATTAAAATCCCTAAATAAGATCGGGGGAAATAGGGATTAATGTCCACTTGACACAAACTAGGTCACTTTGGGACTTACATAATATTAGGGGTGGGCAAATGGAGGTCGAATTTTGGTGACAAGTGTTTTCTAAGGCGATTTTGGCTGCTGAATCCAAATCCGATGAGATTTCTGTTCTGTGACGTCATTTTAGGTTGGTTCAGTGGTTTTCAAAATGGAGGCCAAAAAATGACTTTTTTTCTCATTAAAGCAAGATAATATTGGAACTAGTTGTCCAATATGTTAAAATATATGTTTTCATGGCCTTGGATTCTAAAATTGCACTCCCATTTATGATTTGATAACATCATATATCGATATGAGGGTAATAACTGAAAAAAAGTCATTTTGAAAATGGCCACTGAACCAACATAAAATGACGTCACAGAACAAAAATTTCACCAGATTCAGATTCAGCAGCCAAAATCGCCTTGTCACCAAATTTCGGTTCTCCATTTGCCCACCCCTAATAATATGGTTCAATTTTATTTCAATAATTAGCTTGCGAACAGCGGGTTTAACTGTGGGATCAAACCAGAGGACCCAGATAGGCTATCGTTAAACCCCTAAATAAGATCGGGGGAAATAGGGATTAACGTCCACTTGACACAAACTAGGTCACTTTGGGACTTACATAAAAATAATATGGTTCAATTTTATTTCAATAATTAGCTTGTGAACAGTGAGGACCCAGATAGGCGATCCTACCCCTTGTAATGTACTAGCAGAGAGTCGAAACCAGACAACTTGACTCAATGGCAGACCTTATGATCTAAGGCAAGTGCGTTGAACAATTCGGCCACCCAACTTTCCTGGATGTATAAACGTATAAACAAAGATGATGACCGGGAAATTGGTGGGGGGGGGAGGAGAAATTTGATTCACCATATCTTGATCTTCGATTGAGTTTACTCACAGTTGGACATTTGTCAATCCGCATAGGTCATGTCCGGCATAGAATAGACGACACAAA
Source organism: Patella pellucida (assembly GCA_917208275.1). Classification (NCBI taxonomy): domain Eukaryota; kingdom Metazoa; phylum Mollusca; class Gastropoda; family Patellidae; genus Patella; species Patella pellucida. Next base: position 8,265,004 of record OU795040.1, read on the forward strand.
ATCCCTGGGGTAAACTATTTCTGAATATGCTCACCATTTACAAGTGTTTAGACAAGAACGCAGTCGCCTTTTATATAATTTGAAGAATCCCAGAAAATTGGTGTTTAATGTCAATTCAACAACAGATCCTTTTTTCATTAATAAATCGTTGTTTTTAGTACAGGAGGTTAATATTTTTGGGGTTCTTTAGAACATGCACAAATAAAATAAGAAAACAAAGAAAAGAATGTAATTAATTATCATTGATCAGGCCACTAGTTTCTTATGAAAAACTTTGATGTCATGATTTGTACCATAAGCAAAATAAAATTTATTCAATCAAGAATATAAATGTTAATTTATGGTCAAATTTAAGAATTATTATCAGAAGCATCAAATCCTTTGAATGTATCACAAAAAAATCATTGTTTTTTTTAATTAAAAAGTAAATTAAATTTCTATTTTTTTTTTACTAGCTCATTGTTTTAATAAAAGTTAAAAATATGAAGCAAATATAATAACACCACATGCAAAACTAAAATAAAGTGCCGTTCTTAGAAAAAAAAATTAAAAACATTTCTAAATTTTTGGGATTAATGAAAAAAATTGAGAATTATAGAGATCTTTTAATTTTTTGGGACTAAAAAAAATTCAAAAAATACAACACTTAAATCAAATTTTTTTTTATAAAAATTAAATTTTTTTTGGGATTAATCAAAACAGAAGAATTAAAAAGATTTTAAAATTTTTTGGGATCAAATTAAAAAACACACGATTAAATCGAAAACATATTGTGAAAATAAATGTGGCACTAAATATATAGAAGTTATCATAACCGTGATCAAAATATATCTGTATTCCACACAAAAACTGGGGTTTTAGTCAGGGCTACATCAGGCCCGTAGCCAGGAAGTTGTTTTTGAGGGGGGCAAAGACGTTTTTGGGAGGGCCAACTAGCATCGGCATTTGCATGAATTTTGCAGTAAAGGCCAATTTTCTTGTGATATTGGGGGGGGGGGGGCAAATCTCAGTATTGGGAGGGCAATTGCCCCCCCCCCCCGCCCTGGCTACGGGCCTGGGCTACATTTATCTATTTGCTTGGCAGACTAGTGAGTTTAAGGGCCTCAAGCGAGGGTGGGGTGGATTATCCTGAAGGACCTCATAGAGAAACAGCAAATATCTGGGCGTTAATGTAACATGAAACAAGTGTATTCGATTATATATACTTAAGACCGGAGACAGAAATTTACTTCCATGGTCAGTAATCAGTGCTTGGCAATATGAATGGGTTCAAAGTTTCGATAATGCCACTCCTGGTCATTTTGAGGCTAACAATGGGTAGGAGTTTAATGCAAGGGGGTGAGAGAATTTTGCCTACTCTTCTTTGATTCCAACTATCAAAGTTTCTTTTATGTGCACTGCAGGGGCCACTCTTCTGACGAGCAAAAACTGGGTTTGGAAATATCGTGAATCTTATTTTCAGTTCAAGCAGAGACTATTTGTGGAACAGAACTACGAAGATCTAAATCCACGCAGTAGATTATATTAAATCAGCACAAAAAAAAGAAAAAAGTCTGAGAGTTACTCCCCTTTGCCATTGAATTGTTTGCACTATATATTGTTAAAACTACTATTTCTTCCAGGATTTTTCGGATATCCTCGGTTACAACTGATCTATATATTTACCCAATGAATGAATGCTTGAATTCGTATTTAACAAACCGACTGGACTATGTTCGTAAGGAGATGCTTGCAAGTCGTACTAAATAAGACCTAGAATAAAAACCTACTGGATTGTGATCGTGGCGATGCTTTAGGTGACGGTGAGAAAGCAGACGGCGATTCAGGTGACGATAACGGTGATAATTGTTCTCGCCTTGGTGTCGTCTTGGGCGTCGACACGTCTCTGTCCATCTCTGTTATATAAACACAAACAACATGCAAACAATAACATGCGATAAACATCAAGTAAAACAACAACAACAAACAACACTATAAAGACAAATTCTTACTCCATCGCGAAAATTACTGAATGACAGGTTCTCCTTTATGTTTTCGGCCAACACAACGATCGAACCCGCGACATCTTGGCTAGCGAGTCAGCGTCTTACTCACTTAGACACTGTGGTCCCAATAAATCTCTATAATGCAAGCCAGAATAACCGGTCATTTCGCCTACTGTGGGGAAATGTAATTTCGGTTGACAACTAATTTAAGAATAAGAGTTTTCATACGTTATTTTGTAGATGACCATGGAATATATTCCAAGTCATTTTGGGACTAACATATGGTTCAATTTTATTTCAATAATTCCCTTGTGTGTAGGGGTCTTTAGCAGAGGGCAGAAACCGGAGGACCCAGAGAAAATCCAAAAGGTTGCACAGGTTCTACAAGATATTAGACCAGGTTCATATTGCTACTTTAATATTGGACTTGGCAGGTAATTAATCTAGAAATGGGACTTGGTTTATATGTTTTACCGTGCGTCAGTTTTATTATGGAGTAAGAACTTCTCTTTAATAAACAACATTACAAATTCTAATATAACACTTTCAATAACCCATTTAATTATGTTTAAACCCCTTTAATAAATATGTTAAAACCCCTTTAATAAATATGTTAAAACCACTGTAATAAATTAATATTAAAATTAAAATCAATGATTTTATTACATTCAAAAACCCCTTAATTTTCTTTTCCGAAACATCAATTAAAAGTGTTATATCAGAAAAGGGATTTTCAACTTCAAACAGATTCTGAAATTTTACAAGATTTTAAAGTTAAAAATCCCTTAAAGGAGAATCAACTAAATCTAATTAGGGTTATTTCATTGAAATTCACAAATATGCATAATAAAAGAACTAATTTCATCTAACATTTATCTTGTACATATACTTTTTTCTAAACAATTCACTATCAAAAAATCGAAAAAAAATTTCAATCATTAAAAAAAAATAATTGATGAATGAAATGAACAGATGCAAAATAGGTTTTTAGTTTGAATTGAACAGGTGCTAAATATAGATATAAGTCTGAATAGATGATATTATTAGTGTGAACAAATGCTAAATATAGATTTTAGTCAGAACAGATATAATTTGATTAAAGTGATGGAAAACATGATAACAAATACAGTGAAAATTGTAAAAATATAAAAACCACTGTTTTCATTATTTCTTGATGGTTATAAAATACTATCTTCGTTAGTACTGAACAGTAGAACGTTAAGGTCGGATAGCCGTGGCGATAGAGAGGCGGCTTTTCACCAATGCAACGAGGGTTCAATCCCAGCTCAGGGCAAGAACTTTATCGTTGTAAGTGAGAGGGATATTCGGTCTCCCGTCCGATCAGGCAGGTTCCCCCCCCCCCCCCGAGTTCTTGGTTTCTTCCTGCAGTAATGATCGAAATCATTCGCACGATCTGTGCCAAGGGCCAAATTGGAAAATGGCCTCACGGCTTAATTTGCTACCCTTGTAAAATGACGCGGTTATTATTATTATAAGTCCCATTTCATTTCATATTATACAACATAGGTTGCCAGGCAACGAAACATACGCCCACAGCAGCTAAATCGTCCGGGCAGTCAACAAGAGTTGTCGCATATTTTACTTTTTTCAGTAATGAAACATTTATAATACACTAAAATCATATAACAAGTAACAACTCATTATGTAATTATCAGAAATCATTGGAATTTGTTTGGCTTTGATAAAGTTCTCCTCCATGCTGTTCAAGTTATCTAAATTCATTGAAACTCAATATACTTGTTCGTCTCATGACCTTCAACAATTTATATAAATTTAAAGTCAATCGGATATTAACTTTAGCCTCTAGAGCGTCCACAAAATTTTGAAATTGATCAAGGGCCATAACTCAGTCAGTAATTATCTGAAATTGCTGAAAATCAATAGGCTTCTTCGTCTCATGACCTTAAACACTGTGTATAAATTTAAAGTCAATCGGTTATTAACTTTAGCCTCTAGAGCGTCCACACGATTTTTATAAGCGATAAAGGGCCATAACTCTGACAGTAATTATCAGAAATTGCTGAAAATCAATAGGCTTCTTCATTTAATGACCTTAAACACTGTGTATAAATTTAAAGTCAATCGGTTATTAACTTTAGCCTCTGGAGCGTCAACAAGATTTTAAAAAGAGATCAGGGGCTATAACTCCGATTGTAATTATCGGAAATTGCGGAAAATCAATAGTCTTTTTCGTCTCATGACCTTAAACACTGTGTTTAAATTTAAAGTCAATCGGTTATTAACTTTAGCCTGTAGAGAGTCCACAAGATTTTTATAAGCGATAAAGGGCCATAACTCTGACAGTAATTATCAGAAATTGCTGAAAATCAATAGGCTTCTTCATTTAATGACCTTAAACACTGTGTATAAATTTAAATCGGTTATTAACTTTAGCCTCTGGAGCGTCAACAAGATTTTTAAAAGAGATCAGGGGCTATAACTCTGATTGTAATTATCGGAAATTGCGGAAAATCAATAGTCTTTTTCGTCTCATGACCTTAAACACTGTGTATAAATTTAAAGTCAATCTGTTATTAACTTTAGCCTCTAGAGCGTCCACAAGATTTTTTGAAGTGATCAAGGGCCATAACTCTGACAGTTATTATCGGAAATCGCTGAAAATCAATAGGCTTCTTCGTCTCATGACCTTAAACACTATGTATAAATCTAAAGTCAATCGGATATTAACTTTGGCCTCTAGAGCGTCCACAAGATTTTTTTAAGTGATCAAGGGCCATAACTCAGACAGTTATTATCGGAAATCGCTGAAAATCAATAGGCTTCTTCGTCTCATGACCTTAAACACTGTGTATAAATTTAAAGTCAATCGAATATTAACTTTGGCCTCTAGAGCGTCCACAAGCAATTGTGGACGCCGGACCGACGGACCGACGGACGGACGGACGGGGGCGACGGCAATATACGACCACATTTCAATGTGGGCGTATAAAAATTCCTCCACTGGATGATCCAAGAAACAACTCAAGTCGACTTTTGTATCGACTTATTTTCTTTTATACAGAGAAATGATGTTTAACGCCCACTCGACACAAAGGAGGTCATTTCAGGACTAACATATGGTTCAATTTTATATCAATAATTTGCTTGCATGTAGGGGTCTTTAGCAGTGGGGGGATACCGGAGGACCTGGAGAAAACCCACGAGGTTGGACAAGCAACCCCTCTCTTTGTCACGTACAACAGGGGAATCGAAACCATGCCACGTTGACTCAATGAAACCCTTATGTTACGGCCCGCACGACGCACATGCTTACCATTCAGCCATCCACACTCCCTTCTTTTATAGAATAATGAAGACCAGTTGTTTTATTTTCAACAAAAGTCAGTGTATTTGTAAAAATGTAAAATTAAAATGATATTTAAATATAGTTAGTGAATGACATGATTACACACAAACAAAACAAATGAACATGATTACAATTACAAACAAAACAAATGAACATGATTACAAATACACACAAAACAAATGAACATGATTACAAATACACACAAAACAAATGAACATGATTACAAATACACACAAAACAAATGAACATGATTACACATGATTACATACAAACAAAACAAATGAACATGATTACATACAAACAAAACAAATGAACGTGAAGTTGTATTAGTAAGCAGCCGCAGGCAGGGAGGCGTGTTATATATCTTTAGCTCAACATATTCTGAATCCGTCATTTAACCATCAAAGTTCAGACAGACCCTGAACACTATTTGGAGAATGTAAAAATTACAGTCTGATTTCTTGTGTCGATATCTAGAAGACCCCAATACTTGTTCAATAATGTTACAGCAACAAAAAATCAAACGTTTATTCAAGCTAAACGTTCTCACCCACCATTTTAAGTTTCAGGCTATTATTAAAACAATGCAAATAGGCCTTTAGGGTAAAAATCAGGGCCCAAATACCGCACCATTGTCAAACCTCTTAAAGCTAGATTTCACACAAACCAATCAACCCATTCAACAAATGTATCGACCAAAAACTCAAAACATATCGGTTGCGTAATGGTGGGGCTATATATCGTTAATAACAATCCATCCATTAACCCTCTCATAACCGGACTGCAAGAAACCGCCCGTCATTTTTGCCGCTCTATGCCCCTGAACCGCCCAATACATACCACATTCATTTTTCGCCATTTTATCGGAAATCACGTTCTCGTATCGGCGAGACGAGATTTCAACTAACTTCCTGTGTAAATAAGCTAAAAAATGGCGTGTCACATTGACAAGTTTGCTATTGATGTTAATCAGACAGGCCTTAGTGCATGTGGTTATGAGAGGGTTAAGCCAATGCAAGACCAGCCTCGTTTATCTTGAACAGATAAATTTCATTATGAAACACAGGTAGTAAATAAGCACCAATACCCGTGATGATCGTATCAGCATGGGCATGGTTAAAATATATCAAATAAAATGCAAGCGTTATCAAGAGGGGGGCCGGCCCATAGGCTAAACCCGTTCCCCAATTCAAAATTTCTGAATAAAATATTGTTTAAAAAAAAAGAAAAAAAAAAGCGTTATCAAGACATGCCCTCGCTATATATATATATATAACCATGTATAGATCAATCAGCGCACCTGTACAACGCAAACTTCCATTGATCTGTCACGAAAAGCTAGAGCAGTTATCTGCCCTTAGTATAACAATATATATATATATATATGAACAGAAAAGATAATATACTGATCTAGATCTAAATAATGGCACAACATTTAGTACGTCCATAGATAGCTTACGTTTTGTTTGAGGTTTTTCCTTGCTGGTTCCTATAGTAACATCACAGAAAGCACGGGAAAGGAAATAAAACAAGCAATGAGAGCGAAATTAAAATCGTTAGCATGATGAATATGGTGAGCTTGATACATTATGTGTAATTGTTACACTCTCAAAATAAATTTTGTTTGCATTTGTTACTCTTACAAAAGACAAATGGCCAATTTGTTACTTATGTAAATACGGTACATTATTCTAAACTACACCATTTGTACTTGTTACTCTTATAGCTATATGTCATATATTTCTTACTACTCGCAAGGCACTCCATTATTTTTTTTTACAAAAGACAAATGGCCAATTTGTTACTTATGTAGATACGGTACATTATTCTAAACCACACCATTTGTACTTGTTACTCTTATAGCTATATGTCATATATTTCATACCACTCGCAAGGCACTCCATTGTTTTGTTACTTAGAAAGATGAAGTGTATAATTATAATTTTGTAATTATTAAACACATTCGTCAATATCCATGAAACACATTTATAATTGTTACTTTGATGAGCTTTTATAATTATAACTTATAGCTATACATAACACATTTCTTACTGCTCGCGAGGCACATTTTGTAATTATTACTCTGATAAGCATGTAGATATATGGTGTGTAATGGTTATGCTCTCCAAAGAAATTTATTGTGCATTTGTTACTCTTACAAAAGACACATGGCACATTTTTTACTTATGTAGTAGACACACTACATAGTGTATTTTTTACTCTTACAAAAGACACATGGCACATTTGTTACTTATGTAGACACACAACATAGTGTATTTGTTACTCTTACAAAAGACACATGGCGCTTTTGTTACTTATGTAGACACACTACATAGTGTATTTGTTACTCTTACAAAAGACACATGGCATTTTTTTTACTTATGTAGTAGACACACTACATAGTGTATTTGTTACTCTTACAAAAGACACATGGCGCATTTGTTACTTATGTAGACACACTACATAGTGTGTTTGTTACTCTTACAAAAGACACATGGCACATTTGTTACTTATGTAGACACACTACATAGTGTATTTGTTACTCCCAAAAGATCATACGCATTGTGTATTTGTTACTTTCACAAATATACAGTGTGTATTTGTTACTATTACACAAGATACAAGGTGTGTAATTGGGTGATATTAATTCATTCTTTCAGTATGAAATTGATAAATAATAACAATGAAAATATGTTTGTACAAGTAGAAGTTATTTCATGTTGAAAGCAAATTAGTTAATCAGAAAAAAGCCATGATCAATTAGTCATCAATGTCTTTATGAAATTATGAAATAAATAAAATATGTTTGGTTATCCCGTTGATTTTAATATATTGCATGAAGAAAGCTGATCTTGTTAATTCAAATAAAGCCATGATCAATTAGTTACGATATGAATGACTTGATGAATTATGATAAATGAAAAAAAAAAAACCCATTAAATTAAATTAATAATTAGATCCAAAAAGACTGTTTTACTTGACTTCAGACAAAATGGATTCCATGCCACTTCATGCCACTTTATGATCAGGATTCTGTCTATATCTAAAGACGCGATAAAGACTCCATTATCTAAACATTCCCATCTTTTAAATATAGAGTGGATCTGAAGATTTTTACAACATTTAAAGAGATGGAAAAAATGGACGTGGACGTTACCTGGCGTTAATTCTGCTTCCTTTTCACCGCTGCTGGTCATAGCTCCATCATCTCCAGTTCCTCGTTCAGTAGAAACCGACAGACCTTCTGCTGATAATTCATGTACAGGTTCTGGTTCTGGCCTGTAACAAGGCAAAATTCATTTCATTAACCTAAGTACGACTTCATAATGTTTTGTCTAGTTTTAATTTAATCGGCTGATCAATCATGACATCATTACTCTTTCTCTCATGAAAACTTTCTCATTTTATTATCATGTAACATTATATCATCGCCTCTATTGTCGTGTTTGATATCCCTCTTGGAAAAAGGGATCACGGTGGCTAAGTGGATAAGGCGCTGGTTCGCTAGCCTGGAGGTTGAGTGTTCGATCCCTGCATTGGCCGAGAAAGTTCATCTCGATTTTCCGGCGTGATTTCCCCTTGTCAGTGATGCAGAAGGAGGGCCTGACAAGGACAGCTGCCTAGTCGTTCGGATGGGATGAAAAACCGAGGTCCCGTGTACAAATTGGAGTGCAAGTAAAAGATCCCTTGGCAGTTGGAATTCGATATAAGAGTAGGCCGTAGCGCCGCTGCCCTGGCAAAATTTCCCTCATTGCACACTGTGGCGTATGCCCGTCTTCAATTAGCCCAGGTTAGGTGCTTAAGCGTAGGACGTTAAACCCCATTTCATTCATTCATTCTCTTGGAAAAATAAATAAAAAGCAGAAGAGAGAGATGAAATAAAATGGGGTTCAACATCCAACTGTTCTGCTCCAACTGGGCTAATGAATTGTGAATGTCTGTATTATAAGGAGTTTACATGGTATTGTATGATTCTGTTAAATTTGTCAACTGGTTAAAATTGAGAACCAAATTCTGTTTCTAATAAATCTGTTAAAATTGTGTTACTCTGGATCCTTTTCTATTACATGTGTTAGAAATGAAATTAGATGGGGTTTATCGTCCAACTGTTCTGCTCCTAAACTGGGCTAATGAAGACGGTAAATGTGTTAGGAATTGAGATCAGAATTTCTATTAAATTTGTTACGCATTGGGAAACAGAATTTCTAATAAATTTGTAAACATTGGGAAACAGAATTTCTATTCAAAGTGTTATAACTGTAACTTACGTAGGTTCTGGTGGTGGTAAGAATTCCTGGATATATTGTCGTCTTTCAGCTTCCTTATTTCTTGCCACTTCTTCAGGATGTGCTTGATTATATTCTTCTTGCTTTCTCTTTTCTCGATCTTTTAATTCAAACTAAAAATACGACAAATTAATTTAATGTGATGACGAAAATTAATATTTATTATTAAACATACATTATGCAAGAGCTAAATGAGAGGAACCATGTTAGATTTCCACGACATCCCTTTCCTAAGCTGAGTTGAACCATATTCGATTTGATCAACATGATTTCTGTGAATTCCCCTTTATAAGATGAGAGGGACCATGACCATTTGATCAACAAAATATCCTTGACTTCCCTTTCATAAGATGAGAGGGACCATGTCCGATTTGATCAACAAAATATCCTTGACTTCCCTTTCATAAGATGAGAGGGACCATGTCCGATTTGAATGTACTGTTACATGGATACAAATAAGAGAGAGAGAGAACCCACGAGATTTGACAGGCGACCCTACTCCTGGTAATGTACAACCAGGGATTTGAAACCACAGCAGTTGACTCAATGACAGGCTTTATGATACAGCTAACCATTTAGCTATCCAATATCCCTAATTTATAAATGACAGGTGATAGAAATAAGAGCAAATACTCACGGTTGTTAATTTTTCTAAAGCTGCAAATCTTTCTTCTTGTGTATTAGCTGATTTTTCAAAAGCCTCATGTTTCTTGATGAGCGTTTCGACAGCGTCTAATGTCTCTCCCAGATCTTGGTTGTTTAAGTAAGGATCTTGAGCCATCAACCATGTTTCTGCTACGGAAGCGTCGCGAGCGAACTGATAAACTTCGAGGATGAGTTGTAAATGTTCCCATCGATCACTCCATTGTTCCGTCATGTCCAATCTCTGGAGCGTTAGTTGAATCAATTTCTCTCGTACCTAGAAGATAGAAATAAAATATTTCAAATCCATGTAGATCAAATTAAAGTCTAGTCTGAAGCATAGTTATCATCCAGAAAAATATTCTACGAATATTAGCATTGTAAACATTTGAGAATAATCAGTATCCAACACTTTGAATTTTTTTATTGAAAAATCTCTCTCTTCATTATCTATGTCTTTAAAATTTATCCTAATTCGTCATCACTATTCAGGTTTGTTTATATTCATGCAAGAATTGTGAAATATATTGCAGGAAGGGGTGTAAACTCTTCTTTGACTAGGCCAAAGATACTGGATAATTAACCACATTAAGAACCAAACTCCTGGGTACGGATGTGCAAGGGCAATATTGACAGCGGTCCCAGATCCTCCGCAAGTTGAAGACTAGGAGGTTTTGGGTGGCCCGAAACTGAGTTTAAACAGATATAAGTATCAGGCCTCTTGAAGCTGATATTCCAATTTGTGCAGATTTGGGATAACATTTCATAGCTTAATATAAACTATAGATAGTCTCTCGATTTGATTCTTAAGAGTGGAAGGAGAGAGAGAGAGAGAGAGAGAAATAGGGTTAAAAGTCCAGTCGATACAAACTAGGTCATTTATGGACTAACATATGGTTTAATTTTATTTCAATAATTTGCTTGCACGAGGTTGGACACCCTACTCTTTGTCACGTGCTTCTAAAAGGAATCTCAATATTTATGAGTTGTATTCGTACCTCCTCTGATCTGTAGTGTTTTCTAGATAATAAATCTCGTCCCAGATTAATACAGATAGCAAAGTTCTCTTCTCTAGCGTCGATCTCGGCTTTCAAACTCTGATGATTGTTCATTAATAATTCTACACCAGACACATCTCTGTTAAATAAAACATAATTAAATAAACATAATTAAATGAAACAAATGAAATGGGGTTTAACGTACCACTGTTCAGCTCCTAAGGGTTTAACGTGTGGCTGGGCTAATGAATGAATGAATGAAATGGGTTTAACGTCCTACGCTTAAGCACCGTACCTGGGCTAACTGAAGACGGGCATATGCCATACAGTGTGCAATGAGGGAAATTTTGCTCGGGCAGCGGCGCTACAGCCTACTCTTATATCGCATTCCAACTGCCAAGGGATCTTTTACAAGCACTCCAATGTGTACACGGGACCTCGGTTTTCCGTACGGGACCTCGGTTTTCTGTCCCATCCGAACGACTACGCAGCTGTCCTTGTCAGGCCCTCCTTCTGCATCACTGACAAGGAGAAATCACGCCGGAAAATCGAGATGAACTTTCTCGACCATTGCAGGGATCGAACACCCGACCTCCAGGCTATAGAACCAGCGCCTTATCCACTTAGCCACCGTGATCCCGGCTGGGCTAAAGAAGACGAGCATACAGCAAGCTATGAGGGAAATTTTGACCGAACAGCAGCACTGCGGATTACTGTCATTTCAAATTACAATTGTCAAGGGTTTTGTTTATGTCCACGCCAATGTGTAGACATGACCTCATGTTTTTGTACCATCCAAACGACGAATATATAAATAAATTAAATATTTCTATTTTGGCCAGACATTGATTCGCTTAGAATTGGATCGTTGAGTCTAGTGACTTGACTGCCACGGTCCCCTACATTCTAAGATTTGCTTTAAAAATATACATTATCTTTATAAATCCAGTCTGTATTTACTGCAATTGTTAAAGATTTGGTGACAGAAAATACGGCAATAAATTTAAACCGTACAAATAAAACAGAATTGCCAAACGACGCCATACCTTGGTTTTTCTTGTGTGTTCATCTGTCTCTGGATATCGTCCATCCACAATCTCAGGTCGTGAGCCATGAGGAAGAATTTATAAAGATCACTAGAGTCTGCGAGTTGCATGCGTCTTCGTTCAACCGTTATATGTAGATTTCTCCATGCTTCAATGACCTCAGCTTCACGTTGTTGTATATCATGAGCTCGTTCTCCAGCGTAAGCAGATTGTAGTCTGTAGGACTCTGTTTGAATTGCTTCAACCTAGTGACGAAAAGAATTTGATTGTAATAACACTCTAATTCGCGCGCATAGGGATCTTTAGCAGTGGGAGGAAACTGGAGGACCTGGAGAAAACCCGTGAGGTTGGACAGGCGACCCTACTCCTTGACACGTACAACCAAGGTTTCGAAACCACACCAATTGATTCAATGACATGATTTATGATACAGCATGCACATGCTAACCATTCGGCCATCTCTCCCCCCCCCATTGTCTTTATCAAGTAAATGATAAATTTTAATGAATCAAATCAAGTCTAAATAAGGCATGGAAAGAGAGAGAGAGAGAGAAATGGGGTTTAACGTCCACTCAACACAACTAAGTCATTTCGGGACTAACATATGGTTTTTAATTTCATTTCAATAATTTGCTTGCGCGTAGGGGTCTTTAGCCGTGGGAGGAAACCGGAGTGCCCGGAGGAAACCCACGAGGATGAGAAGGCGCCCCTCTCTCTATGCCACATACGCTCACATCGGGGCTTGAAACCACAGCCGCAAGCCAGAGGTGACCAGCCAGACTACAAGGCCATTCGGACCCCCTGGCATGGAAAGATAAATACACTATAAAATCCACAGCAGCCAATCCGAAGATTTTATCAGAAAGAAAGCGATTTTGGAAAAGCTCATGGAAACAAATGATAAATATTTCTTTACTAAAGGTTCCGGTACAGGCTTAAATGCAAAATACATCAGTCACAGCTGACGGGTTTTCTATCTTTTTTAATAAGTAAATACAGTAGAACTTGCTCGGGCAGGCACTCCTAATCAGCGAACACTTGCTTCAAGGAGCACCCACAAAATGTTTGTGATAGGGGTTGGGGCAATATTGGATACCTCTAGTCAAAGAGCACCTCCATTAAGCAACCATTTTTAAATTTCCCTTGGGTGCTTGCTTAATACAAGTTGTACTGTAGATGATAAAAAATTAAGTACCCACCTGGTGACCTAATGTGACTAAATCATTTTCAAAGTTGGCATGTTTCCTCTGTAGAGCAGCAACACTCTGAGCATCTCTACCAAGTTCTTCTGGTATTTGGTGTTGTTTTTCCTGAAGAACGTTAATACAGTTATAAACAAAACAATAAATGGAAAATAATTTTGAGATGTGTTATGTAAGATTTAGATAAAGTGCTGGCCATTCTTGCTATAATACTTCAAAAATAGATAACGAAAACTGAAAATATTTAAAAGTTCAGTTAATTTTTTTAATCTAAGCAAAGTTATGAGTATTTGAAGTTGTGCCACGTTAAAAGGGTAAAAAGAAAATATTTTGGATGTTATTTATACAAATGATAGGAAAAAAAATTAAAGCAATAATCTCCATTTAAAAATATATAGCAATATAAATTCTATTCCAACAGTATCAATTTCAGAAAAGAAATCAAGGCTTCAAATTTAATCAAATTGACACTTGATTAAATTATTTCAATAATACACTTGCACATATAAGGGTCTTTAGCAGTGGGATGAATCCGAAAAAAAAAAACGGAGAAAACCCACGTGGTTGGACTGGTGACCCTATCACTGTCAAGTACAATCAGTGAATCAAAACCAAGGCAGTTGATTCAATGACAGACCTTATGATACAACGTGCAGAAGCTGACCATTTGACCATCCAACCCCCTCACTATAGAAATAATGATTTTATACTTACATAAATATTTTCTAACGTATCTTTACAATCTGAGCAGTATTTATGTAGTTCCCATGATGCCTGTAACATCTGCGTTCTTGTGTCGATTAATTCCAATAAATCGGTCCATGCTTCGTTAACCTGATCTTTGTATTCTGCTATCGTGGCGGAATCAGAATGATCGGCCAGCATCAATTGGTCACATTCTTCATTGTTAGCGGACACTTTGTCTTTACCTTGTGCTTCTGTCTCACGAGCCCATTCTCGGAATCGTTCTTTTAATAACTGAAATTAAAAAAATGAAATAAAAATAATTCTGGCACCAACAGGCTTATATTGAAGACAGGCATTGGACTACAAGTGAAATTTTGCCAAGGCAACAGCTGTTCCGCAACATTTCATCAAGCAGATTTACAATCGGGTGACCCTAAATTGATTGGGAGATGCTAATTGTAGGCCGGTTGGGGAGGTTCGCGGGTTTCCGGAGTCGAAAATGGCTGCTTTATATAAATGAGTATTTTGGGGAATACTAACCCGAACCCTAACCCTTATAAGAGGTGTAAAAGGTAAATTAGATCCAAGTTCAGTCTACTAAAAAGGGTTAGGGTTAGGATTTGGGTTAGTATTCCCCAAAAATCTCATTTATATAAAGCGGCCATTTTGAGTTCTGGAAACACCCGAACCTCCCCAACCGGCCTACAATTAGCATCTCCCAAATTGATTCCAATCACAGTTCTGCCAGTACCGAAAACAGATCTAGTGTAAGTCTGAATCCAGGTGAACCCAAACATGTCAGCTACGGTGATTGGTCGAGATAATATATTGAGTAAGCTCATGCCTGGTTGGTCAAAATTCTTGTATTCCATCAATTACCACATCTCCAGGGATTGCGAAAAATTCAATTCAATTGAGTGCCCTCATATATGTTCTGTTAATCTATGTAGTATGATCTAACACCTATTACAGTACAATACTTACTGTGACATGTTCAAAATCTTGACCTGGATCATTGGAACCAGCATGTACAGATTTCTCTGCAATCCACTGTAATAAATCTTCAATCTCCCGATGTAAGGAATACAATTTTAATACTTCTCCTAATTTACCACGACGCTCGTTGGCTAAATCTCGTAAACCAGCGTACAATTTATCGATCTGAGATTGACGAAGGGCAATTTGGTCACTGAAAAACGAAGTTGTTTAGAATCAAATGAAAATGAATCTGTATTAAATCCTATTTGAATGCGATATCTTTGCTATTAACATAATAAAATCGCATTTGTTTAAAAGATTCTTATGACATGATGAACATGGTCGCCCCCCAATAGGGATCCATGCTAGTTCAATCTATTCAAGGGGTCTTTAGCAGTGGGAGGAAATTGGAGAACCAGGAGGAAACCTATGAGGTTGAACAGGCGACCCTACTCCTTGTCATATACAACCAGGGAATTGAAACCATGCCAGTTGACTCAATGATAGACCTTACAACACAATACGCACATGCTAACCATTCAGCCATCCAACTGCCTCAACCTTCAAATAACTTAATCAGTCGCAATAAAGGGAAAACAGTAACTACTAAAATATAAGGATAATATATTTCAACGCCAACAAGAGTTGATTTGTGTCGAAATTTTGTTTTAACCCAGTCATAAATCTCCAGGTTGGGTTCGGGGAATATGGAATGAATGAATGAAATGGGGTTTAACGTCCTACTGTTATGCACTTAACCTGAGCTAATTGAAGACGGGCATACGCCATACAGTGTGCTATGAGGGAAATTTTGCCCAGGCAGCGACGCTACAGCCTACTCTTATATCGAATTCCAACTGCCAAGGGATCTTTTACGTGCACTCCAATGTGTACACGGGACCTTGGTTTTTCGTACCATTGGAATGACTAGGCAGCTGTCCTTGTCAGGCCCTCCTTCTGTATCACTGACATAGGGAAATCACGTCGGAATATCAAGATGAACTTTCTCGCCCAATGCAGCGATCGGGGAATATGGAAGATAATATGTAAACCACATACCAATCAGGATGTTCGGTTTCTATTAAGTTTCTACTTCGTTCACCCAACTGTCGAACAACATCAGCGTAATCATCGACAGCGTTTTCTAATACTTGATGTTTCTTCATCATATTCTCGGATCCCGTCTCATCCTTGGCGCGATCTTCTCCCATCATATACAACTCTTGTTCACTCATCCACGACTCGGCCTCGTTGGCATCGAAGTAGTACTAGAAAGAAAAAAAGTCACAAAGAATTATATATTTTTTTTAATTTCTTTCATTCATGCATGAATTTTCTATTAAAGAATAGATATTAATTTCATTGGCTAGTTCCAACATTCTGAGGCAAAGAAGGATTATTTTGCCTGGGCAGTGGCACTATGGCCTACCCTTATATTGAATTCCAAGAGTCCAGGGATCTTTTACGTGCATGCCAATGTATACACAGGACATTGGTTTTTCATTCAGCTGTCCTTGTCAGACTCCCCTTCCTGCACAATTGACCTGGGGAAATCATGGTGGAAAATTCAAACGAACTTTCTCAGTCAATACAGGGGTCGATTACTCCTGGAATGATAAATGGTTTCTGAACTTTTCTGCACTAATGGCTGTGAGGGAAAGTCTGTCTGGGCAGTGCCCTCTCTGATTCCTAACGGTCTGGATATATACAATCTTGACAAACTGATAAAACATGCGACCTTCAGGCCCCTTCCGATTCCTAATAGTCTTGATATACTCAGGAGCTCATTTTTTACTCCTGAACATGGGCCGTTTGACGAACTGATAAAACATCTTACTTGTTGTGATGTTTCTGAAAGTTGTAGTCGATCACGTCTGGCATCAACAGAATCCTTCAATTCCTGCCATCTTTGCACTAAATCGTTCATTAAACCAGAGAATTCTTCCGATTGTGGATGTTCTTCATCGATTAATTCCTGGCCGATATCACACACACCCCGTATACGTGGTTCGTGATTCTCGATCTCTCTCTGTAGCGTCTGAAGTAAATAAATACACAGATTATAACTTGTATTAGCAGACATGAAAACATTTTGTTGGTTTAGTTGCCTTTTAATTTTAAAGAATTTTTTATTTTTTTTTTATCTCTTATCAGCTCAGATAGAAGCATTTTCAAATTTTGTTGGTTCAGTTGCCTTTAATTTTAAGAATTTTTAATTTTTTTTGATCTCTTATCAGCTCAGATAGAAGCATTTTCAGAAAAAAAGATAATTTGAGCTACATTCGATTGTGACCCAAGTACACATATTTCAAACAGGGCAATTAAAAAAAACATGTCTGAAAGAAAAAGATCTTCTATATTCAATGCAGTTAACAAGGAACAGTTTGGAATTTGGAAGCGGTGGTACTTAAAAGACCTTTCTTCTAATTAGAATTCCTATCTTCAATGGATTATTTCTCTGAGTATCAATTGAGAGAGAGAGATAGATAGAGAGAGATTAATTTCAATAATTTGCTTGTGAGTAGGGGTTTAGCAGTGGAAGGAAACCGGAGGACCCAGAGAAAACCCACAAGGTTGGACAGGCGACCCTACTCCTTATCACGTACAACCGAGGATTGAAACAATGCCACTTGACTCAATCACAGACCATATGATCAAACATATTTTAAATGATATATAAATTTATTGCTTACTTGATTTTTCTTGATCAGCAGTTGCACGCTAAGTAGACTGTTTCCATAGTTAGTAGAATCAGCCAATGGTTTCTTTTCTTCTATCCATAATTTCTCATCTTCGATATCCCGCATAAATTGATGAATTCTCTTCACCTTCTCCAGTTGATTCCTCCTCTGAACTAAAGGTCTCTGGATTTTGGCAAATCTGTAAAAATGAATGAAATGGGGTTTAACGTCCTATGCTTAAGCACCTAACCTGGGCTAATTGAAGATGGGCATACACCATACAGTGAGCTATGAGGGAAATTTTGCCCGGGCAGCGGCGCTACGGCCT
The DNA here is from genome assembly GCA_917208275.1 of Patella pellucida. Classification (NCBI taxonomy): domain Eukaryota; kingdom Metazoa; phylum Mollusca; class Gastropoda; family Patellidae; genus Patella; species Patella pellucida. The sequence continues at coordinate 8,283,165 of OU795040.1, forward strand.
ACTCTTATATCGAATTCCAACTGCCAAGGGATCTTTTACGTGCACTCCAATTTGTACACGGGACCTCGGTTTTTCATCCCATCCGAACGACTAATCAAAAAATACAATCAAAACATTACTTGTATATTTTCTACCATAGCATATATATAGTAGTGAAGAAAGTACATTCCTCATCCATGACAACATAGTAGTGAAGATCATTCACATTCATTTCTCATTTAAATTGGAGAGAGAGAGAGAAATAGGGGTTTAACCTCCACTGAACACAAACTAGGTCATTTCGGGACTAACCCATGGTTTAATTTTATTTCAATAATTCGTTTGCGGGTAGGGGTCTTTAGCAGTGGGAAGAAACTGGAGGACCCTGAGAAAACACACGAGGTTGCACAGGCAACCCTACTCCTTGTTACGTACAACCGGGGATTCGACACCACGTCAGTTGATTCAATGAGTCAATGATAGGCTTTATGATACAGCATGCACGTGCTAACCATATGGCCATCTAAGCACTCAATGAAATAATTTGAAATTTTCAATACGTCTATTTCTCAATATCTTTTTTTTCTAACTATAATAGCAAGAACTGGCATTCTTTTTTCTAAATCTTATATAATCAGTTGTTTTTTTACCTTTCTGCAACAAGAGCTTTACGAGCCTCTATCTCGGCCTCTCTGTCGGGTTCTAATCGTTTTAAATGAACGGCCTGAGATTCTAATTCCTGTACTTGTTGTTCTTTTATTTTCATCTCATTTTCCATCATCTAAAATAACATAGTTTCAAATGAAATGGGGGTTTAACGTTTTACTATTCTACTCTGACTGGACAGTTTGAATGAGAGAGAGAGAGAGAGAGAGAGAGAGAGAGAGAGAGAGAGAGAGAGAGAGAGAGAGAGAGAGAGAGAGAGAGAGTGAGAAATTGAGTTTAACATCCACTCAATATAAAGTAGTTCATTTTGGGTCTAACATATGTTTTAATTTTATTTCAATAACTTGCTTGCACGTAGGGGCCGTTAGTAGAGGGATTAAACTGGAGGGCCAGGAGACAAACAACGAGGTTGGGCAGGTAACGCTACAAATCGGGGAATCAAAACCACTCCAGTTGACTCAATGACAGATCTTATGATTACAACGAAACATTATTTACAATTCTGAGGGTCGTCTTAACAACTTCCATGATAAACCGTTAATTTATTCATCTTCAAATTAAGGTTTGATTTTGCTTTTACTTCAATACATCTTATCAAGCCCTTCACGTAATACCCTGCATATTTCGGCACTAAATTTAATTGGGTATACGCCCAGCATGTGAGCCTATCAGATCCCTTGATCGTGGTGAATGTGATAATCAAGTTGCAAAGTTCAAGATTCGTTCAATTTCATTCAAGGTTTCCAGATGTGGTCCCCCGTGGGCTATGGAGGCTGTTTTGATCGGACAGCGGAACCACGGCCTTACTTTATTTCGAATTCCAACTCACTGATAACTTGTTACTTACGTTTTGTTTCTGAACCAAGAGGTTAACAGTGGTAAGATCTTTACCAAAGTCCTCTGAGGTGATGACTTGAGACTCGACGGTGTTAATCCATCCATCGACGTCATCGCAACTCTGGGTGTAGAGCACCGATCTATTGGCATCGAATAGTTTCTCTCCCTTGGCTTTGCTGGTACCTTCGAGATTCTCCCATTGGCTGTCTATCTCTTGTAACATTGGTCCAATCTGTTCTCTCATCTCCGGTTTATTCTTCATTAATTCTGCTCCCTCCTGATATGGTTAGAAAATAAAATGGAGTCAATTGGGTAATGGTACGGATGTGGATTAGCATTTGGGTGATTTTGAAATTACTTTTCTGCTCTGACTGGGCTAATGAAGACAGAGAAACGAAATGAGGTTTAAAGTCCCACTTTTCTGCACAGCACAAACTGTATACCTTGCATTGAATTAATGGAGTAATGGATAACTATCAGTCCAAAATTGGTTCTGTTTTTACAAAGTTATGATGAATTGAAAATTGTGCAACATTTGACATCCTCTACTGTCAATATAAACAGAGAAAGAGAGAGAAATGTGGTTTAACGTCCACTTGACACAAACTAGGTTATTTTGGGACTAACATATGGTTTTCATTTTTTATTTCAATAATTCGCTTGCGCGTAGGGGGCTTTAGCAGTGGGAGGAAACCGGAGTGCCCGGAGGAAACCCACGAGGTTGAGAAGGTGCCCCTATCTCCATGCCACATACGCTCACACCAGGGCTCGAAACCACAGCTGCAAGCCAGAGGTGGCCTACCAGCTGGAGGTCTAAGCGCGGAACTCTAGACCATCCCTACCCCCCTCGATATAAACAAGCGGTGAGAGCCAACTTCTATAAATATTGGGCTAAATCTCTTGATGGACCTCCTCTTAAAATCTGATTTCATGAAAATGTCTAAAATTATTGCATTTTACAGACCCAAGGATCTGTGGACATTCTTATTTTGATGGCAACAGTTTGGCTTCAGAGATTTTTGGACGGAGGTTCTATCGCGATGTGTAATTCAAAATACTGACCAGTTTAATGGCTTCGAGTCGTTCCTTGTTGGCAGCGATCTCCGATTCAAAAGCTTGATGTCTCATATATTTACTGTGGAGATTCTTAGCATCTCGGTAAGATTCGTCATGGGCAGCGGCCATCTTGTCATTCAACCAATCATTAAGCTGGAAAGAAATTAGAACAAATGATTATTTATCAATTGAATAATAATTGTTCATTCAAATACCTGGGCCTGGATTCTCGAAATGTTAACTAAAAATAAAATCCTAATTTTAGTAGTTACTTCAATTTTGATTGGCTAAGCACCAAAATCAATCTAATATTACCCAATCAAATAACTAAAATTTGGATTATCATTTAAGTTAAATCTTTGTGAAACAGGCTCCTGGTGTCCCAATAGAAAGATCAGGCAATTTTTGAGATAATCCCCTCCAGTTAAGATAATATAAAATTCTGTATTTCATTAATCAAATTCTATTAAAAACATATCAAGACAATACACAATTCTATGGAACACGAGAACTGTTTATTACAGAGCACAATACACAATTCTATGGAACACGAGAGCTCTTTATTACAGAGCACAATACACAATTCTATGGAACATGAGAACTGTTTATTTAGAGCACAATACACAATTCTATGGAACACAAGAGCTCTTTATTACAGAGCCATGTTTTGACAAAGGTTCTATTAAATGCCATCAAAACAAAATATTGAGGCTAATGGGAACCGAGACTAAACACCAGCCATGTCGGTGGTTCAAATCCAGTGTTGAAATATAATTTAATTAATTTATAATCCATTAAATGATCAAGATTCAAAGTAAAGTGGGGTTTACTTGTGAAGTGTGGTTTATTTGTAAAGCAAGGAAAGATAAAGATATAGTTTGCATTAAACTTATAAATCAAATAAACATTATGTTCTAATTAGCGGCCATTATTCATGATTTATTTGAAATGGTTGAACGATGAAACGCATCTGTGTATGCATAATGTCAATTCTTTTTTTATTTGGCTTTATTTCAAAACGTTGTAATATATCAAACATATTCTGGCTTATGTTTCAAAATCTGCATTAGAATTATAGCAACTGTCTGTATCTAATGATTTAAATTAAAAAATACATATTTCTTGAAATCGAAAAAAAGGGAGACTCAAGTCATCAACATTCTCAGCACTTGTATAGCAAATTTGTTTCCATGGAAACACAGAAATTACAAAGGCATAATATGTTGATGTGTATATCAAATTTGTTTCCATGGAAACACAGAAATTACAAAGGCATAATATGTTGATGTGTCTACAAACTTTCATAAAGATATCTTGAACAGTTTATTAGATATGCTCTGGACTCAAACGAAAGATGCGATCCATCCCTAACTTAATTCAAAGTGAGATAATGAATTATTTCTCTCTGCGATTTCCTCACCTCGTCCCACTCTTGTATAAATTGTTGCATCTGTAATTGTTCTTTAAGTCTATCAAGTTGTTCATTTGACTTCTGGTGATTTGCATCTCTCCTGTGATAATAAAAACAGAAACATAAATCCATCAAAATATAAATAATCAATGGCCATTCGTATCTAAATGTATCCTTCAATCTCGAACAAATATCCAAAATCAAAGAAATAACACCTAATGTAGATTGACTTTTTAGTTTACTTTACTCACGATATTTCGGAGACATGTAGTCCCCTTCTTCAGGTGCTCAAGATGTTACTGACAAAATTTAGAAAACATGCAAATTTTGTCAGTAACATCTTGACCACCTGAAGAAGGGGACTACATGTCTCCGAAATATCGTGAAATAAACTAAATAGTCAATCTACATTAGGTGTTATTTCTTTGATTTTGGATTTTTATATTGATTGACACGGCTACTATTCATTTTAATTTTCGAACAAATATACGAAACTAAAATAGGCTAGTCTAATGCCACAACAAAATTCATCATAATGCTCCATTATAAACTTTATAAAGAAATTTATCACAGAATTTCCCACAGATTCCTTATATTCCAAAGTTTCTAATAATTCTTCAAGTTCATTTAACGGTACCTCTTCTCTCACAGTTCCCTTAAAATCCAAAGTTCCTGATAATTCTCCAAGTTCATTCACAGAACTCCTTCCCCACCATAGCCCCCTAAGAATCCAAAAGTTTTCAAGAAAAGTATCGTTTTAGTATTTACAAAAAATCAAATCGGACAAAATTTTCTAAAATAAACATTACAACGAAGATTTACAAGAAATGATAACATATGGTTTATTTTATAATGCACGCTTACCCTAGTGTATATATATATATAGTCTGATAATTATCCAAGTTCATTTATCCCCCACGGCCCCTAAGAATCCAAAAGTCTCCAAGAGAAGTATTGTTTTTTAAAAAAAAATCAAAAAAATCAAATTCGACAAAGTTTTCTTAAATGAACATTACAACGAAGATTTTCAGAATCCATATTATTCACGAAATGATTACGTATGGTTTATCTCATAATGCACGCTTACTCTGGTATATATATATAATCTATTTATAGTAACGTGGTTTATAAGCATATTAAATGATTTGAATATTTTTCTTGCATGGTTTATGAGAGAATATCATAAACACATTTCAGATTCACGTCTTTTATCAAGGAGGATCAGTTTTTAAACTGTAACATTACCCTTACGTAATAATAGATGAAAGATAATTCTTACAAGGAATTAAAGATAAAAATATGTTTTAATGGAGATATATATAGATTTCGGATTCCTTCCTCCCATCTTTCACAAGATAATTCATCTTAGAAAAGTTGAGGAAATAAACAAGATTTAATCACTTTGTTCACTTTCTGGGAAGAAAAACGGCTGAAATATTTAGATTTATTACATATGTACATGACCACATTCCTATCCACCTATCCATTCACTTAATTTATTAGGCATGAGAGAGAGAGAGAGAGAGAGAGAGAGAGAGAGAGAGAACATGGTTTCTTGTCACATAGTCAGCCCCTAACTTCATTCCATTAAAGTTGGGGTGGCTAATATATGAGAGAGAGAGAGAGAGAGAGAGAAATGGGGTTTAACCTCCACTTAACACAACTAGGTCATTTCGGGACTAACTAACGCTTGCGCGTAGGGGTCTTTAGCAGTGGGAGGAAACCGGAGTGCCTGGAGGAAAACCATGAGGTTGAGAAGGCACCCCTATCTCCATGCCACATACGCTCACACCAGGGCTCAAGCGAGAGAGAGAGTGTACATGTATTATTGTCAGGCCCTAGGATGGGGTGGCTAATACATGAAAGAGAGAGACTTACGGAAAATACATGGCTTCTTGTATTCCTTTAAAGATCATGTGGCTTATATATGAGAGAGAGAGAGAGAGAGAGAGAGAGAGAGAGAGAGAGATTAAACAGACTATACACTTTCTTGTCCAGAGCTCTGTTTTTTGTTTTTTTGCACGTTTTTTTAATAAATGTAGATTTTTTTTATCATCATGATCTCCAAAATAGCATGATATTAATCAAAACAAATTCATGACTTATCTTAAATTCAGAAAATGTAAAAAATTAATCACTTTACAAGCATTAGCTGTTGTCATCTCATTAGCTGTTTGTTAATTAATGTTTGGTTTATCAAGTACGGTACACTCGTGGCACATGTGAAGAGTAAATTTACCATGAATACTAATAGTGTTAAGCAAATTATAATTACATGTATTGGTATATTTTATCTTTTAATAGCCGATGGCTTTTTCATATTTTCTACTCAAGACTTTGTTTTTTTCCTCTCACAGTACTCTTTTATTAAAGTGTATTGGTATATTTTATCTTTTAATAGCCAACACCTTTTTCATAATTTCTACTCAGACTTTGTTTTTTTTTCAAGTGTGTTGAAGTAAACAAATGTGAAGAAATTGCTAAAAATAATTTGCCGGAAAGTTGATGCAACTGATTTAAGGAATTCCACGGTTGAATTGTTTTAGTGACTTTTGTGAAGTGGCACTTTCTTAAGACTATAGCGTATGCAAGTACGTAGAAATAGATAGCATGACATTTTGGGAACATGTGGACAGCATGGTGTTTGCGGAAATAACCTATTATACAAAAGTTTCGAAAGAACCTTTCATGTGGAATTACCCCCTTTCACTAGGAATTAACCCCCTTTCACTAGGAATTAACCCCCTTTCACATGGAATTAACCCCCTTTCACATGGAATTAATCCCCTTTCACATAGAATTAACCCCCTTTTCACATGGAATTAACCCCCTTTTCACATGGAATTAACCCCCTTTCACATGGAATTAATCCCCTTTCACATAGAATTAACCCCCTTTTCACATGGAATTAACCCCCTTTCACATGGAATTAATCCCCTTTCACATGGAATTAACCCACTTTTACACATTGGGAAACTGAAAGTACAGGAAATGACTAGTACAAAAGTCATGAAAGAACCTTTCACACGGAATTAACCCCCTTCGTCGGTCACATAATTGGAACAGGACATCCTATGCACCCACCCACCCTAATTTTTATTTTTTAATCCAAACTAACCTTTCATTGATGTTTTCTGCTTTTTTAGCGATTTTATCACCAGCGAAATGATTGTCTTCAATAAGGCGGTCAGCAAAATTACAAACAGCATTAACCTTCTCATCGTTTGCTTCCATGGTAGTAATAAAGGCATCATGGCGCTTGATCAAATTCTCCGCAGATTGTACAGAATTCTGAAAATAGAGAAAATCATGGAATTTAAAACAGTGCACATGTTCGCGAAAATACAAATGATTGTCGGGGTGCAGCCATTTCATTGGTTGACAGTTGAAATCCTAGTAAACATTTTAGCTCAAAGTTAATTAAAGATGCATTATGTAAGATTACGATAAATAGTTCAAAACAAATCAAATGAAATAGGGATTAACATCCTTTTTCAACTGGGCTAATGAAGACGGGCATACGCCATACAGTGTGCTATGAGAGAAATTTTGCCCGGGTAGCGGCACTATGGCCTACTCCTATATCCAATTCCAACTGTCAAGGGATCTTATATGTGCACACCAGAGGTTTTTTTATGAAGCCAAGCGAAAGATCTGCATTAGACAGATTTAACTTTTACATAATGCATCTTTAATAAGTTTTTATGAATATTGAACAGAATTGTGAAAATACAATACATTGTGAAACATAGAAAAGTTTAAAATTTCTAAAAATAGAACAGAAATGAATAGATACAAATTCTTCCTATATCGATTCCCTGGCCAAACAATAATTCCTAAGTTACGTATCAAACCCCGATTTATGGTCTTATACATACTCAAAATAACCAATCTGAGCAGGGTGTATTAACAGGGGTGGGCAAATGGAGGTCGAATTTTGGGAACGAGTTTTTTCTAATGCGATTTTGGCTGCTGAATCCGAATCTGGTGAAATTTTTGTTCTGTGACGTCATTTTGAGCTGGTTCCACGGCCATTTTCGAAATGACTTTTTTTTCAGTTATTACCCTCATATCGATATAGGATGTTATCAAATCATAAATGGGAGTGCAATTTTAGAATCTACGGTCATGAAAACATATATTTGAACATATTGGACAACTCTTTTCAATATTGTCTCGCTTTTATGAGAAAAAAAGTCATTTTTGGGCCGCCATTTTGAAAACCACGGAACCAGCTCAAAATGACGTCACAGAACAAAAATTTCACCAGATTCGGATTCAGCGGCCAAAATCGCCTTAGAAAACACTTGTTCCCAAAATGAGAAATTTGATATTCTAATGACAATGGTGCATCATGACTTTAAATTAAAGGGCAGTTGTGGGAAATATACATTTATAATTTCTACCCATCACTGCTGGGTTATATTTCATATTTAAAATTTCCATCAAGAAGTCAAGAAAATATCTAATAATGCACGAGTATCTAGATTTGTAATCAGACAATAATTTATCACATGTGTAGATGCTTGTGTGGAGTTTTTAGTCAAAGAAGATCAAATAAAAGTTCAAACTCTAATATAAAGAAGGAATTTCTTATAAAATCAAAATTGAAAATAATTCTTAAAAGGGGTTAATATCATATGCATCACAATTCTATTTTTCAAAAACCTGAAAATGTTAATAGAAATGGATGAAATGGAATGAAGATAGGTATCCGCCATGCAGTGGACTAGGGGGCAAATTTATGGCCAGAAAGCTGTGCTATGGCTTTTATTTCATTTGAATTCCGACTGCCAAGGGTTCTTTTTAGTGCATACCAACAAGAATTTTTTGGGTGTTTTTTTTGGGAGGGAGGGGTTGTCTAAGCTTAACCCCGGCAAAAAATCCTTAGAAAGAAACCAGGACCACCAAGTTAGTGCACCAGTAATAACCAGTGTTTAGCTCAGCGAGCAATTTACTCGCTGAGCAAACCAGTGTTTTACTCATCAAACTACCAGTGTTTTACTCACTGAGTGCTTTACTAACTGAGTGCTTTACTAACTGAGTGCTTTACTCACTGAGTGCTTTAATCACTGAGCACTTTACTCACTGAGCGTTTTACTCACTGAGCGTTTTACTCACTGAGCCCTTTACTCATTGAACATTTTACTCACTGAGCACTTTACTCACTGAACGTTTTACTCACTGAGCCTTTTACTCACTGAGCCTTTTACTCACTGAACATTTTTACTCACTGAGCCCTTTACTCACTGAACGTTTTACTCACTGAGCGATTTAATCATTGAGCATTTTACTCACTGAGCACTTTACTCACTGAACGTTTTACTCACTGAACGTTTTATTTAATGAGTGAACCAGTGCCTTATTCACTGAGCCACCATGGCTCTTCGATATGTTAATAAATAAATAATATATAAATATACATGTTATATAATAAATATATCCCCATCCATATAGTCAACATTTAAATAGGAACGTAAAACTAAAACAAAAGTAGAAGAAGAAAGGCAGAATTCTGAAATATTAAAATATTATTCGCATACAACAGAACACACTAATAATATACACCGCTATTAAGCAAATTTATATCAGAAATCATTTTTTATTCCACTTATGAACTGGCCACATCAAATATTTGTACAGTCATGGATTTCACACAAATCTTGACATTTTTCCAGGGAAGCACAATTGACCCATTGTTTACTTTTTATCAATTTCTTAAAAACAGAATTTCGTTACTGCACTAATAATGATGCCATATGCAGTGGACTTTTGAACTGATTTCATGAAAATGCACCCCAAAACATCTTTATATTCGATATTTTGTACATAAGAAATGGGGTTACCACTGTGCTAATGAAGATGGGCAAAAGTCGCAATATGCTATGAGGGCAATGGCCCACTCTAATTTTGATTTCCAACTAATACTTGTTTATCTTTAAACGTAAAAGATCCCTTAATAATAATAATAATAATAATCACGTCATTTTACAAGGGTAGCAAATTAGGCCTGAGGCCTTTTTCAAATTTGGCCCTTGGCACAGATCGTGCGAATGATTTCGATCATTACTGCAGGAAGAAACCGAAGAACTCGGGGGAAACCTGACTGATCGGACGGGAGACCGAATATCCCTCTCACTTACAACGATAAAGTTCATGTCCTGAGCTGGGATTGAACCCTCGTTGCATTGGTGAGTTGGTATTCGATATATAAAGAGTAGGTCACATTTCTCTCAGAGCATTTCATTTGATCTTTAAAAGTGTTGCCAATGATATAAACAGGGCCTCAGTTTTCTGTTCTTTTTTGCATGACCCTCCATCCACTGACAAAGAGAAGCAGAAAGGCGGGAAAATCTGAGTGAATTCCAAATTGTACTTTATAATATTTGAGTTTCAAGGCCAGCTCATCATTCACGAAAACAATGAAAAATATCTAATAAAAAGAAAGCACACTAGAAAATTTAGTAGAAAGAAAACATATCAGTGGCAACGCAGAAGGGATGACACATTTAATAAATAAACGGAAATAGAAAAAGCGGCAAGTTGCTGGATATTGTTACACTAACAAACCATGCAACACTACAGGGCTAAAGGGATACAGCTAGGAGAATTACCTGCTTGTCGGCAAACCCGACTGAACTCTGCACAACAAAATAATAGATATACTATACAATTCACACACTAGGACGTGAAAAATACTTTACAATAACAAAAGCAGATTTTTCTAAAATACTGGCCCCCGTTTCTCGAAATCTTAACTAAAGATAAAACCCAAATTTTAGTAGATACTTCAATTTTGATTGGCTAAGCACTTAAATCAATCTAATATTATCCAATCAAATGACTAAAATTTGGATTTTTGTCTTAGTTAAAAAATCGTGAAACAGGCCCCTGGTATCTATTTGATTTTCTCAACGCAAAACACAGAAGAAGAATTATCTTCAACAATATCAAAGGGAGATATTTCTAATAGATTTTTTAACGCAAAAACAAATTGCCCATAAAGTATTATTAGCGTGTTTACAGTGAAAGCGATCAACATAAATAACATGAAAGCACTTTATATAAACTGTAAAATTAGATAGTTCAGCCATTGAGAAAAATTCCCAAATGCTGTCGGATCGATAAGTTCAGATTTTAAAACAACAACAACGAAAGCTAAGTGAGAAAAGCTACACTTTTAAGAGAAGCTGTACACATAAAACACAACAAAACCAATAAAATATCAACAATAATTTACGCATTTGTTCCATAAAACATCAAGAATTTAGACACTGATAAAACACATAGTAAATGATTACCGAATACAAATATCTTTAAAAATATCAATATCATATCATTAAGGGGGGGTGGCTCCAATTAAATGAGAATTTTTTTTTTTTAAATTGCACAGTCAACTATTAAAGCTAATGTCTTGAAATTTTCAGGACTTTATCGTTATCACACAAGTTTTTGAAAAATTTGCATTTCGGAGCCATAATCCAGGATGGCCACCCCATACCGATGAGGAAAAGCGTAAAAAAAAAACTGCTTGATAAAATATAGATTGTTATATATCCTAGTAAAGCTAAAACACCAAGGTACATAATTATCTATATTTGAATGTCATAAGCAGTAGTAAAAACAAGTAATTACAATAAATGTCAAATTTATTTAATTTTTTCTCATTGAATTGGAGCCACCCCCATTAAACACAAAAATACTGGAGCCGTTTTCAGATATAAGAATACAATTCCAAACCTCTTCCTAATAAAAAGTGTTTATATATAAAAAGGGTTGTGAAATGTGCTGTGACACGTATAAAATATTAACGAAGACATGACTACAATTCCAAACCTCTTCCTAATAAAAAGTGTTTATATATAAAAGGGTTGTGAAATGTGCTGTGACACGTATAAAATATTAACGAAGACATGATAACTTACCGGTACATCTTCCTTAGATAGGAAATTCTCTTGTTGGTTTAATAATACTTCCGCTTGTTTAGCGTCACGTAAGAACATCTGGGATAGAAAGAATATACGTTAACATTAATAATATGAAAAAATACAAAATCGTTCAGTTATGTCCATCAACTTAATGTAAAATTCAGCAGGTTATGGAATGGAATTGGAAATAAACGTCAACAGAAGACAACCTATTCTTATATCGCATTCCAGCTACCAAAGGGATCTTTTACGTGTACACAGGACCGCAGTTTTTCTTTCATTCCATCTGAACGACTATACATTGTCCCTTGACAGGCCCTTGTTCCTGTACAACTGACAAAAAAAAAACATCCTGGAAATTCATGCTGAACTTACTCGTCAAACAAACGCAGAGTTCGAACACACGACTTCCAGGTTAGAGAGGGAATTTCTTACTCACCAAGCCAACGTGGCTCCCAACCCCCAAGATTTTTATGATATAAATCCAAACCACGCCTGAAATTCATGATGAGCTTTCTCGGGAAACGCAGGTATGGAACACAGGACTTCCAGGAACCAAATACCCAAGATTTTAATGATATAAATCCGAACCACGCCTGAAATTCATGATGAACTTTCTCGGGAAACGCAGGTATCGAACACATGACTTCCAGACTCCCAATCCCCAAGATTTTTATGATATAAATCCGAACCACGCCTGAAATTCATGATGAACTTTCTCGGGAAACGCAGGTATCGAACACATGACTTCCAGGCTCCCAATCCCCAAGGTTTTAATGATATAATGAATGAAATGGGGTTTAACGTCCTACGCTTAAGCACCTAACCTGGGCTAATTAAAGAAGGGCATACGCCATACAGTGTGCTACGAGGGAAATTTTGCCCGGGCAGCGGCGCTACGGCCTACTCTTATATCGAATTCCAACTGTCAAGGTGTCTTTTACGTGCACTCCAATGTGTACACAGTACCTCGGTTTTTCGTCCCATCCGAAGGACTATTTAATGATATAAATATTGTTACCTGGTAGTTAAGACTCTGTGATAGATGTTGTTGTCTGTTCTCCCACATCTGTAATAATTCGTGCCAACCATCGTCTAGAGCTTGTAGGCGCTGAAAAAATCGGCAAAATATTCGTTAAACATATATTATTCAACAGCTAAATCTGACTATTGCAGGTCTTTCTTGAATTGTTTGTTTGTTTGTTGTTTCTGAGTATGATGTCTTGTCATTATATTTGTCTTTTATGTAAATCATATATGGCGCAGCCCCCCTGCACTTACTATTTAGGTCTGCAATGTTATCTAAATTATTAATTAGACATTAAATAACTTATCCAGACAATAATCAACTCTCAATGGCATCAGATACTTGAAAATTTAACTAGATTAGAACGGTTCGCTATTTAAAAATTTAAATTATAAATGGGAAAGCGAGGCTAAGTCTTGAATATACCAGTACCCTGGTTACCGCTATATACACATTTTGTTAAGACTATCTAACCTTTTCCCCCATAACGAAACCGACAGCGAAGATATTTCCTAATTCACACGGCGGAACCTACCTGTGCCAAGAACATATGTTGAGGATCAGACTGTCCCTCTGTTTCTTTATCTCCATAGTCTTTAATTTTCTGATATTCTGGTGCGTAGGCGTCGATCTCTTCTTTGATCTGTTGATGTTGATTGAGAAGTTTCTCGGCCTCGGCCAGACTTGTTGGGGTATCTTCGGAAGCAATGGTAGTCTGTGTTCTAGCCAACCATTGTTGGAAGTGATCCAAACTGGCAAGGAAGCGTTGTAGTTCTCCCGCTTCACCTAATTTCTCATCTCGGTCCTTCAACTGCAAAAATAAATTTTGATTGATTAATATACATGTAACAATTGATGATCCTCGGTGTTGTAGATCACGGTCCCACGTTTTTCTGACAACTATATTTTACGGCCGAATCCATCCAAAAATGTACTTGTATTGATTATTTAGCATTTAAGGGGGGTGGCTCAAATTAAATGAGAAAATATTTCATAAATTTGAAATTTATTTTAATTACTTGTTTCTACTACAGCTTATGACATTCAAATATAGATAATTATGTTCCTTGGTGTTTTAGCTTTTGTAGGATATATAACAATCTATATTTTATCAAGCAGTCTTTTTTTTAAGCTTTTCCCCAACGGCATTGGGTGGCCATCCTGGATTATGGGAAATGCAATTTTTTCAAAAACTTGTGCGATAACGATAAAGTCCTTAAAATTTCAGAGTGTTATCTTTAATAGTCACAGTGCAATTTAAAAAAACAAATATTTTCTCATTCAATTGGAGCCACCCCCCTTAATAAATAATACAAAATCAAACCACTGAAATTCAATTGGATTAAAAGAGGCCTATCGAAGGAGATTTAAAATTTAAGACAAGCTTCTTACCATGTCTTTAAGATCCATCCAGACACTGTTAATTTCTGCGATCTTATCTCGGATAGCCTGAGCTTCTTCTGGTTTCTCTTCCTGTAATCTATCGGCTTCCGACTGGAGATTCTCCAACTAAAACATACAAATATTCATACTCAAATATAATCATTTACAAATATTCATACTCAAATATAATCATTTACAAATATTCATACTCAAATATAATCATTTACAAATAGCAGATTTCCCTTAAAATGGTGCAAGCAATTACGTGAAAAATTGACTGTTGGATCCTCATTGCAGAATAAATGAAAAGAAATTGGGTTTAATGATCTCTCGTTCTGTGCCTACTGAGTTAATGAAGACAGGGATAGGCCATAAAGTGTGCTATAAGAAAAATTTTGCGTAGACATCGGTGCTATCGCCTACTCTTATATCGAATTCCAACTGCCACTCGATCTTTTACGTTTATGCCAACATATGATGGGACCTTGTTTTTTTGTCTCATCCAAACGACTAGACAACTATCCTTGAATGTCAGGCCCTCCATCCTGCACCATTAACAAGGAGTAACCAACCTCAATATCAATACTAACCTTAGCTTCAATAGCAGCTAAATCTCTCTCCATACCACTGAGTCGTCTCTGTAGAGTCATGACACCAGCTAAATCATTACCTAAATCTTCCGTTGATTCTATAATCTTAGCTTTCTCATTAATCCAACTCTGTCAAATACAATCAAACAATGAAATTAGATTGGGTGGAGAGAGAGAAGAGAGAGTTTTATTTATCTCTTTTAAAATTCGATTCATTTTTCTTTTCAAAATAAATTTTGTTTATCTTTTTCAAAATTTAAGTTAAACATGCATTATTCAAGAGCTAAATCTGCCTAGTGC
The DNA here is from genome assembly GCA_917208275.1 of Patella pellucida. NCBI lineage: Eukaryota > Metazoa > Mollusca > Gastropoda > Patellidae > Patella > Patella pellucida. Next base: position 8,298,342 of record OU795040.1, read on the forward strand.
AGGTCTTTTTTTCTAAAGTATTAATTAGACATTAATTAACTGATCCAGGCCTTAATCAACTATGGATGGCATCACATTGCTCCGATATTAAACAGATTAAAACGTTTAAGTGATAAATCAAATATGGCGGTCCCAGACGCTTCGAGTCTTAGCTTTGATCAACCAGGACCGTGGTTGAAAATATTGCACACGTCGGCCAAATCTTAAAATGCCAATATCTTTGCTTACAATAGAGTAATTTGAATGAAATTTTCAAATTATTCATTTTACTCCACCTACTTTCGAACTATTATAGCAAGAATGGCTAGTTCTTATCTATATCTTGAATAATGTAAATTTAATAGACACTTACAATTGTTTCATTACATTCAATATGGAAATTTTGAAGTCCGTGAGAAAGATCGATTTCGCCTCGTTTGTGGTCCACATGTTCCCGAAGGCTGTTCCACCTGAAAGAGAAATTGTATGAGTGAATGAATGAAATGGGGTTTAACGTCCTACTGTTATGCACTTAACCTGAGCTAATTGAAGACGGGCATACGCCATACAGTGTGCTATGAGGAAAATTTTGCCCGGGCAGCGGCTACTCTTATATCGAATTCCAACTGCCAAGGGATATTTTACATGCACTTCAATGTGTATGCGGGACCTCGGTTTTTCGTCCCATCCGAACGACTAGGCAACTGTCCTTGTCAGACCCTCCTTCTGCATCACTGACAAGGGGAAATCACGTCGGAAATCGAGATGAACTTTCTCGTCCAATGCAGGGATCGAACACCCGACCTCCAGGCTAGCGAACCAGCGCCTTATCCACTTAGCCACCGTGATCCCCGAAAGAGAAATAGAAAACTTGATATGAAATGAACGTTCCACTGTTCGGCACCAACAGGGCTACTGAACTAAAGACGGTGGAAAACTTAATATTTAAACATACATTATGCAAGAGCTAAATCTGCCTATAGCAGATCTTTCTTTACGCCTGAAATGTTATCTAAATTATCAACTAGACTTAATCAATTCTCGCTGTCATCTATGTGTCAGATTTTTACTGAATTAAAATCCAATTTGCTGCTCAACGCTCATTGATTATTAAATACAAAAATGAATAATCAAGACTATATTTTTTATCGTACTGACTTTAGTAATGATGATTGAGACTTTGCTTGAAATTCAAAAGCTAATAAACACTTTACCTTTGGTTGAGCTGATTTTGTTTAGTAATAACTTCCTCGGCGTTAGGATGTTCTACTGTCAATAGTTGACGGGCCAGCTGATTAACAACGGCAACCTTAGAAGCTGTCGAGTTCATCTCGTGCTCGTAGCTGTCAAAGCGATGTTTCATTATGCCTAATTCTTCAATATCATCGGTCATAGTTATGGTTGTAAGGAATTTCTCCTGGAATTCAAATAAAATTAAATTTTAGATTTTTAAATCAAGTCTTGTTATGTTATGTAGAATTGAAATGAACGAAATGTGGTTTTAACGTCCTACTGTTCTGCTGTGACTGGGCTAATGAAGATCAGGATATATCATACAGTGTGCTGCGACTGAAATCTTGCCCGGATAGTGACGCCAACATTGGATTCCAACTGCCAAGGGATCTGTTTTGTGCACACTAATGTGTTCATAGGACCTCTGTTTGTTGTCCCATCTGAACAACTAACAGCTGTCCTTGTCAGCCCCCTCCTTCCTGCACCAATGACAAAGGGAAACCACATTGGAAAATCCGGCCAATGCACAGATCAAACACGACACCTCCAGGCTAGCCAGTCAGTGTCTTACCTACCAAGCCACCGTGGCTCTGCCATCGATAAATAAACGAAATACTAAAACCCACCTTTTCGTCAATCCATGTTTCAACACCATCGGCTTCGTTAGCTAATTTATATAACGAAAGGGCATCGAGAAGTCTCTGTTTTCGCAGTTTAGCAAGTTCCAATAATTCTTGATATCTTCTGTCAACGCTACCTAATCTACTCTGTACATCAGGTGATTCTCGGTCCTAAATAAGCAGAAAATAAAAATTATATTTGTCATTGAAATTCACAGACGGGAGGAAATATTTCCTATGTTTTCCGATATTAAAGTACAGTATTCTGAGACTAATTCATGGTAGTTTAAGGAGAGAGCGAGTGAGAGAGAGAGAGAGAGAGAGAGAGTGAGAAAGGTTTACAAAATATCTAAGATTTTCTTGGCTAACATCAGGACTCCAGGAAACCCTACTCCTTGTCATGTACAACAGAGAAATTGGGTTTAATGTCAACTCGACATACTAGCTCAGTTCGGGACTAACATATGGTTCAATTTTACTTCATTGATTCGCTTGTGTGTAGGAGTCTTTCAGCAGTGGGAAAAAACTAGAGGACCAATATTCCTGAATCGTTTGTGTAAAAATTCTACTTACTTGTTCACCGAGACCGGCAGCTTGTTCATGTAATGCTTCGATAGATGTTTGGTAATTCTTCAGTTCTTCTGTTACCTCCTGAAATAGATCAAGCAGCGATATAAAATATCCCATTCAACAAAACCAGGGCTAGAAATTCGTCATTTTTTGCAAGAATCTAAGAGGATTCTCATATATGCAATCTGCACGAATCCTCCGAATCTTAATTTATAATAATGTCTAAAAAACAAAATTGTGTTTTTTGTATTAATCTAAAACACCAAAATACAACAACAATGATAAAAATAAAACAATAATCAGATAGAATTTTCGGTAAACACTTAAATAGTGTAAAAAGTAATATCCAGATAATGCCGTAGCCAAAATAAACTAATACGGCACCATGCTATTTCTGTATTACACAATGGTTAGTCTTTTTTCTATCACGTAACTTGCACAATTTTTGATTCATTCGTCGATGATACTATTGATAGACAAACGGTACAATGATCACGTGAAAACCAAACTGCAATTGCTATAAAGTAAAATTCAGTAGGCCTACGACTAGGATATATCCTTCATTACAAAAATGAAGCATCTGTCAGCATGTGTATAAAATAAAATAATCCAAACGGTACACGCACATTTAGAACTGGTTAATTGACCTAATTCCTACCAAGATGTCACGTGTTATTGGAATTCGAACACTGCGAGATTCCATCGGGAAAATATCCACTAGTGTTACGTCACGATTATAAATTCTTGAATCGGTAAATCGGCCAGCCAAAAATCGTATCGGTGGCGATTAATCGAATACCGTATATAAATTCTATAATGTCATTGTCATGGTTAATAATGTCATTGTCTTTACTGCGTTGATATGCGTGAGCACTGAATAGCTGACGGCTACCGTTTTAACTGCTAATTAAAAATTCAATACTGGCAATAAATTACAATTCACAAGTACAATTCCCGTACATATATAGCGATAATCGTATTGACGAAAAACAACAAGAGAGCCCGCACAAGACAGTACAAATAAAAATAAAAACCATGTGTCTTTAAAAATTGGCAACGTATGTCTAGGGAGGCGAATAGAAGAGCCTCCAAGCTGGTAATGTCCGATTGGGTAACGGTTTATTCGTCATCTTGGACACAGTAACGTCACATTCTGGTTGTGAATATTACAACTGGATTTAAAATCAATTTATACATGAGGTATTCTATCCCTCGTAAAAAAGGCATCGCCAACTTCCCCGTCTCGTGCGGCATGCACTTAGTCCATGTATTATAAGGTCCATGATATGTCTGTTATTGGTTGGTGTACGTGGCTGGAGTCCGTGGCCGACCTTGACAGTGACAAAATAGCATTGGTATGACCCAATTTAACAACTAACGGAATCAAATCGCCGTTCGAAAGGATAAAATCATGGAACCCAAAACTATTTCGTTTTAAGGTTGGCATGCTAAAGTAGTTTCTTTTATTTTTTTAAGAAGGATTTAAATAAATAATAAGGAAACCGATAACTTTGTATCGTAACTGAAATATGCATAAATGCTCTACTTCTAAAAGTCGTCGCCGTGTCGTGATCGTGGAAGTTTCCACACAATTTAATACATAACAAAGACAATTAACGGTCAGCCTGTAACTCGTCCAAATTATAAGTTAAAAATAAAACAAAAACACAACAATTATTTTTTTTATTATACATGTAGTATGCTATAAAGTAAGTCATACAACTTTGATTCAAAACACCATAACTGACATTCAATAGTCGGACCCGAGATTTTTTTTTTTTTTTTTACAAAAGTTTTACGCGAATCCTTATAGATTCGCACGGTAAGCTCTTGCGAGAATCCTCGCGCGAATTAGATTCGGAGATTTGCGTGAATTTCTAGCCCTGAAAACACATTATGGATATTTCTCCATCCACTCGCCAAAAACTAGATAATTTTGTGACTAAAATATGGTTCTATTTCATTTCAATAATTCATGTTTATTGTTCAAATCTGGTCAAAAGTTGGCTGAAAGCAAACCTGTGTTGTTTATTGCAAGTGGTTGCTAAAGAAAGTTGTGTCTTTTCACTGTCTTGCATCAGTGAATTTTGAATATTCCAGGCAAAAACTGTTCAAATATTTCAGTAGATTTGAGTCCAGAATAACTCCTTGCATATTTTATCTAATGTTAACCCTGTATGTTCTGAATCTAACTAGACTAACCTTATGTTTTTTAAGGAGAGATTGAACACTGGCTTCATCTTTACCTACATCCTCACTAGATACCATACGTAATGTATCTAACATCCATGTATCTACATCATCCGCATCTGCGAAAAACTACAACACAAAAAAATACATTTCAGTTACATATGTTCACTCAATATACTTCATCTGCATCTGCGAAAAACTACAACACAACACAATACATATCAGTTAAACATGCTCACTCTCTCTAGGTCCTCCGCATCTGTCAAGTTTTACAAGGGGGAAAATGAAACAATATTTAATGGAGTCAAACACAAGCCTTGAAATAAGGCACCTGTCACTGACAATGTCAGGCACAGATTCAGGCTTTGTCAGGCACAAAACCTCTGGTGCCTGTTATTTTGTCCAGCACTGATTTGTCTTTTTTATTGATATTATTAATACATGTCCGGCACTAAGTTGAAAATGTCAGGTACTATTTCATAAGTGCCTGACATTTTGTCCGGTACATCTAAAATCGTTATTTCCTGGCATGGTCAAACATCTTACTGCTATGCTCAGGCTGGGCTAATATCGACGGGTTTATGGGTTTACGCCATACAGTATGCTATGACAGAAATGAAATTCGATTTAACAACCTACAACTCTGCACCGACTAGGCTAATGAAGATGGAGGGAAGAAAATAAATTTCATTTAGACTTCTACGCTTTTAAAAGACTAACTTTTTCCATTAAATTTTTTAAATTCTATTCTATTACCAATACTTTGGTCAGAGACATATCATGCCTTGGATCAGGGAATGAATGAAATGGGGTTTAACGTCCTACTGTTATGCACTTAACCTGAGCTAATTGAAGACGGGCATACACCATACAGTGTTGGATCAGGGAGGGATCACTATCAGAAGAAATGTAATGATATGATGTTTAAAGTCCTACTGGGCCTACGCCATACAGTATCCTATATGAGGCATTTTTTTTCCCTGGGCAGTAGCGCTACAGCGTACTCTTATATCAAATTTTAACTAAAGTCAGTTTCGGATTAACAGCCCTGATGAGCTCTTTATCATGTACAGAATGCAAATAAATAATATCACATTTTTATTTCAATAATTCGCTTGCGCATATTGGTCTTTATCAGTGGTAGGAAACCAGAGGACTCAGAGAAAACCCAGGAGTTTGGACAGGCGACCCCTCTCTCCTTCCTCATGTTCAGAACGTAATTAATAATAAATATGGCATTATATAATAGAGAGAGAGAGAGAAATGGGGTTTAACGTCCACTCAACACAACTAGGTCATTTCGGGACTAACATGTGATTTAATTTTTATTTCGATAATTTGCTTGCGCGTAGGGGTCTTTAGCAGTGGGAGGAAGCATTATATAATAACCTACCTGATAGAAATCGACAGCCTCTAAGAGGCGTTTTTTACGATAAGCAGCTAGATCTATTAAACTTTCCCATTGTTGATTAATCTCATCAATATTCTGCTGAATCTTGTCTGCTCCGAAATTACCAGCTTCAATGAGATCATCACCAACCTGGGTCACGGACTTCAGATGGGAATGGCGGGCAGTCATCTCGTCCTCAATAGCCTGTACAAAGGAAAACGAATTGCTATTAAATATACATTATGCAAGCGCTAAATCTGCCTATTGCAGGTCTTTCTGAAGGCTTGAATCGTTATTTAAATCATAAATTAGACATTAATTAATTTATCTATAGCGTAATTAACTCTTGATGTCATCCGTTAAATTTATTACAGAAAACACTATAGAAAACTTTATTTTTTATATTAGCATAAATCTGTAGTAAAAATTTGTACCACAGAATGTTCAGGGCCTTTATTTCCAGCAACAATCTTTCTCTCCGTTACAGATAACGGAGCTTTGAGCAGCAGGCCCCTGCTCTTTATCTAAATTAGAGAATTTTGACGTACCTTATGTTTGGATAAAAGTAAGGTGACACTAGTGAGATCATGTCCCAACTCTGGTGATGACATAAGTTGTTCCTTTTCTTTAATCCAACCTTCTTCATCTGCAATTTCCCATGAGAATCTCCAATATTTACACGACTCTTCCAGACGAGCGCGTCTATCTGCCGCCAACTGTTCTAGTTCTTCGTACGCCGATTCCAGTGTGGTCGTACGATCTTTCACCATTTCTGGATCACAGGGGTGGTAACCTGAACAACATAAAATAAATTTCATTTTCTTCAGTATATTCATGAGTTATTCCCCTTGATATGTTAACATAAACGTTTTTTTCTGCAGAAAAGGTAATCTGGAAAGTTTTGTAAATGAATAAAAAACATCTCAGTTTAGGGCAAATTTTCTAGTTAAGCGCAATTCCTATATAAAAATACCCCAGTATACCCAAAATTATATTGGTTCAATTCCACTTCAATAATTCATTTACACGTTTGAAAACCCTGGCAACAACTCTCCAGATTAGGCAGACAACCCTACTTCTCGTCACAAACAACTGTGGGTACAAATGGTAGATCTTATGACCTAAACTACAAACATTGGAACATTCAGCCAATAAACCCTTCCCAGGAAACCTTTCAAATGATATAATTACCTGAGAGTTCTGGTATGTCCCCGTCTACATAGCGACTGGCCATACCGTTAACGGTTTTAACCCGTTCACCTACGACGTGGACGTCAGCCTCCAATAAACTATGTATCTGTAGTAAATCTTCTACACCCATTAGATGTTTACCATAATCGTCCGACGATAGTCGAGCCTAAAATATACAACCAAAAAATATAATTATCGGAAAGTGTCAATAAGCTTGTACCAGTCGGTCGGAAGTAACTTACCTTTAGCACTTATAATTTCCCCTTGTCAGTGATGCAGAAGGAGGGCCTGACAAGGACAGCTGCCTAGTCGTTCGGATGGGACGAAAAACCGAGGTCCCGTGTACAAATTGTAGTGCACGTAAAAGATCCCTTGGCAGTTGGAATTCGATATAAGAGTAGGCCGTAGCGCCGCTGCCCGGGCAAAATTTCCCTCATTGCACACTGTGGCGTATATCGTCTTCAATTAGCCCAGGTTAGGTGCTTAAGCGTAGGACGTTAAACCCCATTTCATTCATTCATTTAGCACTTATACCAGCAACAGATTAGCTGTTTGCGCTATTGGCTAATTTCAAGGCCAAGGATACAATGGGTTAATAATTCTAATAGCAAAAAATGCATTTTAAGTTAAAAATTCTAGCTCTTTCAGTATGATATAATACCTCTTGCTTATCGCTTGATAAATATAAATTGTTTCAATGGCATTTAGTAATTGAACTGGAGTATACAGGTCACAATTCTATGGAATACAATTACTGCTTCTAACTGAGCGACGTTTCGACTAGGCCTCTCTAGTCGTTATCAAGCAATGATAGTGACTAGAGAAGCCTAGTTGAAACGTCGCTCAGTTATAAGCAGTAATTGTATTCCATAGAATTGATAATAATACCTCTTAGGATACTATATTACTTATAATGCAATGGGGTTTAATGTCCTATTCCACTTAGGCTAATGAACATGGACATACGCCATACAGTGTACTATGAGGGAAATTTTGCCCAGACTGTGCCACTACAGCCTACTCGTTCATATATTGAATTCTAACTGCCAAGGGATCTTTAACGGGCACACAAACATGTACATGGGACCTTTGTTTTTCATCCCATCCAATTGACTATACATTGTCCCTTGCCAAACAAACTTTTAATAATAATAATAATAATAATCGCATCATTTTACAAGGGTAGCAAATTAGGCCTGAGGCCTTTTTCCAATTTGGCCCTTGGCACAGATCGTGCGAATGATTTCGATCATTACTGCAGGAAGAAACCGAAGAACTCGGGGGAAACCTGCCTGATCGGACGGGAGACCGAATATCCCTCTCACTTACAACGATAAAGTTCCTGCCCTGAGCTGGGATTGAACCCTCGTTGCATTGGTGAGAAGCCGCCTCTCTATCGCCACGGCTATCCGTACTTAAATGTGTACTTACTTTAATCTCACCCATCCAGTCAAGAATGTATAACATTTCTTGGAATACTTTCTGTAAACTAAGAGTTGATTCAAGTCGCATTCTACGAGCTCGTAACAATTCTAATAAATAATCCCATAAACGATTCACATTGTCTTTTCTGAAAGGAAAAAACGACAAAAAATAAATTAATACTTTATGTTTGTAAACATAAATATAGTATCTATCAAAATTAATATTTAGGCCTATATTACATGACAACATTTAAATGCTCGTCCTTGAGTAAGGTAGGTTTACACACTATATCTGTTTCGGCTATTAAATTTATCAAGCATGAACTGATATAAAATGGAGTCTAACTGTTCTTCATTGATAGGGGAGAAAGAGAAATGGGGTTTAATGCCCCTGGACACAAACTACGTCATTTTGGGATTAACACATGGTTCAATTTTATTTTAATAATTTGCTTGCATCGGGAGGGAACCGGAGAAAACCCACAATATTGGACAGGCGACCCTTCTCCTTGTCACGTACAACCAGCAAATTGAAACCACGCCAGTTGACTAAATGACAGAACTTACAATACAAAGCACACACCCTAACCATTCGGCCATCCAACCCCTCACTTTAATATAGAAATAAGTAATCTTTTAAACGTACCTGGCATTTATTCTCACGATATCGTGATAGTTTTCTTGTTCTAGTTCTCTAGCGACAGCTTTAACGGCCTTCACACGTTCTTCATAGGCGTTAATGTCTGTCTCTATAGCTTCATGTTTCTTGGTGGCAGCCTCCACGGAAGCCAAGTCCGATCCGAAATTATCTGTTGACACAAGGCGTTGATTTTCACTCAACCAGGTTTCACGCATACCGGCTTTTCTATCAAAACGAGCAGCAAGTTGCTCCAATTTCTCTTGTCTGAAAACAAATGGATATAAAATTAATAAATTATTTCTGTCGATGTTGTATGACGAAATGAAATGGAGTTTAACGTCCTACTTGGTTTGGCTTTCTTAAATGCGAAATAATCATTATTTCGAGCACACATTAACATGGGTTAAGCTACCAGAATTTACATACTGTCCGAAAAATGAATGATCTTGATCATGTTCTTTAATAATATTGCTACGCCAATGTGTACACAGGACCTACTTTTTTTTTTATCCCATCCGAACAACTAGATGTTGTCACTTGTCATGTACTCAATCCTACACTACTCACTAAGGGGGGAAACCTCACAAAAAAATCCTGATGAACTATCTTGGTCATAACAGGGATCAAACACGCAACTTCCTGATTAGGGAGCCAGCGCCTTACTCACTGAGTCATCGTGGCTTCCCGCTGGTTAGCAAGCCAACGTCTTACTCACTGATTCATTGTGGCTCCACGCTGGTTAGCAAGCCAATGTTGTACTCACTGATTCATTGTGTAGCTCCCTGCTGGTTAGCAAGCCATTGGTGTACTCACTTATTCATTGTGGCTCCGCGCTGGTTAGCAAGCCAATGGTGTACTCACTTAGTCATCGTGACTCCCCGCTTAAATTAGAATGACAAAAAGCTGATAATAACTAACCTGATCAGTTCTTCACGTAAGGATAGTTCCCTTGCATGTTCTGCGTGTTCTAGCCGTTCCCATGCCTTGTTTATGTCCGAAACCATTTTACCCTCTTTGGGTAAATAAGGGCGTTGGTTATTGGCCCTCATTTGACTTTGGATGGTAAAGAGAAGAACTTCTAAGTTGCCCTTCTCATCAAACCTAGAAAAATAAAACAAAAAACATTTTCGATAAAATATAGAAACTCTTACTTGCTGTGATCTTTTAAACGTCACCCAAATGATTTAGTATTTGTTCTTCCATATTTGTTGTTATAGTTTAAGGCTTCGTCCAGTTACTAAATGTCTTTAAAGGATTATATGAAATCACATTTGTGTCAAAAAGTTTATCTACTGTGTTCTTCTTGTCATTATTTCTGCCTCAAAACATTAAAGTTACATTATTCAAGATATAGATAAGAACTAGCCATTCTTGCTATAATAGTTCGAAAGTAGGTGATGTAAAATGAACAATTTAAAAATTTCATTCAAATTACTCTATTGTAAGCAAAGATATTGGCATTTAAAGATTTGGCCGACCTGGTTGATCAGAGCTAATTTAATCTGTTTAATATCGGAGCAATGTGATGCCATCCAAAGTTGATTAAGGCCTGGATCAGTTAATTAATGTCTTATTAATACTTTAGAAAACATTTCATGCCCAAATAAAGACCTGCACTAGGCAGATTTAGCTCTTGAATAATGCATGTTTAAAATAGATGTTGTTTGGAAACTGAACCATTTATATATTCCGGGTTCAAAATTAACATTAGTCGATAAAGTGGCATGGTTCAGATTCCTTGCTTGTAAGTGACGAGGAGAAAGGGCGCTTATCCAACCTCTAGGTCATTCCACTGCTAAAGACTCCTATGTTAGTCCCGAAAAAACTTAGTTTGTCCACTATTGAGAGCGTGCCTTGTCAATCTAGAGAAATATATTTAACGGTAAAATGGCCGACCAGAATGCTACTTACTTTGGGGGTTTCTCTACTATTCTGTATGTATTAAATGCGGCGAGTTGTTGTTGAACTCCCGTTAGAGAGTTGGCGTACTGTCGGTCGTTTAATATAACGATGGTCTGTTCGATCCATTCTAATAGGTCAGAGGTCAAACTCTCGTACTCGTGGACGTTAGTCTCACTATCGATACAACCATCAATAACCTGGAATATACAACATTCGTTAAAATCGACGTTTTTTTCCATATTTCATAATAATAAAGAAATGAAATGGGGTGTATCATTCTACTTTATGGATCTGACCAAGTTCCAAGGACAGCCTAAATCAAGGCCTAAATCGAAAGGACAGCAATTGAAATATACAACATTTGTTAAAGTCTGTTTTTATTTTCATAATAATGAACCAGCGAAATGGGGTGTAACATTCTACTTTTTGGATCTGACCAAGCTCAAAGGACGGCCTAAATCGAAATTTTGCCATCACAGCAATTTAAAAATACAACATTTGTTCAAATCTACCTTTTTTCATATTTCATAATAATAAAGAAATGAAATGGGGTGTAACATTCTACTTTATGGATCTGACCAAGCTCCAAGGACAGCCTAAATCAAGGCCTAAATCGAAAGGACAGCAATTGAAATATACAACATTTGTTAAAATCTACGTTTTTTTCCATATTTCATAATAATGAACTAATGAGTGAAATGGGATACAACACCCTACTTTATGAATGAATGAATGAATGAATTGGGGTTTAACGTCCTACGCTTCTGCACCTAATCTGGGCTTATTGAAGACGGGACCCTACTTTATGGATCTGAACAAGCTCTGAAGATGGCCTTAATCAAGGTCTAAATTCAGGCAGTGTACTATGATGGTAATTTTGCAAGGACAGCAATTGAATGGGGACTGAAGGGTTCTTTAACCTGCACAGCAATGTGTAAACAGGAACTAGCTTTTCTGTCCCATCCAAACAACTAGACAATATGAAACCACGATTAAAATGATGTATACAGGAACTCCCTTTTTTTTTGACTTATCCAAACAACAAGACAGTGTTCCTTGTCAGGCAAACTGTCTTGCACCACTGACAATGGAACCCAAAACCATGATGGAAATTCCAGGGAATTATATTTTAGAAGAAATTGTAACGGTCAGGGGCCTGTTTCACGAAATTTGAACTAAGATAAAATCCGATTTTAGTAATTCGATTGGATAGTATTAGATTGATTTTAGCGCTTAGCCAATCAGATTTGAGTATGTACTAAAATTTGGATTTTATCTTAAGTTAAAATTTCGTGAAACAGGCCCCATCATTGTATACTCATCAACCATTACTACATCGAGATAGCAATTATTTTTATTTTTTTAGGTTGGCCTTGAAACTGATTCTCCTCTCTTGCTTAGAGTCGGCTTACCCTTTTTTACGGATCCCTCTTTAGTGTCAACCTATATGAAACATTGCTTAAACAGGCAAGAATTAACCTTTCCCGACATGCAAAGTTCCCAAAATTTTTATTTGCCTAGAAGACGGTCTTCCTCTCTTGCTTAGAGACGGCTTATCCTTTTTTACTGATCCCTCTTTAGTGTCAACCTATATGAAACATTGCTTAAACAGGCAAAGATTAACCTTTCCCGACATGCAAAGTTCCCAAAATTTTTATTTGCCTAGAAGACGGTCTTCCTCTCTTGCTTAGAGACGGCCAAGCCTTTCAACTTAGTGCCAGACATGTATTAATAATATCATTAAAAAAGACAATTCAGTGCCGGACAAAATGACAGGCACCACTGCCAGAGGTTTAGTGCCTGACAAACCCTGAATCTGTGCCTGACATTGTCAGTGACAGGTGCCTTTTTTCAAGGCTTGGAGACGGCTTATCCTTTTTTGCTGATCCCTCTTTCGTGTCAGCATAATATATGAATCATTGCTTTAAAAACAAACAGGCAGGAATTAACCTCTGAGATGGTCTGTACTATGGTTAAACAGGCAGGAATTAACCTTTCCAAAAATGCAAAGTTCCCAAACCTTTCATTTGATAAAATTGTGAGAAATATCTCTTACCTTTCCAATACGTTTTCCCTGGACTGAATCAGCCTTCATCTTCGAGAAATAATGATAATATGTAACAACATATGTAATGATAGACTTTTCATCGGGGAAGTCCACATTGACGTCTAGAAAATAAATAAAGTAAACAATCAAACAATTAAAGATACAAGATAAAGCCAATTGTTTATAATAACATCATTAAATAATCTTAATTCAATGACGTCCGTCTGTTTATAAGACCAGAGGAATTTACATAGGCGTTACCTGCTCTCAAAATCTCATACAAATATTATTGTAATAAGCCTAGTTTGAAATTTAATTTAAAGAATAAGAATAGGCCATCTTGAATTGTATGAAATACGAAAATGAAAGCATACAATTTCTTTTGATTTCTAATGCTAGCTCAAAATGTCGCTACTTCAATGTCTTTTCTGGCAATTTTTTTCTAATTGCATCTTCTCTCTCATACCAATTGTTTGTTTTGTCTGCGTCTTGCCATGCAATTAATTCCTGGGAGGCCTATGCCAACACTGTGTTAAATATATAATTTTGTATCCCCCCCCCCCCAACTGGAACAGATAAAATCATTTAATTGACAATTCACAAACTAAGTTCCCAGGAATTAATCAGAATTTTTTTTTGAAATCACAAGAGACATACCTTCAGCCTCCAACAATGGTGTAAGACTGAGTTTTTCCTCAGCCACGGTAAAAGCGTTGTTAAGATTGTGTACGGCGTTAGATTTCTGGAGTTTTTCATATTGTATAAGGTCAGGTCTGAAAATATACAAAAACATATTGCATAATTAGATCTCAATCAAATAAACTCAAAATATCAGACCTAGAATAAAAAAAATGTATAATTAGATGTCAATTACGTGACGACTAGATTTCGAAATGGACACAAAATATCAGACATAGAATAAAAAATAATTTGATGAATATTAAAGTTACATTATTCAAGATATAGATAAGAACTAGCCATTCTTGCTATAATAGTTCGAAAGTAGGTGATGTAAAATGAATAATTTGAAAATTTCATTCAAATTACTCTATTGTAAGCGAAGATATTGGCATTTGAAGATTTAGCCGACGTGTGCAATAATTTCAACCACTGTCCTAGTTGATCAAAGCTAAGACTCGAAGCGTCTGAAACCGCCATATTGGATTTATCACTTAAACGTTTTAATGTGTTTAATATCGGAGCAATGGTAATGCCATCCAAAGTTGATTAAGGCCTGGATCAGTTAATTAATGTCTAATACTTTAGAAAACATTTCATGCCCAAATAAAGACCTGCACTAGGCAGATTTAGCTCTTGAATAATGCATGTTTAACACAGAGGAGCATATTCTAGAGCAATCTGATTAAAATACAGATTTATATTTCGTCTCTTTTTTATATACTTTTGATGGCCTACACTACATGAAGATCTGACCAGTTGTACTGGAAGGTCGCATAAGGGGTTATACAAGGGGCCTTTGACCGTATGACGTCAGACAGTTGATAACTAAAGTTCCTTGTAAAACACACTATTACATTGGCTAATCCCTCACATCAATCAGAACATATCAATGATAACAACTCTCCCAGATCCTAGTGTAGTAAAGACAAGTAAAACAGAATTTTTAACTATAAAAAAATAAAACAAAAAAGTGATTTGATGTGTATATCTCTCTTGTATGTTAATGTTTTGTGTGTATGAGAAATTCGAACAACAGTATATGTATGAATGAATGAATAAAATGGGGTTAAACGTCCTACTGTTATGCACTTAACCTGAGCTAATTGAAGACGGGCATACACCATACAGTGTGCTATGAGGGAAATTTTGCCCGGGCAGCGGCGCTACAGCTTACTCTTATATCGAATTCCAACTGCCAGGGGATCTTTTACGTGCACTCCAACGTGTACACGGGACCTCGGTTTTTCGTCCCATTCCAACGACTAGACAGCTGTCCTTGTCAGGCCCTCTTAACAGTATATGTAGCAACAACAATATACTGATAGCAACAACACCGGGTCATCGAGACCAGACATAAACACTATTAAACGTCAATCATGTTAAATCTATGAGACTATGACCTATTCATTTCTAATTCATTCTCATCAACCTCTGAAGTAGAATATCCGAACACTGTCGAAAATTACAATCTCCGTCTGTAGTTGGGGTTTTTTTTAGAACTATAGTTCCAGCTGTTAATGTTTGAAGAGAGAGAGAGAGAGAGAGAGAGAGAGAGAGAAATGGGGTTTAACGCCTACTTGACACAAACTTTATTTCAATAATTCGCTTGCGCGTATGGGTCTTTAGCAGTGGGAGGAATTCAAAGGACCTGGAGAAAACCCACGAGTTAAGACAGGCGACCCTACTCCTTGTCACGTACAACCGGGGATTTGAAACCACACCAGTTGACTGAATGACAGAACTTTTGATATAACTCGCACGATGCTATGCTTGCTGTAAATTACTTGGTGTAGGCGAATTTGTGATAAAATAAAATATTTCATATAAAATAATATATTTTAATTCAATGATCACTAACATTTGTCGACATTAACCAAACAAACAACTCCGGGCATTACGTTGTGTTTTTAAAAAAAAAAAAAATAATATGTTAAACTCACAAATCGGACATTAATCGAGTACAACGCTTTAAAAAAAATATTGGAAACAATTAGGGAAAGTAATACTTTGTGAACAAATCAATAATTTGGTGCGTAATCGTCTAAAGCTCTATACATAGAGTATGATCTCACGAAATGCCATCATACACTCTTTATAACATGACTAAATGTCAAATTGAACTGGAGTATGAAATAACGTGTACCCGGTAGTAACGCCATGTTTCAGTCAGACCGTCTGTAGAGACTGGAAAATCGACAGAACGATTTAAAAACAATCAATAATTCTGTTGCTCTGAAGTTGCTCTGAAATCCGGCAAACGCCTGTCATATTTGGGAATCAATCATTTGGGGTTTTTTTTTCCAGAGATTTAATAAAGTTGAAAGATTTCACAATCAATTTGCAAACATCGGTCAACAAGAATGAAAAAATAAGCCCTGGCTGGGTCCATTTATATGTAGATGTTACTTCTTGGATATTAAATTTCTTGTAAACTTTTTCATAATATCAAACGTAAAAGCTGCTGTATTGTGGTGGGCACAAACAATGACGATGAGGCTGGTACATGTATGTAAACTGTTTGTTGATTGGTTCGTAGAATCAAACTACGTGGCTAATGAAATAATCAAGGGCAGGTAATTCGATTTTGTGAATACCCCATGAATAGACCCATGGGTTAGTGGAATAGAATGGAGGAATGATGCCAATGAGGATTAATGTTAAAATATTTAATAACAATCACATTAATTATTTGATTCTCAGAAGCTTGATGTTGTTCAGGTAATCGTTTGATAGTTCTATAAAGCATCCACATCTTTAATTATATATCATTATTCTCAGAACCAATGCTTACGTCATGAATTCATAAATGACATTTCACACCAATCATAATGTGTTTGTTTATTTATTTTATTTTTTAATAAACAATATTTTATTCATTTAAATTTACAATTTTTTTATTATAAATATAGGATACGATAACAAGCTTTATCAGCGTATATAAAATCGCTTCCTTTTGTTTATTTGTTTCAGGTGTGCTGAGTTCTCCAGGGCAGAGAGCACAAATAGTGAGAAGGCTTATAGCTTGGTTGCTGCTCTACTTTTTGTTCTACAAATACAATGGCAAATCTTCTAGTAAATAAATAATTTGAAACCTGCCTTCAGCGATAACAAACCGATTCAATGTTTATCTATTTATAAACCTCCGCTACACCTCCCTACTCTATAAATGTACAGTTCAATCTCACGTCTCCTCTTCAAGTCTGTATTTCATAGTAAACATACACTTAACACCTGTTCACTCCTCATATCCTTCCACCCTTTCACATATATAAATATCGCAAAATAATTCTAACAAATATGGGAGCCGCAATTTTTAATAATCATGGAGCCGCGGTCGCTCAGTGAGTACAATGCTGGCTCTCTAACCAGGTTTCCTGTTGTCACTGTTGTAGGCAAGGAAGTAATGTCTAGCTGATCGGATGGGACAAAAAAAAAAACACACAAAAAATGAGGTAGATACACAGAATTGTACATTCTGTGAATGACTATCTTTCTGACCTTTAAGCTCCTCAGAATTTTCTGACCTGATTTCCTGTTGTCAGTGTTGTAGCCGGAGGGCCTGACAAGGAACAGTAGTGTCTAGTTGATCGGATGGGACAAAAAAAAAACCCGAGGTGGATATAAAGATTGTACATTTTGTAAATGGCCATCTTCCTTACCTTTCATATTACAATTATATCAAGTAATTTTGACAAACTCTTCAATCAACCTAAAAGTAGCATGCCTCAATAAAGATACCATACTTGAAATTAATACTACATGCAGTCTATGGCCTTTTCTGTTATTTCATAGTGTATTATATATAATGCCCCTGGCGTGAAGTTTCATTGTTGATGCATTTCCTAATGGGATGCTTCACACCATTGCATATCCATTTTCGTGTAAATGTGCTATAAGCACGAGAAGCCTTTGAGTGAAGATGGAATTATTATCATGTCATTAAATCCATACAATCTATGAAACGTTTTTATAATGCAACAATTACAATTTGTTATATTCATGTGTCAACATTTATTTAAGAGTAAACTGTTCAAGAACACAATTAGGAAATCAAATGGCTACTTATAATCTAAAGAAATTAAAATTAGATTTAACACCCTACTTTTCTGCACGGGGGGTTGGGATGGCCTAGTGGTCTAGAGTGTCGCGCTTCGACCTCTAGCTGGCCGGCCACCTCTGGCTTGCGGCTGTGGTTTCGACCCTGGTGTGAGCGTATGTGGCATGGAGATAAGGGCGCCCTCTCAACCTCGTGGGTTTCCTCCGGGCACAACAAGTGGACGTTAAACCCAATTTCTCTCTCTCTCTCTCTCTCACTTTTCTGCACTAAGTGGGCTTATGAAGATGGACATACAACAATTTTACCTGGAGAGTGGGGCTTCTCTCATATCAATTCCAACTATACCAATATAAAAATGAAATGGGGTTTAACGGCCTATTGTTCTGCTCCTAAACTTGGACAATGAAATGAAATGGGGGTTTAACGTCCTACTGTTATGCACCTAACCTGGGCTAATGGAAGACGGGCCTACGCCATACATTAAGCTATGAGGGAATTTAGCCCTGTCTGTAGCACTACAACATATTCTTTATTTAGGGATTTTTACCAGACTCAAAGTATTAGAGAATTTCGTCATAACATTACTGAAAGATCCTAAACTCAAAATAACATGTCGACAATGTGCTATGAGGAGAATTTAGCCCTGTCTGTGGTATGATCCACCCTTTATTTTAGGGATCTTATACAGGCTGCTAATTGTGCATGAATATACATTGTGAGGCTGTAAATTCTGCACCTGCTAATTTTAAAAGCCGATGCAAATCGCACGACTTCTGGATAGCTAATACAAGATGCAGGTTGTGAATTCTTCACATTCCCCATGTACATGTATCAGTTGCATCATACGTAGGAACTAAGAACACATTTCTGCAGACCCAGGAATTCAGGGAGCAGCTATGAATTTTATTTCTACAATTCTAGTATTCCAGAGTTTGTTAGTAGCACATTTCTGCAGATGCATGCAGCAATTCAGACGTACTAATTCAAATGGAGCAGCTATTCAGACGCAGGGATTCTGACCGAGCAGCAATGAACTTTATTTTTACTATTCAGTAATTCTAGTATTCCAGAGTTCGTATAACAAAAAACTTGTATACATTCCATTCTGATTTAAGAGTGTCGTCCATTTTTTTTTCTGTGTAAACCTTCACACAATAACAGCGGTATCTGAGCTATCTGCTGTAACTATGGTAACGGAATCTAATCAAACTAGAGTAATGTAGAATATATATGTTTTGGGGGGATTGGGAGGGGATTTTGTGTTCAACATTCGGATGGAAGTGCGAGTATAAAATTCCTGAGGGATATCATGTTGAATACCATTGGTTGATGTTACAATATTAGATTGGTTAACAACAATATCAAATTTATACGGCCATTAAGAAAACAATTTCTACTGTAGTTTGATCAATGATCTACACCTTCATATATTTTCTAGTGTAAGGTCTTATATTGGTTGATGTGTTAATCGTGTTAGACTGTTAGTTAACACGCTACTCTCTTCTTCATTGTTATTCGGGGGGGGGGGGAGGAGTAGGTGGGGATCTTATATTATATATATATATATTCTTTATTTTGTGAAGGTAATCTAATAAGTTACAGAGTACTTATCTACCTTAGAGCCTTCAGTTCTAAAAATAATAAAAAGGCTAATAATAAAAGCACACAACTAAACTAAGAACATTTTCACACTAGTAACTTAAAGATAGGTTGCCAGGCAACGAAACATACGCCCACAGCAGCTCAATCGTCCGGGCAGTCAACAAGAGTTGTCGCATATTTTACTTTTTTCAGTAATGAAACATTTATAATACACTAGAATCATAAAACAAGTAACAACTCATTATGTAATTATCAGAAAATCATTCAAATTTGTTTGGCTTTGATAAAGTTCTCCTCCATGCTAACGTTTAGTATACGAAACACTTAATATTCTGAAAATCAATAGGATTCTTCGTCTCATGACCATCAATACTGTGTATAAATTTCAAGTCAATCGGATATTAACTTTAGCCTCTAGAGCATCAACAAGATTTTTTGAAGTGACCAAGGGCCATAACTCTAACAGTAATTATCGAGAATCGCTGAAAATCCCTAGGCTTCTTTGTTTCATGACCCTCAACACTGTGTATAAATTTAAAGTCAATCGGTTATCAACTTTAGCCTCTGAAGCGTCCACAAGATTTTTTGAAGAGTTCAAGGGCAATTACTCTGACAGCAATTATCGGAACTCGCTGAAAATCAATAGGATTCTTCGTCTCATGACCCTAAACACTGTGTATAAATTTGAAGTCAATCGAATATTACCTTTAGCCTCTAGAGCGTTCACAAGATTTTTCAAAGTGATCAAGGGCCATAACTCTGGCAGTAATTATCGAATATCGCTGATAATCCCTAGGCTTCTTCGTCTCATGACCGTAAACAATGTGTATAAATTTAAATTCAATCGGATATTACCTTTAGCCTCTAGAGCTTTCACAAGATTTTTCAAAGTGATCAAGGGCCATAACTCTGGCAGTAATTATCGGATATGGCTGAAAATCCCTAGGCTTCTTTGTCTCATGGCCTTTAACACTGTGTATAAATCTTAATTCAATCAGATATTAACTTTAGCCTCTAGAGCGTTCACAAGATTTTTCAAAATGATAAAGGGACATAACTCTGGATGCAATTATCGGATATCGCTGAAAATCAATAGGGGACTTCCTCTGTTGACCTTAAACACTGTGTATAAATTTAAAGTCAATCGGATATTAACTTTAGCCTCTAGTGCGTTCACAAGATTTTTTGAAGTGATCAAGGGCCATAACTTTGACAGCAATTATCGGAAATCGCTGAAAATCAATAGGGGTCTTCCTCTGATGACCTTAAACACTGTGTATAAATTTAAAGTCAATCGGATGTTAACTTTAGCCTCTAGTGCGTTCACAAGATTTTTTGGAGTGATCAAGGGCCATAACTCTGACAGCAATTATCGGAAATCGCTGAAAATCAATAGGGGTCTTCCTCTCATGACCTTAAACACTGTGTATAAATTTAAAGTCAATCGGTTATTAATTTTAGCCCCTAGAGCGTTCACAAGAAATTGTGGACGATGGACGGACGGACGGACGGACGGACAGACGGACGGACGGACGGACGGACGGGGGCGACGGCAATATACGACCACATTTCTATGTGGGCGTATAAAAAGCTATGATACAAGATATAAATGATCATAAATAATAATATAATAAGTATACTAGAAGTTTAAGAATTTAAAAATGCACCAGGTTTAGATAAGAATGATTTTAAGTTATGTTTAAATTGCACTAGAGTTTGACTAGTGGTTAAGTGAGATGGTATATTGTTTGATGTTTTAATGTTGTTTATTGACAATTTATTCTCTTCCTAATCTAATTCACGGACCACATTATAAAGTAAATTTGAATTTACGCGTTTATTTGGATTATACTAACAACGGGACCAGAAGAATTAAATTTATTACTGAATTTTCTTTGCTTGTTCGGTTGCACCGAATATAGTTAAAATTTAATTCAACCTGATCTATTTCTATTTTGGACAAGTTTGTTCCTTATTTTTCCTTGCTTTCTAGTTTTTACGGATTCATTTCTATTTTCCACATTTTCGCTACTGATTTTCTTTTGCGTTTTTGTCGGTCTTAAAGAAGAAAATAATTATTTTTTCCACAAAGATAAATTAAATTGTCATTGAAAATAACTTTTTGTCTTGTCTTAAATAAGAAAGCAATTTTTTTAGTGGATTAATTTTGTTTATTTTCCACAAAATTTTTGGTCATATAGATGTATAACTCTTTATTCTTTGCAAGGGACAAAAAGATACATTGTATGAATTCTGTATATTGAATGTTATAAATAACTGATTTACTCACTTTCTGGCAGTAAGTAATATTTATATCATATTAGGTAATGAATTTGTCTGCCAGTATATTAATTCCCTCTCGGCTATATTTATATTAAATTAAATGTGACATTCTGCCCAGCCCGATTAACATTCTGGCAAATAATGGACAGTTTCACATCCATTCAATTACAGAATGAAATGAATTCTGGTCAATGCCTTTAATCAGACATTAATATTATGCTAGATGTAGATCTTACTATTACGATCTGTATTTCATTTTGTTTTTTTATTCTAACGAATGCCTACACTACATGAAGATCTGACCAGTTGCACCAGGAGGTTGTGCCAGTCGTCGTACCAGCGACTTTTGACCCTATGGCGTCAGACTTGTGATTAACCAATCAGCGTTGACGTTTCTAGTGGGATACCCCCAGTTCTGTACACCACAAGCCATAAACTGTTTCATTGGATAAATTTCTCATATCAACTTTAACAAGTGTTATATAACAACTCTTCAAGATCCTATTGTTGTGAAGACAAGTAAAACAAAATTTTGAACTATAAAAAACAAAAAGAAATAGGGTCTGTGTATAAATCATATCGAAGTATTACGTTTTTCTGGGGTTTTTTTTTTTTGAGTTTTATTTTATAGTATTGTTTTTATTATACACCCATGTAGGCTTTCCGGTTGCCATATTTCATCTGTCTAATTAGATAATGCTGGTTTATTATATCACAGGATATCGTAAATTCTATAACGCAATCAGTCACTCTATGCTGAGATAATAACTATTCCAGCAGCGTTTAATAACCATTCCCGCGTGATATTCCAACGCTATAATGGGTACATCTGACAATAAGTTACATTCTACACAGACCTGATCGGCCATTACGATGAATATATCATTTTCTCTCCCCAACAACAAACTGACCTAAATATGGGAGTTAGTAGTCTCTATTCACAGGGTAGAACTAATATGTAATTAATTGGCAACTGGATGATAATTATTATCAAGTGAAACCCAATATAGTTATTAAATTAATATCAGATTGTAATATTGTTATTGTTATTAATGACTTATTACAAGAATGCGAAAGTATTATTACATCTTTTCATAAAATACTACTGCCAAATTTCTACACACAATAAATGTTTAGTTCAAATAAGTATTTCTGTAGAGAGAGAGAGAGAGAGAGAGAGATTGAGAGAGAGATGGGGTTTAATTTCCACTCACACAAACTAGGTTATTTCGAGACTAATGTATGGTTTTAATTTTTATTTTAATAATTCCCTTGGGTGTAGGGGTCTTTAGCAGTGGGAGGAAACCGGAGGACCCGGAGAAAACCCACGACGAAGTTGGACAGGCATCCCTGAGTAAGTCTGGATCTCACTGGATATCTTTGTCGTTTAACAGAAATGCTGATTTGCAATCTTATCATTGTATGCCAGGGCAGCCAATAGGGCTATCTGATCCAACAGCAGGCACAGGATATCTTGGTCGATTATCAAAAATGCTGATTTGCAATCTTATTATTATATGCTAGGACTATCTGATCCAACAGCAGACACAGGAAATAATGTTATCTTGGAGTTGGAATTAAAATATAAATATACAGAGACTTGATTGTGGTTTCGAGCCCTGGTGTGAGCGTATGTGGCATGGAGATAGGGGCGCCTTCTCAAACCTGTGGGTTTCGTCCATGCACTTCGGTTTCCTCTCACTGCTAAACACCCCTTCCCGCAAGCGAATAATTGAAATAAAATCAAACCATATGTTAGTCCCGAAATGATCTAGTAGTGTTGAGTGGACGTTAAACTCCATTTCTCTCTCTTTCTCTCTTGTTGAGTTCCATGTTCGTAGGAAATTAAACCACATTGTTGTATGCCAAGATGCTTGTTGAATGACCTGAACTGTGACCCCATGTAGATTCATCGGCACCCTCGGCAGGAAATTATATTATCTTAGATACAGTACAAATAATCGTCTATTTATAATGAAATGTCAAATTTCGCTAGGAGTATTAAGTTGTATCTTTAATTCGGTGAAATATCTGACTGGTTTCCTTCATGTAAGAACATACATGTAGTCTATCAATCCAATCCAAGGCATTAACAGAAAGTCAGTTAGATTATTCTGAAGTTTGGCGCCATGCCATTTCTACAAGTAGAACCTCCATTTTCTTTTCTAACCATCCCAGACACAAGAGCAGAACCTCAAAATCCATATTCTCACAGAATCTGGTGTGAAAGTTGGGCATAAATCTCACGTTTTCTTTACTTCTGGTTATAAATAATATCAATGTATACAGAATCATGACAAAAACGACGTATAAATGAGTCGACGCAATCTGCTTATAAACAAAATGAAATCCAATTTGAGGTATAACGGCCTACTGTGATGCTCTGACAAGACGTCAATTTTTTTTTATAAATATATACTATGAATAAAATAATCAATTTTTATGTACCGAATTGTGACCGTCTGATATATCAGGTTTCGTTACGTTTTCCTTCATCTACATGATTACGCAATCGAGCACAATAATAGCACAATAATTGGACATAATCGCGTATTTTTTCTTGGAACCAGACACCATTTGATAGACAAAAATAAGGAGATTGGATTTATATGCCATTAGAAAAATACAGAAGAAAAAGATCAAAACACTAATGAAATTGAGTGCGCTTGAGTGTCGAGCATAGGGAGGGGTTTACTGGTCCGCGGGTTCACTAGTCTGTCGCTATATGAAATACTGTAAATATGGGTATGAAAAAAAAAACTAATCCGAACCCTAACGCTAATAATAGATATCGGTGGACTAACGAACCCGCGAATTAGTACACCTTAAGCCTAACGAAACCCCTAACAATAGATGTCAGTGGATTAATGAACCCACATGGACTAGTGAGCATTCCCCCCCCCCCTTAGCATAAACTTCATCTGGAGAGAGAGAGAGAGAGAGATATATTTATTCCCCCCTAGCATACACTTCATCTAGAGAGAGAGAGAGAGAGAGAGAGAGAGTGAGAGAGATATTTATTCCCCCCTAGCATACACTTCATCTGGAGAGAGAGAGAGATATTAATGTACTCAAGTGCCATCTAATAGGAGAGAAACTTAATTGCCTTATATCTAATAAGTTTCGTTTAACATTAATTCTGACTATAATTCATGAGGTAAAAAGCAATCTTACAATGATATGTGTGGAATTCATGTTTTTTACATTCATTACATGGCAAATTGACAATATTTATTTTACCCTATCTTTAATTGTTGAAATGTTACTTTAATAAAACTAAGTTAAGAATTTTAGGAATTAAGCAGCTTCGTTATAATATTCTTACTTCAATAATTTAACTTCTAATTACACTATTTGTTCTAATAATAACTTATGTATGTATGTATGTATGTACATGTATGATTAAAAGAAAGATTTACATTCAGATATTTCAAAAAGATCTACAGGTTTTAGGAATAAATACAGTCACAAGCAAGATAAATACACCTACGTTTCAACCAGATGAAGTAATTAAAGGGCAAATAAGGGTCAAGTTTTTGGGGGATATGGTTAGTAATACAAATATGTCTGTATCCTGTTGCCAAGGTATCCAAGGTATTTTAGTTATTCACTGATGTTCAAACTATCACTACACTATCTGCTTCTCAATCAAATTAACAACATATGTCACACAACTGGACAATCAAAACAACTCCAGGTCAAGTTTATCCAGTACATTTATAAATTCTTTACATATTTGGATTTGAGTAGCTTTCATCAGAGGGGGTTAAATATACTGACTGTATTGGAATGATATACTAAAAAAACAACAGTTTTGTTGACAAATGAAATAACATGTGGTTTAATGTCCTACTTTTTTGCACTGACTGGGCGGATGAAGTGAGTTAGGAGAGAAATTTTGCCTGGACATTGTCACTACAGTCTATTCTAACATCGAAACCCAGCTACCAAGGGTTATTTTTTTTTTTACGTGTACACCAATGTGTACACAGGACCTTGGTTTTGTTGTCACTTTTCTACTTTTACTATAAAGATCCACCTACGAAAAGTCAAGCAAAACCTGTATCTTCATTTAGCTCTCAGTTCTTATAAGGGTAATTACATAACTTAGAATTTCTGAACGTGTCAACACCACTAAGAACACAAACTTTAACATGATTTGTAAAGGCCATATAAGGGAAATCATATAACTTTTAATTTTTCAATATTGCTAAGCACTAAATATGTTATTGAACACAGGCTTTAATGGATTTTCAGTACAGTTTTCCTTTAAATTTGTCAACACAGCTAAGCACTAAACATGATTTGTAAAGGCCATATAAGGGCAATCATATAAGGGCAATCATATAAGCACTAATATGTCCTTTAACATAGGCTTTAAAAGGATTTTCAGTACAGTTTCCCTTTAAGTAATGAAACAAAGAGAGAGAGAGATGGAGATTAACCCCACTAAACAAAGTAGGTCATTTCGGGACTAACATAATATTGTTTACATTTATTTCAATAATTCACTTGCGCTTAGGGGCTTTTAGCAATGGGAGGAAACTGGAGGACCCTGAGAAAACCCACGAGGTTGGACAGACGACCCTTGCCACGTACAACCGGGGATTCGAAATCACACACATTAACCAATTAGCCATCCACCAAGAAATGAAATAAAAATCTCATCAACCATTCTATTTTGGTAAACATGACCTTTCTGTTGATTTGAAGAACTTCCAACAGGAGTCTGTAGAGAATCCGTCAACAGCCATAATTATGCAACATGAAAGGAATTTTCAATAGGAGTCACTCAATAGAAGAGAAAATGATTGATGTACAGGAAATGTTTTATTGTTGATTGCTGTGTGTAGTGTGGGATATAATGCTGATATGTGTAATCCATGTACGTGACCATGTATGGAATAATGCCGAATCAAACCCAGTAGAATGAAGATAGACATGTTATGCAATAAATTTTTGCAATGACTTGACCTCTACTGCCTTTTATCATTTTGCTTTTCAACTTTTACGGGATCTTTAATGTGCTGTCAATGATAACCATGGGAGCTGTTTATCATCCAATTCGTCAACTGAGGTAATGAAGACGGGCATACGACATACAGTGTGCTATGAGGGTAATTTTGCCCGGACAGTGGCTCTATGGCTTACTCTTATATCAAATTCCAAGTGCAAAGGGATCTATTATGTGCACACCAAAGTGTACGTGGGACCTCGGTTTTTCTGTACCATCTGAACAACTAGACAGTTGTCCTTGTTGATCCTGCACCACAGGGGGTGACCACGCCAGAAAATAGGCTAGTCGTCCTGCAGCAACGACACAATGAGACCAGACTGGGAAATCTATTTTTCCTGCCCAGCACTGGAATCGAACCTACTGGTCATTAAGCCATTAACATATTCACCAAACCACTGTGGCCCCCCTAAAATTTAAAAATAAAACTTACCTGTGTTTATGAATGAGAGCATTAAATGCGAGGCCATCTCTCCAACTTGAAGTGAAGTTACGAACATTAACATTTGGGTATCCGGCAGTTTTCATTTGACACCACAGTAGCAGGGCGTCTTTAGCCGATTTCGTTTCACTATTATCTGATTCTTCAAATGTTATGTCTTGGATCTGAAATGTCGAAGGGTACGATACAAACATCGCATTCATAAAACTTAATCGTCACATTTAAAAATTTTGAATTTTTTCCAATGAACCAGTGATTCAACTATTTATGCCATCTTGATCACAAACATCGCATTCATAAAACTTAATCGTCACCCGAGATGATCATCACATTAAAAATTTAAATTTTTTTCCAATGAACCAGTGATTAAACTACTTATGCCATCTTGATCACAATCCTCTGCATTCATAAAACATAATCGTCACGCGAGATGCTCATCACATTTAAAAATTTAGAATTTTTTTCAATGAACCAGTGATTAAACTATTTATGCCATCTTGAGCGCAATCCTCTGGACACGATTCGTTAGTATCAGCAGGCTGGCCAACACATATACACTTTTTGAAATTTTCATCAAAAGAGTGATTAAACTACAATAAATCAAGCCATCCGAAGGACCATTAACAGGACACGATTCACAGGAATAAAATTACTTAACGACATTTTGATTGCATGCCTTCGAAAGTTCGAAACAATCCTGTTAAACAGTCATAAAGTTAAAATGTTTCATTGTTTTTAAGATTTAAGAGTTCTAACATCCTTTAAGTATGCACATCACGATATGACATCGAAACATCGAAAATAACAGGTATATTAATTTATGAAAATACGTGCCTAAGATTGTCAATTAATCTGATGACTAATTAACATGGATGTTCTAATTGGAAATTAATTCAATTAAACGTTGATTTTATTATACTTTGAGATTATTGCACTAAACGTCAACACATTAAGTATGTGAATAAACTTATCTCTTATCTATTAAATGATATAGAAAATTAAAATACTATTTGTAATGGGTTTGAACCGAAGTCATTGTCAGATCACGGTTGTTCATTAGAGAGAAAATTAAAAT
Organism: Patella pellucida; assembly: GCA_917208275.1. Classification (NCBI taxonomy): domain Eukaryota; kingdom Metazoa; phylum Mollusca; class Gastropoda; family Patellidae; genus Patella; species Patella pellucida. Next base: position 8,326,682 of record OU795040.1, read on the forward strand.
ACTATTGGTAATGGGTTTGAACCGAATTCATTGTCATATCAGGGTTGTTCATTAGTTGTTGTATTTTTATTTTCAGAAATGTATTTCTAATCCAAGAATTTTATTCTAATTCAAGAGTTGATTCAAGAGTTGTACCCAAGGATTTAGAAAGCTAAATCTCTAAAAGGAATCAGTCAAAAACTGTTCCATATTTATAAAAATAAATGGAAAATTTTGCAAAATCCAACATTATGTGCAGAAGAGTAAAACAAACCAGCGAAACCTAGCCCTATAAGCGTTGGTTAAAATTATTTGATGGGCGTCTTATTAATTGGATTAAATCAATCAAAGCCAAACGCAGGCATTGATATTTCCACGCACATGCGCACAGCGTGCGCAGGCACAATTTCTTAAAAAAAAAAAATTATTATTATTTTTTTTTTATTACTGTCACGTAAAATAAAGAATAAGTTATGGCGCATGAATATCTTATCATCGTCAGGAAAACAACTCTTATAATTTCTTCCTCTGCCAAGTCCAACCCAAGAAGCTTTCCTAAGCCCCACCCCCTCCCCAACAATCATACTACCAGTACATGTATATACCTGGCAATTGAATACTCTCCTTTTGAGTATGACCCTGCAGGCACATTTTCAAGTGTGTGCGCAGGCACATTCAACTTTTAAAGAGCCCTTGCCAAACGATTATCTACTGTGGATATTTTAGAGTAGGTTAACCCATGAAAATTCATGTCGTTAACCTTTGCACAATTATTATTACAGAAATTGTTGTTACATTTTGCACAAATTGTTGTGTGTGATATATAAGTGAACCTAGTTTTAATTTACGCAGGTTTTTATGGGTTATCCTCAAGAGGTTGGTCATTCATGACATCGTTACTTTTTATCTCATGAAAACTTTTCAAAGTATTATCATCGCCTTTATTGTCGTGTTTGATATACATAAATAAATAGATGAAAATCGTACCTGGAATCTAAGGATTATGGTCCATATAAGACCAAGAGTGAGTCGTGAGCTACCATCCACGATATCGTGGGCGCCCATATTTTCTAAATGTACTCTCTGTTCATGGAGGAAACCGAGGGCTTTGTCTACATTTTCAAGGCAGTGAATTCTCATTTTTCCTTTGGTTGGTTTAGGCTGAAAAAATAAGTGCATATAATTAAAGTTTTGAACGGATGGATACTAGGGAAATATTCAATTAATATATACAGCCATTTAATTTCCCACTTTTCCATACCAACTGGGCTAACTGGCATATGAAGGAAATTTTGTGTTACCTCCATCAAGGATTGTTTTCCGCCAATGCAAACATGTACGGTACACAAGACATAATTTTTTTTTGTTCCATGCGACGGACAAGACACCATTCCTGTTTTTCTTTTGAAACAAATACTTTTAATTTTGGCTTTTGGGGTCCATGAGTGGAAAAAGGTTAAGGGGAACAACTGAATCATCTAAAAATATTGGCTATATAATTTAATGAGCGTAATCAACATTATTACTTACAAGTCGTTCTCCTGATAAAACCTCAAGTAATTTCATTAACATCTTTCCATCTCGTAAATCCACGTACAGGTCTGCTATCTTGCATCCTACGCGGACTAAATGTGAATTCACCCATTTCTGAAAGGTCTTTTTCTGTACGTTTTCTCTTTCGTCTGAAAGATACAAAATAATTCTAAATTTAAAATCACATTCAAAATATCTACGCAAAAATTAAATGATTATTTTGAACAGGATTCTTAAGTTGAGTTAAAAATAGCAGTGAGAGAGAGAAATGGGGTTGAACCACTACTCGAATCAAACTAGGCCATTTCGGGACTAACACATGGTTTCATTTTATTTCAATAATTTGATTGCCAGAGGGGTCTTTAGCAGTATGGGGAAATCGGAGCACGCCAAGCAATGAAAAGATTGGGTACCAGTATCTGTAAATATTGCAATGCTGTTCTTTAGATCATACTGAATTTTAAAAATAACACGAGGTTAGACAAGCGACCCTACTCCTCGTCACGTACAAATGAGGATTAAAAACCATGCAAGTTGACTCAATGCTGCTCTTTAGATCATAATGAATTTTAAAAATAACACGAGGTTAGACAAGCGACTCTACTCCTCATCACGTACAAATGAGGATTAAAAACCATGCAAGTTGACTCAATGCTGCTCTTTAGATCATAATGAATTTTAAAAATAACACGAGGTTGGACAAGCGACCCTACTCCTCGTCACGTACAAACAAGGATTCGAAACCATGCAAGTTGACTCAATGACAGGCATTTTTAAATGAAGCAGTGGGGTATTTGGTTGAGTGAAGGTATATATATCTGCCCAGACGTTTCCTTATCTTTAATAACCCTAGTTTAAGCTGATATATATTTATAATTCTATATAAATTTACTGTGCAATCTATTATTTGCATAGTAGTGTCAAACCATGTCAAATTGAATAAAAGTTGACCTGGCAGGTTTCAATGTTTGGAGTGCTTGTATTGTATTCAATTTAATTCAAAATTTAAGGTGAGCTTTTCTTATCAGGTTACAAAGTGTGCACTCAATGAGTCAATGTCACCTTAATAAGAAATAACTTGCAGAGAATATTGCATAAGAAATAACTTGTAGAGGACATTGAAATAACCTGGGGAGGACATTGAATGAGTATTAACTTGTAGAGGACATTGAAATAACCTGGGGAGGACATTGAATCATTGAATGAGTAATAACTTGTAGAGAGAGGATATTGAATCAACAAAAAATTGTAGGAAATACTGAATGAGAAATAACTTGTAGAGATTATGGAATGACTTGTAGGGAATATTGTATAACTTGTAGAGATTATGGAATGACTTGTTGAGATTATTGAATGACGAAAAGATTATTGAATAACTTGTAGGGAATATTGAAATATGACTTGTAGGGAATATTGAATAATAACTTGTAGGGAATATTGAATACTAACTTGTAGGGAATATTGAATAATGACTTGTAGGGAATATTGAATAATAACTTGTAGGGATTATTGAATAACTTGTAGGGAATATTGAATAATAACTTGTAGGGAATATTGAAATAACTTGTAGGGAATATTGACTAATGACTTGTAGGGAATATTGAATAATGACTTGTAGGGATTATGGAATGACTTGTAGGGAACATTGAATAATGACTTGTAGGGAATATCAATAAGAAATAACTTAGTTGATAATATAGCTCAGATGAGCAGATGGGTAATCATTAATAAAGAGCAAGCCTGGAAATTAGGCACCTGTCACTGTCATTTTGTCACGCACTGATTTGTCTTTAATTATATTTTTATTACATGTCCGGCACTAAGTTTAAAATGTCAGATACTATTTCATTAGTGCCTGACATTTTGTCCGGTACATCTAAACCCGTTATTTCCAGGCCTGATAAAGAGAGAGAGAATATTGTGTTTAATGTCAACTTGACAAAAACTAGGTCATTTCGGGACAATCGTTAATAAAGGTGTATCATTTAAAACCAGATAATCACATGAAATGACATGACTTTCAAAATAATCCGGTAACATGTCTTTATACATGTATGATTACCCATGACATATTATTGGTAAAGTAAAATGAAATAAAATGGGGTTTAACATCCTGGTTTTCTTCACTGCAAGTTCATACTGCAACTCCAACCAACTTTCAATAAGATAACAAAACAAGAATTTATATTTGACAGAAGTATGTAAACAGACACCCACATTAACTATTTTATTTTAACAAGCCGGCTAGTCTACAATATAATGGGGATTATTCAGGTCAAGTTGTTTTCAAGGATAAAAGACTATAAATATGTAAATGACAGTTTTCAATATTAACCATCATGCTGTTCTTCACACCACCTCCACGACTGTCTAACTACCAGACTTATTCAAATAAACGTGCAGGTGAAATGGTGTATTATTTTTATGCTGCATCTTGGCTAATGAAAGCAGGCATATGCCATTACCAGGGGACTATTTCACAAAATTTTAACTAAGATAAAATCCAAATTTTGGTAATTTGATTGGATAATATTAGACAGATTTAAGTGCTCAGCCAATCAAATTTGAAGTATCTACTAAAATTTGGATCTTATCTTTAGTTAGGATTTCGAGAAACAGGGCCCTGTGCTAAAAGGGAAATTTTACCTGCACAGCAGTGCTATAACCTATTTTGAATACCAACTGGCATGGGTTGTTTCACAACGTAAACGCCAACATTTACACAGCACATTGGGTCATCATCTCAGTCAGATCTCAGTCAGATGCAAGAGAGAGAGGGAGAGAGAGGGAGAGAGAGGGAGAGAGAGAAATGGAGTTTAACATCCACTTGACACAAACTAGGTTATTTCGGGAATAACATATGGTTCAATTTCATTTCAATAAATCGCTTGTGCATAGGGGTCTTTAGCAGTGGGAGGAAACCAGAGGACGGGGAAAATCACATGGTTGGCAAGTGACTTTACTCCTTGTCACGTACAACTGGGGAATCGAAACCCTGCCAGTTGACTCAATGACAGACCTTATGATAGAGCGAGCATGTGCTAACCATTCGGCCATCCAACCCCCTATTTTAATAGTAATTTGACAGTTTATTAGGGTGAGTACGGTAGTGATACCCTTGCTAGAGGTTATTAAAGTGACGTTATCTGGTATCAGTCAGTGTTAGATGTATGATAATCCACTGGTATGATGAGTAATATCAAAATATGATGACATGTAATAAATAACTATTACTTTCATCTCAAGGAAATAAAACCAGATTATTCATGATATACATACATATTATATACTGATCACTTATTCACCATATGCATTATTCACTTGTGTGTTGGGGTGTGTAGTGGGAGGAGAGAGAGAAAGAGAGATAGAGAAATAGGGTTTAACGTCCACTCAACACAACTAGGTCATTTCGGGAGTAACATATGGTTTTAATTTTAATTTAGCAGTGGGAGGAAACCGACAAGGTTGAGAAGGCGCCCCTATCTCCATGTCACATACGCCCACACCAGGGCTCGAAACCACAGCCGCAAGCTAGAGGTGGCCGGCCAGCTAGAGGTCGAAGCGTGGCACTCTAGACCACTAGGCCATCCCAACCCAACTGTGGGTCAGAGAAAACACATGAAATGAAATGGGATATAACGTCCTACTATTCTGCTTTGACTGTGGTAATGAAGAAGGGCATGCATTGTGCCATTGGGAAAATTTTCCAGGATAGTTGTGCTGTGGCCTACCGCCTACTCTTAAATCGAATTCCACCTGCCATTAAGTTCTTTCACAATTACCAAAATTGTACATATAATTTTATGATGGTTTGATGTTGACCAGCATTGCCCCTTTGTAAACTTACACAATTGTCCGTAGGTATAATTTTAATGATGGGCTTAACCAAAGTAGGATCTTTGTCAACTTATACAAGTGACTATTAACTCGGTATAATATAACTATGTTAGGAGATATTTCTGTGAAGATATGTAGTGTAACTTATACAACTGACTATTAACTAGGTATAATATAACTATGTTAGGAGATATTTCTGTGAAGATATGTCGTGTAACTTATACAACTGACTATTAACTAGGTATAATATAACTATGTTAGGAGATATTTCTGTGAAGATATGTCGTGTAACTGGATTATCTGATAATGTTGAACACCTGATGACGAATATATTAACAGATAAAACTAGGATTATATTAAATACTGGTTAAGTGTTACACTATTATAAGTTTTCAGGCCCGTAGCCAGGGGGTGGCACTGGGGGTGCAACTGCCCTCCCAATACTGAGTCTTGCCCCCCCCCCCCCCCAATATCACAAGAAAATTGGGCTTTACCGCAAAATTCATGCAGATCCCCATGCTAGTTGGCCCCCCCCCGAAAACATCTTTGCCCCCCAAAAACAACTTCCTGGCTACGGGCCTGTAACTTTTACTGTCTTCCATTAAAAATATATCTGGCTAAACATTCTGGAAAAATGTATTGGACAAAAATAGTTCTTAACATATATCTGGAAATAAGGCACCTATCACTGACAATGTCAGGCAGAGATTCAGGCTTTGTCAGGCACAAAACCTCTGGTGCCTGTCATATTGGCCAGCACTTTTTTGCTGATATTATTAATACATGGTCCGGAACTAAGTTTAATATGTCCGGTACTATTTCAGTGCCTGTACATCTAAAACCGTTATTACCAGGCCGTTATTTACTGACAATGTCAGGAAGAGATTCAGGCTTTGTCAGGCACAAAACCTCTGATGCCTGTCATATTGGCCAGCACTTTTTTGCTGATATTATTAATGCATGTTATTTCCAGGCCTGGTTCTAAACTATTGATGTATTGTTGTTCGACCTAAACCCCCCCCCATCTTTTGGTGTTGGCCAACGGAAATCATCAGGATTTAACGGTGTAGTGTACAATGGTAGAACAGAAGGCTTCGCAATGTACAATGTAAAGTTGTTTGGATGGGACATCAAATAAAAGAACCCTTGACAATTGGAATTTGCTATATAATACCCCGTTCAGACGCTTATAACTTATCCGGCGATATTTATCCGGCAGTTTTTGCGTTCATACGTGTTTTAAGATACTGGCACTACATTGGATTAACATTGCTAACCATGTGCCTGACCTCATCGGTCAAGCGTCAGAGGTAAACGTGCATGAGCACTGATAGCCGTCATTTGTCTAAAATTGTTATTTACTACGCACTGCGCATGTCCAGAGGGAAAATATCCGGATATTTTAATCCTACCCGTTCAGACGCCGAAAGTTAAACCAGATAAAAAAAAAAACTGAATTCAATTCACCTACGGAGGTGGATATTTTAAACTAGCTAAAAATCTCAACATATGCGTTCAGACGACGAAAATTGCTGAATTCACTATTGCCCGATAAAGTTAAACTAGTTTAACTTGCGCGTCTGAACGGGCTATAGGAGTAGGCTGTAGCGCTGTTGTCTGGGCAATATTTCCCTCATAGCACACTGTATGCCCATCTTCATTAGCCTAGTCAGGGCAGAACAGTGGAATGTTAAAACTCATTTCATTTCACTTTTAAATGAAGAAATACCGTTTCAGATTGACTCTCCAAGAGTTACTCTAGCAACAAGAATCATTGACCTACATGTAGATTGTACAATAATTAATAATCCTGATAATCAGTATTCTAATTCTAGTTCTATAGTTTATTATAAAGACATTGTGCTATAAATCAATATAACCAGGAATTCTTGTTAAATCAATGTTTAGATAAAGTCAACAAGACTATTCTACATGTATATACTGGTACCAGTAGCTTTATTTATAGTCATAAATAATAATAGAGAGAATTTCAATGACTTAATCTATAGTTAAAATATAAAGAGAGAGAGAGAGAGAAATAGGGTTTAACATTGATCTAAAATGAAAATATAAACAGATAATTTTCAGACTAAATCTATAGTTAAAATATAAAGAGAGAGAGAAAGAGAAATAGGGTTTAACATTGATCTAAAATGAATATATAAAGAAAGAATTTTCAGACTTAATCTATAGTTAAAATATAAAGAGAGAAAGAAAGAGAAGAAGGGTTTAACATTGATCTAAAATGAAAATATAAACAGAGAATTTTCAGACTTAATCTATAGTTAAAATATAAAGAGAGAAAGAGAGAGAAGAAGGGTTTAACATTGATCTAATATGAAAATATAAACAGAGAATTTTCAGACTCAATTTAAACTTGACATGTGTACAAATAAGATGATTTTTAGTGATTTTGTTTTTACAAATTCTCAAACAAAGATTTGATATTGAACGAATGGAAAAGAAATTGGGACAAAAATACTCAAGATTAAATGAGAGAATTTTCAGACTCGATCTAAAGTTAAAATATAAACCTATATAGCTTTACTTATAGTTGGTTATCATTCCACTGTAACCTTGGTATTTAACCCAAATTTCTATCACATTCCTTTCATATCAAATCTTTGATTGAAAATTTGTAAAAATCACTAAAATACATCGGCTTTGAATTGGACACATTACAAATTAGATGATTTTCATTGATTCAGAGAGTTATTACATATTTTCAAACAATGATTTGATACTTAAAGAATGGAAAAGAAATTGGGACAAAGTACTCAAGATTAAATGATACCCAGGTTTCAGTGTTATTTATATTATCTTCATTTTTGTTCTAAGACAACCCCTAATAATATGAACTATTTTTAAGTTCCTCTAAGCCAAAACCACACCAATCAATGTTTGCCTTCATGACAAATTAGACAAATCTTTATCAGTCTGGCAGTGATGAGATCGATTCCTGGTAATTCCAAAACTTCTGTAACATTGCTACGATGTTTGTTCAAATAAACTAGACGTGGAAGTTGATGTTAAACTCAAGAAAGGAATGAAATAGAATCATAGATACATGATACCAGTTGATATTACCAACCTATAAAAACTACTTACTATGGAATGAATGGATGTAATGGGATTTAACGTCCTACGCTTAAGCACCTAGCCTGGGCTAATTGAAGACGGGCATTCGCCATACAGTGTGCTATGAGGGAAATTTTGCCCGGGCAGTAACTGAATTCCAACTGCCAAGGGTTCTTTTACGTGACAAGGGGAAATCACGCCGGAAAATCGAGATGAACTTTCTCAGCCAATGCAGGGATCGAACACCCGACCTCCAGGCTAGCGAACCAGCGCCTTATCCACTTAGCCACCGTGATCCCTGCTTACTATGGAATCATAGATACATTGTATCAGCTGATATAAAACCAACCTATGAAACAAGACCACCTAGTGAGTAATCAACTCATGGAGAAAGAAAAACTGGAATATATTTCACATTAATTAATCAATAAAATAACCATATATACTGTATAGAATATCTGTATGCTTGGTCAGCTTCATTTAATACAGTTATACCAAGCTTTCATACATCTGTTTAAACTCTTATAGTCATCTCATCAAATTCCCCTCATAGCATACTGTGTGGCGCATGTCCATATTCATCATCTCGTAAAATAGAATGTTAAACCCCCTTTTCATTTATAATAATAATAATCGCGTCATTTTACAGGGGTAGCAAATTAGGCCTGAGGCCTTTTTCCAATTTGGCCCTTGGCACAGATCGTGCGAATGATTTCGATCATTACTGCAGGAAGAAACCGAAGAACTCGGGGGGGAAACCTGCCTGATCGGACGGGAGACCGAATATCCCTCTCACTTACAACGATAAAGTTCTTGCCCTGAGCTGGGATTGAACCCTCGTTGCATTGGTGAGAAGCCGCCTCTCTATCGCCACGGCTATCCGACCAGCTTGCTTTATTATAATAATAATATAAAGATACAAATGAAATGAAATGGGAATTAACGTCCTACTCTGACTGGGCTAATGAATACAGACAGACCGCACACAGTGTGCTATGAGGGAAATATTACTCGGAGGACAGCTGTGTTATGAATACAGACAGACCGCACACAGTGTGCTATGAGGAAAATATTACTCGGAGGACAGCTGTGTTATGGCCTACTCTAACATGTACCGGTATGTCGAATTTCAACTGTCAAGGGTTCTTTTACATGCGCTCCAAGTTGTACAACATACCTTGTTTTATGGTCCCATGCAAAGGACTATACGCTTTCCCTTACCAGGGGGAACAACTCTGACCAGGGGGAATGACACAAGAAAGTCTCAATGAACTATTATTAATGATATAACAGCAAAAGCACCCAAGTGATACAAATTATCAATGGCCACCTACAGTATAGATACAGTGAACTCTTACACTCGCTATTCAAAATCAATTGTGGTTACAAATTAATCAATGGCCGCATAAAAAATGAGCCTGGTCAGCCTGAATTAATCACTATTCAATAAGTCTACCCGTGTTTGGTTTAAAATGATAATAAAGAGAGACAAACTGAGTCATATGGTTCAATTTTATTTCAATAATTCGATTTTGCAGTGGGAGAAAACCGGAAGAGCTGGAGAAAACCCACGAGGTTTGCCATGTGGTCCCCTCCTTGTCATGTACAACTGGAGAACAGAAACCAGGCCATTTTACTGAATGACAGATCTTATGATACAGCACACACATGCTAACCAATCGGCCATCAACCCCCTCAATATTAATATAAAGATAACTACAAATAACTCTCACACTTGATGTTCGAAATCAATCGAGTGAATCAAATTAATCAATGGCTGTATACATAAAGAGAGCCTGGTGGTCAGCTTCAATCAACAACGATACAATAGCTGACCCGTGCTACTTTATAATAATAATAATAATAATATAGTAAGATAACTACAGTATAGCTTGTATTGTATATATTTTTAATGGCCAGAATAGAAAATGAAAACAACAATAGCTGAAGGTCAACGGCGGCACGCTGGGTTTTATTGATTCAATACAATAAAAGAGTAAAATAGCAAGTTTTTAGCTCACTTACAAATGTTACTTTCTTTCTCTAGTTGAAATTGGCTGGACTACAGGATACTTAAAAACTCTTAAAGTTGAAACTTGAATTACGTGTCAATTGAGTAAATACATCATTTACTAGAATTTTAACGTCAAGCTGTGCATCAACAGAATATGACAGAATCTCCAACAGTAAAGGGGCCATCCATAAAGTACGTACGCTCAAAATGGGTAAAATTCAAACCCCCCTCCCCCCCTGTACGTACGTTTTGCCATTGAATTATAAGCACCTGTACGTTTTTGGCGTGACCCCCCTTCAAGCGTACGTACTTTATGGATGGCCCCCAACATATAGTTGATGGACACAATTCTGTCAGAAATGAATTCAATCATTCCATAACGTTTTTAGACTGACACTTGAGGAGCCTCTAATTAGTCTAATAATAGATCAAGACTACTGCTCAGCTATCTATTCCGAAAAATAAAAATACAATCTCCGTGCAACTGACATTCAATCGCATTAGAGCAGCAACAGAGAAATACACTGTTGTCTGCAGAAATGATCAAACCCCAGTTTTTTTTAACACTTTCAAGGCTTTGAAATTAGCGAACGCAAAAAGTGTGCTAAAATCCTGTCATTCAACCGGATTCAACCATTTCTTGATCACATATTTTAATAGTTTATTAGACGTCTTCATGATCAATTCTACACTTGGTTCGGCAACAAAATATTTCAAGGGAAACTTAAGTCGTTCGCCAATGAAAAACTATGTCAAAGCTAAATTTCCATGAAAATAGTTTATTAGACGTCTTCATAATCAATTCTACACTTGGTTTGGCAACAAAATATTTCAGAGGAAACTTAAGTCGTTCGCCAATGAAAAACTATGTCAAAGCTAAATTTCCATGAAAATGTCATTATCATGTTTTCTTGGGATGTTTCAAAGACTGTTGGTCTCAGAACCAACCAAACAAACCTGGAAATAAAGCACCGGTCACTGACAATTTCAGGCTTTGTCCGGCACTGATTTGTCTTTTATATTGATATTATCAATACATGTTCGGCACTAAGTTAGTGGCTGACATTTTGTCAGGTGCATCTAAAACTGTTATTTCCAGGCCTGCTAATATAAAACTTTTAATTCATTCACTGACGACCTCAGATATCACGGATAAACTTTTAATTCATTCACTGACGACCTCAGATATCACGGATGTCGGTCGTATTACATAAATGATATCGCTTAAACAAACACCATGTCATCATTTATATTAAAACCTGAACCTTGGACTAGTATTTGCATGAACACTATCTTCAATAGAAGGCTTGATCTCGCTTTAATTACGTACATCAGACATCTTATCAAGCCATTCACGTAATACTCCGAATATTTTGTCACTAAGTTTGTCGTCGTGAATACCAAGTCTCACACTTTCAAGCGAAAATGTCTACCGGTGATAATCAAGTTGCAAAGTTCAAGGTTTGTTCAATGTCAAGGTTTCCATGGGGTTCGATATGTTTTTATGCAAGGAAGGGAGATGTACAATTCAGACACCAGGAACTGTATTAAACCGTATCTTTAAAAAAGAGATAGAGAAAATGGGGTTTAACATCCACTGAATACAAACTAGGTCATTTCGGGACCAACACATGGTTCAATTTTATTTCAATAATTCGTTTGCATGTAGGGGTCTTTAGCAGTGGGAGGAAACCGGAGGACCCGGAGAAAACCCACTCCTTGGGACGTACAATCAGGAAATCGAAACCACGCCAAATGACTCAATGACAGACCTTATGATACTATTATACAATATGTTCGCCCTAACCATTATTTACAAAGGAGTATCATTCAGTTTAATTTGATAATCTGCAACTGCTCTACTAGTTATTATCTGCTTGTGATATCAAAAGTCATCCCAAATAACGACCAATCAAATTAACATTCTATTTTAATAGTAAATGCAGGAGGACTGCACTACACGCAAAACAAACAAACAAAACAAATATACAAGATAAACCTGCGGACAAGACAGAAAATAGACATTGCAAACACTAATCAAATTAAGTGAATGGATCCGGGGGCCAGCCGTACAGGTAACCTGTAATAAATCATATCCTACCTGCTAATTGGTGTATTTTAAAAATAATAGGTCGTTCCTCTATGTGTGGAACAGGTAAATCCACTTTCTCCTTCTCCTTCATTTTGTCCTTGTGGTGATGACAACTGTCACAATACGACGACCGGTACAAGTCAAATATAATTTACTATCACCTTGGTAATATGATCTACTTTACATACATGTCTTTATTCTCACCGATTTCTATCTTCTCTATTCACGGACATGTTTTTTTATTTTGTCTTATTTGAAACAGGTTATATAATTTTCAGTGAAATATCCACAATGTTACAAAAATTATTATATTTTATTTCCTGAGTGATATAATTGTACTATACACTTAAAAATATCTCTTTACATTCACTGCTTATCCTATATACACCAACATGCTTTAATTATCTTATTTGAAACAACTCGATAAAAAATAAAACCAAAAGTATTCCAATTTAAAGCTGAATTTGATTATGCATACAACACTGTCGAAGTATTACACTTGAATTTGTTTTCGGAAAATGAAAACAAAGCAAAGTCCATCAAATTAAATTGAACAGACTTGATGAAAGTAAACTTCTATCATGACAGTTGAAAGACAACGATAATCTGTTCCATTTAAATTAGCACAAAAAATCCAAAAGTGTCAAGATCCAACTGCTAGAATTTTTTTAAATGTAATTTTGAACTTTTAAACTGCTTCAAGACAAACCGATAAATGCGTTCCATTAATAATATACACTACAAAATTGTTAAGATCCTATATTGATAAACTTTTTATGCAATTTTTAAATTCTTAACGGCTTCATTTAAAATATCCTACAAAAAACATGAAGTGTCATGATCCAATTGTTAAACTTTTTAAGCAATCGTTAAAATTAAAACTGGTCATCATGTTACTACAACCAGACAAGAGATCTCGGAACGTTAATAATTTATGTATTGGAGACGATCGTTATCAAATCACATGATCTACTAGGATACTGTGTTTGTTCAAGGTTTGTAATATGTATATCGTCTTGTCATGTGTGCATTATTCATGTATTTATCTTTATCAAAGTTATACCTATCGTAACTTATCAACGGGTATATTACGCATAGCTATTCATATATCTCTGATAATATATAGCCAAATTTATCATTATATATATAATACTACATCTGAAATTGTTAGACTTGTGAAATTCCAAAGGAATAGAGTCTTTAAGATACGAAGAACACCCTTTAGAATAGCGAAATTTATCGTTATATATAAAAGTACATCTGAAATTGCTAGAATTGCAAACAAGAAGTGTCACCAAGTATTTCAGATATCAAGAACACCTTTCAGAATAACTATCACTACTTTAAAAGTATCCAACTGGAGCTACATGTAGCTATATCAGAGTGTTTGGGGTCACCAGAGAGGTCTATTACTATTAAGACAAAGGTTGCATAAGATTATCTCAACTACTGTAACATTTCAATGAAATTTTTATATTTCAAATCTGTGCCATGTTCGTAAAAGTCTGAGGAATCCAAATTATAACTTCTTTATAACAACACTACTTCAAGAGAGTTCCTGTTAAAAAAACATCCAAAACCTCAGCACTGGTTTCCAAAACTCGAGTGTCGGGGATCATGTCCACTGACTAACTATTCATTCTTAATACTGATGAATGAATCTAGATGTTGAAGATGACAAAGAGGAAGTCCCCTATATTAATGTCAATGAAGCGTAAAGATTGCCATTGATTATATGTATATATATGTATTTATAATTATCATAAGTATGTGCTACTTATCAACCCATTGTGTATACTATAAAACACCCTAATAAATCTATCAACAATCTTCCATGTGTCATATCTCACAAATTACTTACATAATTCTCAAAGTTTGTATCCCTCTAGGCCTTTTTTAACAGTCAGTCAATGAAGTACTTATCAAGAAAATTCACCAATTCAGGGTTTTCATAGAAAATGTCAAAGAAATGAAATCGGGTTTAACGTCCTATTATGGGTTTGGGAACAATTGTCAACCTATTTTACAGGAATGTTTCATAAATAGTTTTTTTTTTCTTTGAACATCACATTAGTTTTTCCTTACAAAAATGACCAGTTTCCTTGGATTTAAGTGTCTGTATAGAATTACATTAAATTATAATCATTTTTAATGCTTGCAATGTCAACATACTTATGGGGAAACCTTCATAAATTTGGTCATATTTTTCTTTGCCATTGCAACAATGATCAGTTTCTTGGATTTGGGATACATGTTTTTAAAAAATAAAGAGACTTCATAAATCATGCATTACATTAGAATCTTTTCAATGTGTGCATTGTTGAGCGATCTAACTTTTTAAAACCTAACATTTCAAGACAATATTTGTCGTACAAAGACAAACTTTGTTTTGCCGACAAACAGAACAATGTCAACTGTCCTCGTTTAAAATATTTTGATATAATTTCTTTTGTCTTGAAATTTATATGAATTACCTTTTCAATGAAATATTTTTTTCTAATCTCAAGTCAATGTTCTAACACCTTACTTCTTTATTTATTTTCTCTTAACCGTTTACTTAATCTAAAAACTAACAAAAGTTTTTCTTCTAAGTTGACATTTTGAAGCTAAAGATCAAAAAAGAGAGTGAAGAGAGAGAGAGGGAGAGAGAGAGAGAGAGAGATATGGGATTAAGGTTCACTTCACACAAACTAGGTCATTTCAAGACTAACATATGGTTCAAAATAATTTCAATAACTCGGTTGAATGTAGGGGTCTTTAGCAGTGGGAGGAAACTGTAGGACCTATAGAAAACCCACGAGGTTCGACTGGAAACCTTACTCCTTGCCTCGTTTATCAAGGTGCCTCAATACAAATGGGGCTCAAAACACAACTAAATCAATTGTAGTAAAATTAAAAAAAAATTTTATGTCTTTTTTGTAAAACATTTTAGTGAAGCCTGTACCATAACAGACTGTACAGAGCAATGGACGCTGTTTATTTTTTGCAATGTCTATTTTCGGTCTTGTCTATTTTTGTTTTGTGTGTAGTGCTGTCCTCCTGCACTTACTATAAGCTACTTTAAAATACAACTTACTGTATTGTAGTAGAGTATTTATATAATTAGAGAGAGGTATAATAGGTTTAAACCGATGACCTATAGTTTAAATAAACAAACTCCTCTCCTCCCATCCTATCCCCGAGTCTCCTTGTTTATCTTTCATATTAAACGACTAACTTCAACCAAACAAACATCTCAAGTATTTGACCTCCAACCATCAATTATCTCATTCATTGTTCAACTCCCTCGGCTTCTTCTCGTATTAAAATACCACCAGTAAAGCACAGCACACGATTATTTTCCGAAATAAATGAAATAGGGTTTAACTTCCTACTTAAAATACCACGAGTACAGCACAGGGACCTGTTTCACGAAATTTTAACTTAGATAAAATCTAAATTTTAGTAATTTGATTGGATATTATTAGATTGGTTTTAGTGCTTAGCCAATCAAAATTGAAGTATTCACTAAAATTTGGATTTTATCTTCAGTTAAGATTTTGAGAAACAGGTCCCTAGATAACTTTCCGCAATAAATGAAACAGGGTTAACACTTCCTACTTTTTTTCACCGACGAAGAGAAATGAAATGGGGTTTACATCCTACTGTTCAGCTCTGACTGGGCCAATGAAGACCGGCATATGCAATACAGTGTGGTTTGAGGGAAATTTTGCCATGGCAGTGGCACTACTCTTATTTCAAATTCCAACTGCCAAGGAATCGTTTAAGTGCACGCCAATGTGTACATTACTACCGATTGCATTTTCTCTTGATGAAGGGTTAAACTTTTTTTTTTTCTATTTTCTCTTGATGAAGGGTTAGACTCTTTTTTTTCTATTTTTGTTCTATCCACTAACCTTGGAATTTCTCTTGATGAATAAAAACAAGATGGGGTTTTTTTTGCATGTGCAAGGCTGCATGTAGAGGCTGTTGATGTTGATTGAAGGGTGTAAATCTCTCAGCGATAATGGCTGCTGTATAAACAGGTTTTTATTACTAGAATGATGGATGTTTGTTTATAAACTGCTATAAATATTCACCAGTATAAATATCTTCCATTAACAATAACAACCTGGTGTTGTTATTTACATTTCAAATCTGAAGAGGGGTGAATGAAGGGATAATTAAGGCCAAATTGCTGAAGGCTAAATCCTTTGAAATTGAGTGTGGTGTTGTAATGTTCACAATACCAGTGGACACTTTTATGTCCAGACAGAAATTAAGGTGTAATTACTGAAGGCCGAATGACAAAAGTCAATCTGTTTCACAGAAGATTACGAGAAAGTCTTCTAATGTAACTCTAAAAGAGGACTGCCTTCAACACGCGACGTAACGTCACGCAGCGTAAATCTATGGTGTTCCATTTCGGCCACGTCGCGCGTCGCCCTTGAAGAAAAGCGACGCGCGACGTGTGACGCTAAATCTGCGTCGCCTTTTTCAATGTTAAGCTATAGGGGGAAAAAAGCGACGTTGGCTTTTTAACACGACTTCGCGCTCCAAAAGGCGACGCCGCCTTTTCTAAGATGATGAAATGCGCATGTACCAGGAGAATTCATTTGCAGTTTATTTGCCGTTTGGTATTTTATCTTCAATAATGCCACAGCCTTTATTTTATCTACATTTTATCATTCCAGTCACAACCATGACAAATCTTTAGTGAGTCTTTCAAGTACATGTATAAATATAAAATCATAATATATCAACCCTAAATTTGATACATTCAGAGCGTGCATGATACTAGGTAGATTAATTCTATTCTACTCCAGTTACTAGTCAGCCCTTTAGATGTGAATGTCTGACATCATGAAAAGATGGCACCCTATTGAGGTGAAGAACATTAAAGATTCTGGAAGAAAGCCAAACTGACTGTTAAATTACTTTAATACTTGTTTAGAGAAGTTTACAACATCACAGCTAATATTTATCCCAATTTCCTCAATTCAGATATTTTTAAATACCAAAGTAAATAAAATTGTTGTGTTATAATTCTAGCTGTTTGCGTCATCCCCTATCTAAATGCATCATAAATATTCATAAACTGAAGAATTATTTAACAAAGTTATGGCTCAATAATCATAAAATTCTCATTTCATCTAAATTTCATTAAAGGATACTGTATATCTAAAGGCAATCGATATTTGAATAAATTTGTTTAATATAAAATTGATTGGGCTGTGGATGTTACGTTAAGCTGTGTTTCTATAATATAAAATATATTGTGCTATGGATGTAAGTTGAGCCGAGTTTCTATATTGGGCTATGGATGCGAGTTAAGCTGAGTTTCTATATTGCACAATGGATGTGAGTTAAGCTGAGTTTCTATATTGCGCTATGGATGCGAGTTGAGCTGAGTTTCTATATTGCACAACGGACGCGAGTTGAGCTGAGTTTCTATATTGCGCTATAAATGTGAGTTGAGCTTAGTTTCTATATTGCGCTATAAATGTGAGTTAAGCTGAGTTTCTATATTGTCCCATGGATGTGAGTTGAGCTTAGTTTCTATATTGCGCTATGGATGCGAGTTGAGCTTAGTTTCTATATTGTCCCATGGATGCGAGTTGAGCTTAGTTTCTATATTGTCCCATGGATGCGAGTTAAGCTTAGTTACTATATTGTGCTATGGATGCGAGTTAAGCTGAGTTTCTATATTGCGCTATGGATGCGAGTTAAGTCTAGTTTCTATATTGTGCTATGGATATTATATTTTATTAACATTCTACCTTTTTAATTAAATCAAGCTAATCATAAACATACAACATATAGTATATCAAAGGGATAACTTTAAAAAAATCCAGATGTTTTTTTTTCATGATATCGCATGCAATCAGAGCGGTTAGTATTAACTTGGGTGTTAAGTACTGTAAAGCGATAAATTGGATAAATTGATGTCAGCTTTTTATTATTGAAGAAATGTTGTGTGTGGTCTATTCAAGAGGTTTACACCTAATTACCGGTATATCTGTCGAGTGAAGTCACTGTGACCGATTGTTCAATAGATAAATTAATCATACAAGCACTAACTTGCATATACCGCACCGTAAATGCCTAATTGTTAATATTGACTTGAGAATACTGACTTATGAAAACCGACTTAAGAATATTGACTTACAAGAGACACAAGAGAGAGAGAAAGAGAGAGAGAGAGAGAGATGAAGCTTAAGTCCACTGGACAAACTAGGGCATTTCGGGACTAACATATTGTTCGATTTTATTTCAATAATTCGCATGCATATTGGGGTCTTTAGCAGTGGGAGGAAACCAGAAGACCTGGAAAAAAACCTACAACATTGGACAGGCGACCCAACTCTTTGTCATGTACAACTGATTTAAGAAAACTCACTTGGGAATTCTGACTTTTGATAAAGCGCCCTGTTTGTTAATATGAGGTGAACGGTGTAAGTAAGATTAACAGTGAGAGAAAGCCTTTATCTAGTTTGCATTGTACTTGTAGCCAAGTATTATATATATTACCGGGGTGTTATTATCTAGTTCAGGTAACAATAAAACTATTTCAGTTATAAGCCAGGTAAGCTGTTAGCGAGGTTAGGCTTGTCGATATTAATAACCACAGCTCCATTGCTGACTCATCAACTAATAATCTTAGTATACAACAGCCGTTCAACTCTAGTCGGTTTTTAATATATCTATATCTCTATTATACAGAGAGAAGCCGGTGATATGGAGAGAGAGAGAGAGAAATGGGGTTTAACGTCCACTCAACACAACTAGGTCATTTCGGGACTAACACATGGTTTAATTTTATTTCAATAATCCGCTTGCGCGTAGGGGTCTTTAGCCGTGAGAGGAAACCGGAGTGCCTGGAGGAAACCCACGAGGTTGAGAAGGCGCCCCTATCTCCATGTCACATACGCTCACACCAGGCCGAGGATACTGACATTGTCGAAAGTCTAACCGTGTGCAATGAAATGAAATGGGGTTTAACTATTACTTTTCTGCACCAATTATGCTAATGACGACAGGCATAGGCCATGCAGTGTGCTACATGTATGAGGTGAATTTTGCCTGTACCGTTAGTCCGTTTAACTATTACTTTTCTGCACCAATTATGCTAATAAAGACGGGCATAGGCCATGCAGTGTGCTACATTTATGAGGTGAATTTTGCCTGGACCGTTAGTCTGTTGCACTACAGCCTACTCTTATTTCGAATTCAAACTGTTCTTGGGTTGTTTTTTTTTTACGTGTATGTGTATTACTATGTCTCTGAACCCTAGTTTTCTGTAAAATGCGAAGGACTACACCCTTGCTACACTGACAGGGGCGAATAAACAGCAACCCCGCCCTCCATTCCTTGGTATGGATAAACAAAGAAATCATGGCAGATAAAAATCATGTCCAATTTTTATTGTAACATTCAGTAAACATATATATTCACTTTACCAAATAAACACAACTGTCGAATGTCCATACTCAAGTAAACTTAGGCTGTCTTTCTACAGTAAGCTCCGATTTTAATCGAAAAAAAACCTAAGTGTACAAATGTACCTCGCAAATTTTGAGAAGTATTTATTCTGCTTACATCATGTAATGGAATTGAATAGGTTCATTTAGTCTTTGTACTGTATGCCAGATGTGAAACACAGTAGAACCGCAGTACTTATCTTTTTATATGGATGGACAAAAACTACGTACTTATTTTTTGATATGGATGGCAGCCATTTATTACAGAGATTTGTTCTCGAAGTATGAAGCAGATGGAATGCATGAATGAAATGAAATGAAATGGGGTTTAACGTCCTACTGTTATGCACTTAACCGGAGCTAATTGAAGACGGGCATACGCCATACAGTGTGCTACGAGGGAAATTTTGCCCGGGCAGCGGCACTACAGCCTACTCTTATATCGAATTCCAACTGCCAAGGGATCTTTTACGTGCACTCCAATGTGTACACGGGACCTTGGTTTTTCGTACCATCGGAACGACTAGGCAGCTGTCCTTGTCAGGCCCTCCTTCTGTATCACTGACATAGGGAAATCACGTCGGAAAATCGAAATGAACTTTCTCGGCCAATGCAGGGATCGAACACTCGACCTCCAGGCTAGCGAACCAGCGCCTTATCCACCTTGATCCCCCATTTATTACAGAGATTTGTTCTCGAAGTATGAAGCAGATGGTGAATATCAAGTCATTATCAATACATGTACGCAAAAAGCAAGATTTATTTAGTCACAATCGATCTCAACGCTAAAATATTCAACTGATGGTGTCTACCATAGATTTTTCTTCACCAGAACCTTCTCACAGAATTGTCACCCCATAAAATTCTTAGCTAATGATTCGGCCTACTTCATTCCTCATCAGCCATGAACTTGATAATTAGCAATGGCTATTATTTTAATGATAAGCCGAGCTCCATCGACAAGACACGCCCTATTATTGACAGTGTCTTATAATTACTTAATGAATAATTCAGCTCACAACAGACCAGAACAATCTAGTCGCGTAGACACAGTCAACCAGAAAGATGAATTAGAAAATAGCTTTAGTCGGCACTAGTCGCGTAGACACAGTCAACCAGAAAGATGAATTAGAAAATAGCTTTAGTCGACACTAGTGGCGTAGACTCAGTCAACCAGAAAGATAAATTAGAGAATGGTTTTATGCGTTTGTTGTTTGGTTTTTTTCTCCTGACTTTAGATTAATAAAATAGGGAAATTATAGATTTTGCGTTGAGAAAAAAGAGTGAGGGTTAAGCAGCAAATCGGATTCAAATCCAGTAAATATCACAGGCTAGCAATGATATCGAAATTGATTATGGTCTTGAAAAGTTAATTGATGTCTAATGAAAGACCTGCATTAGTCAGATTTAACTCTTGCATAATGTATGTTTAATATATAAAACTGTATAGGAAGTAGTATTGATTTTAAATCTACTACAGACTCACTCAGTTGTTAAAATTCTCCACATATTTTTGTTCGTAACAAGTCTTAGTCCTTATATATTGATCAGTGTATTGATTTGTTTGAAATGTATTGTCTCATGTTCAAACAAAAATTACCTTGTTAGTCTCATAGCTCAACAAAAAATTACCTTGTTAGGGTCGTATTCCCCCAAAATATTACCTAGTTAGTCTCATAGCCAAACAAAAATTACCTTGTTAGTCTCATAGCCCAACAAAAATTACCTTGTTAGTCTCATAGCCCAACAAAAATTACCTTGTTAGGGTCGTATTCCCCCAAAAAATTACCTTGTTAGTCTCATAGCCCAACAAAAATTACCTTGTTAGTCTCATAGCCCAACAAAAATTACCTTGTTAGTCTCATAGCCCAACAAAAATTACCTTGTTAGTCTCATAGCCCAACAAAAATTACCTTGTTAGTCTCGTATTCCCCCCAAAAAATTACCTTGTTAGACTCATAAATATAGTAATACATGAAGTCAGTTTTGGAGATAATAGATATTTTTTTTTTTAAATCAACTTCTTAAAACTAATATCTAAGAATAACAATGATCAGTCAGCATCAAGGGAGAGAGAGAAAAGGGGTTTAACATCCACTCGACATAAACTAGGTCATTTCAGGACTAACAATAATTCGGTTGTGCGTAGGGGTCTTTAGCAGTGGGAAGAAACCCAAGGACCCGGAGAAAACCTACTTGGTTTGACAGGCAACCATACTCCTTTTTGACTTACAACAAAGGAATCAAAACCAAGTCAGCATCAATATATAAAAAATTTATTCTCATTTTAATTCTCTCACCATTTCCTGTTGTGACTAGTAAAAACAGGGTGTTACTCCGTTAGCTCAAATTACCAGTTAGTATACATCACTAGGTCAAAAATAATACAAAAGCTTTTGTTTAAATAAAAAAACCATGATAGATCTAACTGTCATATCACTCAATGACCTGTGCATAAATTGTTTTGTTTGGTTCATTTCAAATGTTTTAAGTTCAAGCAAAACACATTGATCATTTAACACATGTAATGTACCACATGCATACACATGTTGGGAAGGCTACTGCTACTCCTTGTCACTCACAACCGGGTAATTTAAACCGCACCAGTTGACTCAATGACAGACCTTATGATACAAATTAGGCGATACCAAGCGACCATCACCCCCCCCCCCTCCTGATGTTTGAGAAGTATTAGGTGTATTTTCTGTGCACATCAAAAAATAAGTGGACATTAAATGAAATGAAGTTTATCAGATTTAAAATAGAAAACGAGAGAGAGAGAGAGAGAGAGAGAGAGAGAGAGAGAGAGAGAGAGAGAAAGAGAGAGAAATGGGGTTTAACCTCCAATCGACACAAACTAGGTCATTTCGGGACTAACATATGGTTTTCAATTTTTATTTCAATAATTCGCTTGCGCGTAGGGGTCTTTAGCAGTGGGAGAGACAGGAATGCCCGGAGGAAACCCACGAGGTTGAGAAGGGCGCCCCTATCTCCATGTCACATACACTCATAAAAGAGCTCGAAGCCACAGCCGCAAGCCAGAGGTGACCGGCCAGCTAGAGGCCGAAGCGCGGCACTCTTGACCACTAGGCCATCCCAACCCATAGAAAACTAGAAGTAAAGAAGTAAAGAAAAACTTCAGAAGAAATAGAAATAGATATCCAGTCATCTTTAAAGTTTAAATTCCATTAAATGGAGGCTGATTTAAAACCTCCCAATATCCTCAAAGTATTGGTATTTTAGACTAAAATCGTCAATTAAGGAATTGAAATGTCAGTCAACCAGCTTCGTGTCTGATCTCAAGTGGAGCTTTTTGTAGAGAGAGAGAGAGAAATGGGGTTTAACGTCCACTCAACACAACTAGGTCATTTCGGGACTAACATATGGTTTAATTTTATTTCAATAATCCGCTTGCGCGTAGGGGTCCTTAGCCGTGGGAGGAAACCGGAGTGCCCGGAGGAAACCCACGAGGTTGAGAAGGCGCCCCTAATCCTATCTCCATGTCACATACCCTCACACCAGGGCTCGAAACCACAGCCGCAAGCCAGAGGTGACCGGCCAGCTAAAGATCGAAGCGCGACACTCTAGACCATTTGGCCATCCCAACCCCTTTGTAGACAGTGCACGGTTTCTATGAACAAAAGGACATCCAATTACTTTAAGAGAAGAAAGAGATATGTAAAGGAGAAAGAGAAAGAGATATATGTATGTAGTTATTTTCTACAGCCATCTATGGAAGGTAATAACTTGTATTAAAGGTATGTGACCTTATGGTTGGCTAGTGTCCTTCATGTGATGACAGATTTACGCCCACTTACTGTGTGTGTGTTTCACTTAACTAGATTAGAGGTTCTAGATATGTTGTACAAAAATAGGTTTCCAATTGATCAAAGAGAGAGAGAGAAAGAGATGGAGAGAGAGGTTAAGGGTCCACTGGACACAAACTAGGCCTAACATGGTTTATTTTTATTTCATTAAATTGCTTGAGCCGCGGGAAGAAACCGGAGAAACTGGAAGAAACCCGAGAAAACCCACAAGAATAGACAGGCAACCCTACACCTTGTCAGGTACAACCTAAGGGAATTGAAACCAGAAATGATCAAAAAAAAAATTGTATTCAGAGTTTAAGATGTTAGGTGACTTTAAACATAAAGAATTATAAGTAGCTTAATGAAACGTTGCATTAATTGAAATGGTAATCGTGTGCCATATTATATTTTGTGTTTATTAAGTGTTTTAATTGCTAAATGCCGCCTAAATATTGGAAGTTGCCTAAAGAATGACAAATCTTACCTGCTAATGCCTTTATTCTGGAACGTTCAAATAATTTTGAGGAATTATTTCCAGCATCAAAATCCTCCTCCATCGGCTGCGAATCCCATCGCAGATTGTTGCTGTACGACTCTATCTCCGTCATGGCCACTCACGGCTCACTCAGAACCAATACGATCCTACAAAACACGAAAAATAAAATACATTACAATTATTGTCAAGCATAACGGAAGTAAAGAACATATAATATTAAGTTACAGGAGCGTAGTCCCGAACATAAAAATATTGAAATGGAATCGTCGAAAATGTTACACACATCAGTGATTGGACAAGCTGCATGCTGTTTCCATATATTTTAAGGCCATAATAAAAGATTGTTTGCCCAAACGCTACCTACCCAAAAAAAAGCTGCCTATTCAAATTCTTTTATTGTCGTTTTTGAAGGTTTTGGTTTTTTCAACAGCAAACTGAAATATTTTTAACTCTGGCCTAATAGCAGAAATTGGTTTGTTTTCTATTTACATTGTACAGTTTAGTATTATTTCCAAAAAGGGAGAGAGAAATGGGTTTAATTTAATGTCCACTCGACACAAACTAGGTCATTTCGGGACTACATTTCTAATAAACATTCATATTATTTCTAATACACACAACTAATCACTGTCCTTAATTTCTAAATCCCTCTTCTTTAATAGAAACTGAGATATATTAAGGGGCGCTTTTTTCTGTTGTCCTCTTAAGTACAAACAACAACGGCTAATATATCAAGTTCACATCCCCACTAAAGGCCATAATATCAGTATTTTCAGGTGTTTTTTTTATAGATCGCCAAAATAATTTATTGTTTGTTTATATATTTTGCATTAAGTCTAGTGATTGTTAACATTTACTGGCATATCAATCAATCAAGTCTCCATATGGATTATCACAAAAGGCCATTAGGAATCCATCCATGGCTGTGTTTCAATTCCTATAATGAAAACCATCCCCATAATCATCATATGATTGCGATTATAACATTCTATGGGGCCATCCATAAAGTACGTACGCTTGAAGGGGGGGTCACGCCAAAAGCGTACTGGTGCATTAATTCAACGGCAAAACGTCCGTACAGGAGCGTCTGAATTTTACCCATTTTGAGCGTACATACTTTATGGATGGCCCCTATAGCAATTAATGTAAGTTTTCATCACAGTCGTCCATATTGGAATGTAAAGAATTTAGACATAATACAGTAGCTTTTTTTCATACTGGTTCAGTCAGAAGAGAGAGAGAGGTATGGAGTTTAATGTCCACTCCACACAAACTTAGACATAATGCAGTAGCTTTTTTTTCATACTGGTTCAGTCAGATGCAAGAGAGAGAGGGAGAAATGGAGTTTAATGTCCACTCGACACAAACTAGGTTATTTCGGGAGTAACACATGGTTCGATTTTATTTCAATAATTCGCAATTAAATGGATTTAGAATTAAATATTGTAGAATTAATATACGATTCAAGTTTAAGTTAATAATAGATAACCTTTTTCGATAACATTAATTTGGTTTATTAAACATGCATTATTCAAGAGCTAAATCTGCCTAGTGCAGGTCTTTATTTGGGCATGAAATGTTTTCTAAAGTTTTAATTAGACATTAATTAACTGATCCAGGCCTTAATCAACTTTGGATGGCATCAGATTGCTCCGATACTAAACAGTTTTAAACGTTTCAGCGGTAAATCAAATATGGCGCACCTTAACGCTTCGAGTCGTAGCTTTGATCAACCAGGACCGTGGTTGAAATTATTGCACAGGTCGGTCAAATCTTTAAATGCCTATATCTTCGCTTGCAATAGAGTAATTTGAATGAAATTTTCAAATTATTCATTTTACATCATCTACTTTCGAACTAGTATAGCAAGAATGGCTAGTTCTTATCTATATCTTGAATAATGTAACTTTAACTGCAATGTTTCAATGTCAGTACTACTTTCACTGTATCAAGCAAAATTGACCTCTACCTACATTTTGGATACATCAAAAATCAGAATAGTCAATTTCTATTTATGGCAACATGGTTTATACAGGCAGGCTTTGTTAACCTAACCATCTCTATTCAGAAAAACACTGGGACAAAAACTTGTTTTTAAAAAAAACACACAAAAAATCGCAATTGTTCAAATGTTTACATTCACAGTTGTGTTGATCTGTTACATTGTGTACATCTTAATCCCAACGAGAATATTTCACACTGTTGTAAACACTGCCCTCGTTATACCAACTATAGCAGTAAGCTTTTTACGACACTAGATAAATTTGATGTTATTTTCGTTATACCAACTATAACAGTAAGCCATTTACGACACTGGATAAATTTAAAGTGAGCTTTTTACGACACTGGATAAATTTAAAGTAAGCTTTTTACGACACTGGATAAATTTGATAGGTTATTTATGTCAGGACTGAGTCAATCCACGCCGAGATATTGGCTACTTTTCAGATGGCATTATGATTTTTTTCCTTATTTTTAAAGGTACATGTACATTGGCAGATTTTTATTTACTATTTAAGGTGCATTTGTCGATTTTTTGGTTATTAAATGTACATTTGTATGTTTTTTTATTAATGCCACATTTGCAGATTTTTGTATTATAAAGAGTTCATTTGCAGATTTTTGTATATTTAATGGTAGCCTACATTTGCAGATTTTTAAATATTAAAGGTACATTTGTAGATTTTTTATTTATTATTAAAGGTACTTTTGTATATATTTATATTATGTTAAATACCTATATACATGTACACGTATATATTGCTATATTCATATTTCATCTTAATAGTCATTACTAGTCATTATTAAATGACATTATACACCATCTTTTCCATAGTTTGTACTGGAAAATAGTATTAGTATAATAGAAAGTATAACACCAGTTTTATTTGTGTCCTGGACTCCTGGGTAAATCCATGCTGAGAGATGAAAGATTGGCTATTTTAACTACTAATAGTAGTATAAGCCATTTACTACACTGGATATAAATGATACATTATTTGTGTCACAGGTAAATTCATGGGGAGTGAGAAGAGATTGGCTATTTAGGTCAACATTGAGCTCACTCCAGGTAAATATCATAAACCACTTGTCCAGTCCACTTCAGGTATTTTTATACTTTGTACGCTTTGTACACTACTTATACACCTCTTGTCTTGTCACAGTCGGAGATCCAATCTCCATGTTAATAAAAACCATTCTTTATTAATACTCATGTAGCAAGTTGACCACTACAGTATGTCACAAGCCTGGAAATAAGGCACCTGTCACTAACAATTACAGACATAGATTCAGGCTTTGTCCGGCACAAAACCTCTGGTGTCTGTCAATTTGTCCAGCCGGCACGGATTTGTTGTTTTTATTGATATTATTAATACATGTACAGGCACTACTGTAATTGGATGTAAATTTCATTTTTCATTTCTAAAGATGCATAATCCGTTTGCAGCCGGGAAAAGTTAACTACTGAACGTGTAGTTGTTTACATACCTCGACGGCACAATCAATAGTGTAAATTCAAAAACTTACAAACATTCTACTGCAGTTTGATGTAAAAATTGATCATTTCTTAAGAATCTAATAGAGATGCATAATCCATTTGGAGAGAGGAGTCTTTTACATGTACATGAAACAAATTGACTCGGCACGTATAATACAGAAAGGCACGTCCAATACTGTAGGTCAGTCTAACAAATCGCAGACACATCGAGTAGCAGGTCGAAGTAACAAGTGTTTTAATACTGGTCCGATATTCAGATCAATACGACAATAGGATGTTGTGCTGCGTTCTACAAGTAACCCAATACTCACTCACCATGGAGCCAGGAGACAAAATGATTCATACTCTTAATAATAATGATGAGTGTGTCAACCCTTGGCATAGCTCAACACATTGGAGAGAGAGAGAGAGAGAGAGAGAGAGAGAGAGAGAGAGAGAGAGAGAAACGGGGTTTATTGTCTACTGGACACAAACTTAGGTCATTTCGGGACTAACATATTGAACATGGAGCCAGCAGACAAATTGATTCATACCGGTTATAATGAGGAGTGTGTCAACCCTTGGCATAGCTCCACACATGGAAGAGAGAGAGAGAGAAATGGGGTTTATTGTCTACTGGACACAAACTAGGTGATTTCGGGACTAACATATTCAACATGGAGCCAGCAGACAAAATGATTCATACTGTGAATAATGATGAGTGTGACAAGGCTCGAAACATTGGCCTCGGATTTATCATAAATAATACATGTATGTGGTTTAATGTCCAACTTTTCAGCCCCGACTGGGCTAATAAAATGAAGGAATTTCGGTATAATCAGAGGAGAGAGAGAGAAATGGGATTGAATCTCCATTTAACACAAACTAGGTCATTTCAGGACCAACACATGGTTCAATTTTATTCCAATAATTCGCTTGCGCTTAGTGGTCTTTAGCAGTGAAAGGAAACTGGATCTTCAAAAAACCTTTGAGGTTTGACAGGCCACCCTACTCCTTGTGATACAGACCCCATGATACAGCATGCACATGCTAACCATTCGTTCATTCCCCCAGCCCCTCGATCAGCTTATGACTCATCACAGTGTCAAATATATTAAACACGTTAATCAGGGGACCCCTACATGTAAATCTTCAGTCCCTGGTCTTCAGCCAGTGAGGCTTATAGGTACATTAAATCTGAGACTGTCTGGGTTTATGTGTTTGTCTCCGACTTCCAACAAAATTAAGAAATTAATTACCCATGATCGTACTGGTTTCTTTTACTGCTAACAACAAAACTAAAACACAGCCAGGTCAATGTTCATTATTGCCTGGCTTTTATTAATGGCTGCTTTTCATTTTATTGACCAATGGCCAACATAATGGCAGATTCATTATTATTAGTCGTCTGCTGTGTTCTAAGACTCCATTTTGGAGTTCGACTATAAAATCATTTTTGCTTACATTCGTATTTTACAGCACAGTTATAGACAAGCCATGGACCTACCACCTGATCGCTGTTCGGGCCACTGTATATCTGGATTGAATTGGCTGACTTAATTTTACCGATCCTTTTATTGACCAATAAGATGACTAATAATAGCCGTGGAGAATAGATCAGATTCTAGCAGGTCAATCTATTATTAGTAATTGTCTGTTCGAGACAGAATATGGCAGGGAGATTTGATGGTCCATTACATAAATATTCAAAATTTTATTTCCAGTTTTCTTTGGTATTTAGTGGTTTATTATTACTTACTATTACATATTTTATATATATTTTTGGTTTGAAATGAAATGGGGTTTAACATCCTACTTTTCTCCACTGACTGGCCTAATTTCTAATTCTAACTGAAAAGAGTTCTTTAACATGCCCGCCAATGTGTACTGTACATGGAATCTCAGGTGTTTTTTTTTGTCCCATCCAAATCACTAGACACTTTTCCTTGTCATGTCCTGTACCATTGATAATGGAAACCAACATTAGAAAATCCTGAAGAACCAGTGTCTTACCTCACTGAGCTCCCCCTCTCGCTCTAAATAGGGCTTTAAGTTCACATCCACCTAGGGTGATATCGCAGACAAACTCTCAGAGCCAGTTCTGGTTTCAGAAATTGATCCATCCTATTTGTTGCATCATATCAGAATTAATGTCTGATTTTGCGGAGATAAGCATCAGATGTTTGGTGATAACAGCTATGGAGTGTTTATTGATTACTGACTTGAAACCATTACACCCTGTCTAATATTACATTATAAATAGATCTACAACAAATATTACACAGACTCTTCAGTCAATCTCTTCTCTTATCATACCAGATCTATGGATTACAAATGAAATGAAGTTAACAACCTACTGTTCTGGTACTATTGGGCTAGAAGACAGCAATACAACAACATCAAGCGGATATACAGGGAGGCCAAGCTCATTTTTCTAAACACCCACTTGGTAGGACCCTATGTCCAAATGCAATGTCATTTTTTAAACAATTCCTAAGGCAATGAATGATACATGTGAACATGGTAATAATATTGTGCATTACCATGGCAACGTACAATTACATCATTTCTGATGTCATCAGGTGTTTCAAAGTAGAGTTGAAACAGTATCATAAAATCTCTAACAAAACTTTCAAAGATTTATACTGATATGAATGAAGACTGTAACTTTAAAGGAAACAGATAAGAAGACTTGTCACTAATTTTGAAAAATTTAGACTGAACTCCTACATGTAAATACCTGTAAACTTGAGATATCTTTCATAAAACCTCTTGTAGGACTGCAAAGACAGCACACAATTTTAATGTAAGTCTCGTAGGATTACAAGTACCCAATACTTCATAAAAAGTTTTAAAGACAAAATTACATGTTGTTGGCCCTACACATGTATTCCTTGTAAAATGTTATTTTTTTTGTTGTCTTGCTAGTTTGTTCTAGTAGAACAGTACATAATGATTAAATTGAAAGTAAAAGACAAATTTCCTTGTGTATTCCTTGTAAATGTTATCTCTACTACCATCTTTCGGTAATTATTACAGGAGAGTGAGCCCTAAACAATGTTTTAATAGAGATATTTACGCATGTAAACTACTTTTAAAATGGAAGCATTATCTTTTTGTTTTCTTCCTTACTACATATTACACAATGACTACATTGAACATCTACATTGAACATCTACATCTAATCCTAGTGTTCAAACATAATCTACTCCACTCTGATGACGTGTTAAACAACCTTCAACATCTTAACACAACAGCAGACGCCATTGTTAACAAATAATTAGAGACAAAAAAAAAGACTTGAGTCCATCTGTTGACAACATTCCTTGTAATTAGCAGTAATTTTACCATACATCTTTTATTACGCAAACATCAGTTAACAAATTCCTCTTTAATTGGTGTAAGAACATGAAGTACACTTAGTCTATTGTGTTCACAGGTTTTCTTGTTTATAACAGGGGCTTTTTTTAAACCGAATGGCATGGTCTGGTCATTAATGTCAGATTAACTGGCCTATGGAGATAATTGGTTTCAATAGGGTTGTCAGTGAATGGTTCTATCAATTAGGATTGTTTACACACACAGGAATTAAACCCCTACTTCTTTATGTAGAGAAGAATTATCCCAGTTTACAAATATGTACATGTCAAGATTAGGATAATTTGGTCAATTTGAGACTAACACATGGTGAAATACATGTGTAATGATTGGAGGGAATAATCAAATAGGCAACACTTGACCTGTCCACATAAGCAAGTGGGGTTGGATGGCCAAATGGTTAGCACACACCTATTTTATCATAAGGTCTGTCATTAAGCCAATTGGCATGGTTTCGATTCCCCAGTTGTATGTGACAAGGAGTAGGGTGGTGGCCCGTTCAGCCTCGTGGGTTTTTCTCCGGTTTCCTCCCAGTGCTAAAGACCTATAGGCGGATGCGAATTATCGAAACAAAAATGAACAATATGTTAGTCCCGAAATGACCTAGTATCTTTCCTGTGCATGTCAACATATACACAAGTGGACATCATATTTGTCGTCGATTCTTCTCAGCACAATCTAAGATTCAAAACCGGATGCCCTGGATTAATCTATCTCAATTTATCAAGTTTAATTGATAAAATCTCATGAATAATGAATAGAGCTTTATCAGATATGGACAGATGTGGCATGTTTACGCAAAGCAATATAAATTACACTTTAAATTATTTATGTAATGTTGGCAAAAATACATCACATATAAAATGACATGTACTGTAGCCTTGTAGCCGGGCCCAATCAATATGTCTGTAATATACTTATAGGTTAAATTACACTTTAAATTATTTATGCAATGTTGGCAAAAAAAAATACATCACATATAAAATGACATGTAGCCTTGTAGCTGGGCCCAATCAATATGTCTGTAATATACTTATAGGTTAAAAAAAAGTCAGCCATAGTGGCTTAGTGAGTAATGTGCTAGCTCGCTAACCTGGAGGTCCTGTGTTTGATCCTAGTATTGGCCAAGAAAGTTCATCAGGATTTTCTGGCGTGGTTCCCCCTTGTCCATTATGTAGGACCAAGGGTTTAGCCTGTAGTCATTCGGGAAGGACAAAATACCGACGTCCTGTGTACAAATTGACAAGCACATTATATACAAGAACCCTTGACAGTTTGAATTTCAATTTATAATAAGATTAGGCCGTAGGGGCTTCGTCCAGGCCGAAATTCCTTCATACGCACACTGCATGGCGAATAGTCAATACCGGTCATCATTATCTCTGATGGAGCAGGAAAGCAGGATGATATATTTTACAGAAAAAAGAAAACCTTTAAAAAATGACTTAGTGACTTCCCGATGGGATGATGTGTTGAATGTTAAACTGGGTGGAGTTCAATCAATACCTGTATTAATACATGTATATTTAATATAAAAAAAGCTAAAAATGATAATGTTGACTGTCAATGTAAAATATAAACTTCAACTCGAATATAAGCTTGCACTCAAACTGGGCTAATGAAGACTGCTTCTAGTCAAGTTGAATCAATATTTGAATATTTGTAATATTATATACATGCACATTTACACAAAAAAAAGAAAAGCTAAAAACTATAACGTTGACTGTCAATGTACATGTACTGGTAACTTATCAGCTTGCCTTTTTATGTAAAATCAATACGCCACAGTGGTTGTTGCATGTGTTAGTAAAGTAAAAGTCAACTTATAATAGAGAAATAAAACCAACGAGAGAGACCTCAATTAGAAATCAATTTTTGTCTCTACATCTGTCGCCATAGTCATCTCACTCTCAAATATTTGAAATATTTCATATATTCGTCAGCAAATTACAAAACCAATGTTCGTGATATGAGATCAGCAAATTACTAAGCCATGCTTGTACATGCATGCTGTGGCGTCACAAGATCAAATCGATTTGTGAAGTAGCTTTAACAGAGAGAGAGAAATGGGGTTTAACGTCCACTCGACACAAACTAGGTCATTTCGGGACTAACATACATGTATGGTTCAATTTTTTTTCGATAATTCGCTTGTGTATATAGTCTACTAAAAATCGAAGGGAATGATGATACCTAGTTATAACCTAGTGTCCATTCTTGGTTCATCAATAAATATCAAGCTTAGACAATTGACAATACTTTTCTTTTGTCACTTCTTGCAAACGCTTTCGACTTCCTTCCTGTATCTACATATAAGGGGTGGGATCTCTACATTGAGTCTTATAAATAGCCTGTTCAGACGCTTATTTTTAACCAAGTAAAAAATCTCTGGGGTTCTTAAGACAAATCAGTTTTACTATTCTGACTTCTTCAGTCCGAGGTTAGAGTTAACTACGCTTCATATTCTTCATTCGGTTCTCGCACGCTTTCCAGAACATCAACACTGCCTGACCCTGAAATTTTCACAGGAATGTAACTTACTATGTACTGCACATGCTCAAAGAGAAAGGTGTAGCCGGGGTTTTTAAGCCAACCTGTTCAGACGATCGAGACAAGCCAGTTTAAAAAAAATAGCTATCTCGAAGACCGGTCGCGAGCTGTTTTTTTTAAAACTAGTTTATTTGCCAAACATTTGCTTTCAGACGACCAAATTAAACTGGTTTAACAGTCCACCGTTCTTTATTAAAACAGTTCAACTAAAAGGGACAATAACACTCTTGCTGGCTTGACACTTCCAGAAAAAAAATGTGTAATATATCCATTACAACCAATCTTACTTGTCCAGAGGGTTCGAAAATATGTTTAAATCCAAGTTGCATTTGAAAGTGCTTACATGTACGTAAGGCTTTTCAAACCATGTTACGGCATGTAGTTGAATTTTTCCAATTTTTTAAATTCGGTGTATTAAGATGAAATTTGTATCATCAATTAATTGGAATATTGTAAAATAGTACAATTTGTTGACCAGGATAAAGATTGGAAAATATTATTCAGTTACAACAAGAGTGTTATTTGGGCTTTAAGCACCTGAACGGTATATTCACTTATTATAACGCATCTACAAGTATGTACATGAACCATCTGTGTAGAGAAGGGAGACGACTATAACTGAACAATCTGCTGATTATTGTTAGACTACGATGACTCATGATGTATTTATATCTTATGTCAAACTAGACTAAGTGAAGCTCCAGTATTCTCATTGTTATTCATCTAAAGCATCTCTGTCAGACAATATAGTACCAGTACAAATATTGTTATTATTAATCTGTAAAAACATTCTCTATGTGGAGAGAGAGAGAGAGAGAGAGAGTGAGAGAGATGGTGTTTAACCTCCATTTGACTTGAAGTCTCCATGTGGCATTAAAACATACTACATGTATATTATGGTCATCTACAAACTGTGGGAATCTTAGACCCCACCCATTTATCAAATTACTACATTTGCAGACTAACACATGTACGTACTCACATGTAAATAATATTGGTTAGCTACAAATGTACATGTATGTAACGATACAGTGAAATAAGCAATGTGCATTATTTGAGAGGTACAAGGGGTTGAACTATTAGAATTTATAAATTAATATAGGCCTACATATTCAGCAATTCGTATGATATAAAGATAATTGAGTATAAAAGCATTGTAATTCACAGAAAAGAATAAGCTCCAGAAAAGCAAAAGGAGCTGCAGATCTACATTGTGGATATATTTCAACAAATTAATACCAATCCATCAACTTACCTTAGTTCAAGAGTTAAAACTGTCCTCAGAACAGGCAAACAAAATAATCCACAAACTCAAATATATCCTCTAATAATATCCAATATCAGAAAATATATATACCGGTATTCTCTATTTCAAGGTCATTTATAAACTCATACAATGACAAATTTATAAAGTAGGCCTACATGTACATGTAGTGTTAGTTTTCACACATCTTTCAGCTCATTCAACATAACTGGCTGTACAACTGGTGAATAAGACTTGTTATATAATCATTCATTATAAAATCCACTCCACAACAATACACAAATCGAATAATCACTCATATTACTCAGTCCTGTGAATCACTCTTCGGTAGAAAGACAAAACCATTAAATACAGTTTAAAACCTAGCTTAGTTAATAGCTATCGAAGAAACACCTACTGCTAGGTGTACATACATGTATATCTAAATTTACACTGACTCATAAAACTTTCCAGTGTAAAAAATTTCAGAAATAAACACAAATGCACATTACAATATCAGCTACATATAAAATGGTTGTTCTCTTTGCCACATATTTTAGACACATTAAAAGCTTTCAAGCTGAGAAACTAACTACTTATTATAAACCCCAAGCCTTTCATCTTAAAACAACCCACATGTTATTATCCACCAGAAGGTACAGGTCTAGTCAATCAACCATGATAGACAGTTTAACACCCCTGGAAATCACTGGAGCATGACCAACGAGCAAGAGAAAAATATACTGTCTTGTAAGTTGTATTTGACTGCAGGTTAGTCTGACAAATAAAAAGTACAGCAGTCTATCTATATATATTTACTAGAGGTGAATGAATATGGATACAAGCCAACTATGATCTAAGTAGACATAAGCATATTGTATGAATAAATACTGCCAAAAAGGCTAGACTAGACAGAGAGAGAGAGAGAGAGAAATGGGGTTTAACATCCACTCCATACTCTAGACTAGAAATGATGATGAAGGTAAATTATAGTAGAGAGAGAGAGAAAGAGAAATAGGGTTTAACATCCACTTGAAAGAGTGAGATGGAGATTAACTAAACTCGACACAAACTAGGTCATTTTGGGACTAACACACAAGGTTCAATTTTATTTCAATATGTCACTTTCGCTTAGGGGTCTTCGGAGGAAACCAGAGAAAACACACAAAGTGACAAGATTGGACAGACGATACTAGTCCTTTTCATGAATCGAAACCACGCCACTTCACTCAACGACAGACCTTAAAACACAACACCGGTTTGAATCATGTTTTTAAGTAATTTGTTTTTCACCTATTAAAAGAATTAATCCAAATCTTTAAACTACAACAAAATTCTTAAATTGTAACTACCTGGGGCCGGTTGCTCAAAGCTCTAACGATCCGTTACTTTAACGGAAAGAAAGATTGTTGCTGGAAATAAAGGCCCAGAACATTCTTTGGTGCAAATTTTTCCTACAGATTTATGCATATATAAAAAATAAAGTATTCTATAGTGTTTTCTGTAGTTCAACGGAAAGTTAACAAAAAACAAGTTACTAAGTTACGGATCGTTAAAATAACTTAATTTTGAGCAACCCACCCCAGTACTTTATTTTTAATATCGAAAATTAGGATTAACTGCAACAACAAAACTATAAGCTACATGTATTAGACTAAAGAGAGAGAGAGAAATGGGGTTTTAACGTCCACTCAACACAACAAGGTCATTTCGGGACTAACATATGGTTTAATTTTATTTCAATGCGCGTAGGGGTCTTTAGTAGTGGGAGGGAACCGGAGTGCCCGGAGGAAACCCACGAGGTTGAGAAGGCGCCCTTATCTCCATGCCACATACGCTCACACCAGGGTCGAAACCACAGCCGCAAGCCAGAAGTGCGGCACTCTAGACCACTAGGCCATCCCAGCCCCCAGTATTAGACTAAACCCCCAAAATAACTGGTTCAACAAATCCAGCCTATTAAACTTTTTTTATTGCCTATTAGAATTAATCTGAAAACATAAGAGAAATTCTTAGTTATTAAACTATATTGTAATATTGAATATCAAACCAACAACCATACCGGTACAATGACTCTAGGTCATTAAACTTTTTTTTAATATCCTCGGCCTCACTCTTTTATCGCCTACATGTATTTATAATTACATGTAATTCATATTTACAACAAAAGCTTTTCGCTATTAAACATCCCATAATACTAGAAAATTTATCAGATGTTGTTAATATCATACGCACGTCGCACATCCAGTACTCCTTCCAGCTAAATGAATAAATCGTGTGTCTTGTTTTGAACGTTTGCAATATTTCTATCCCATAATACTAGAGAATTTATCAGTTGTTGCTAATACCATACGCACATCACATCCAGTACTCATTGAGTCGTTACAGATAAATGAACATTTGCAATACGTGTATTTATACCAATGACCTGAGATAACCTCATCCCAGCATGTCACCATTAATATCGAATTCAAAATTCAAATAATATCTATGACAGTTATAGCCTATTGGTTGTAAATAAAATATTTATAGCTTACAGCGTCTGATCAATAATCATAAAATATTTATTACAATTTCATATACAGTACAAGCGATTGAAGCGTAGACGAATATGTTGATGTTGACCTCATCCTGAATGAAGAATGTATCATCTTAACTTAATTGGCAATGCCTGGAAATAAGGCACCTGTCACAGACAATGTCAGACACGACACCATATACATGTACCATGTACCAATATCTAAATGTAATGAAATTAAATGTAAATTTATCAATCTACTTCTTCTGTATTAAACACCAAGCGATGCCATGTAAATAAATCAATGAATGTTTCTGTGCTACTCGTACTAGTTCTACACGGAACTACTTTATTACCATGTACATTTTACTAGACCAAACTGTTATAAAAATAGTCACACCACTAACACGAGATAACTTATCTCTAGAGAAACAAGATTCTTTACCTAAATAATTCTACTTCTTTTTACTCTTGTAACCATAGCAACCAGAGTAACAACAGACAGGAAGATAAGGAATCTCTGTAATGCTTGGGAGTCTGTTGGTGTCGGAAGACTGTGTAGGCCATATGGTCACAGAACCAAATAGCCTGGGTCACTACTGCTTGTTAATTACCATTAATCACAATCTGGACTAACATTTGGCTGGAATTGACCATTCCATACACTGACCATCTTGTCTTTAATTAGATGTTACTATAAATAGTTGCTAGATGCCTGCTGTGAGAGATTGAAAGGGGGTTTATTGTTAGGTCTTCAGTTATTTATTACAATGACACAATTCCTACTGGTTAACATTCCAGGGGTCTTCAGTTCAAATCAATTATTATAATCCCTTCTTTGATCGCTATTTAGTAATTGAAAATATTAACACTAAGTTACATGATGTACATTTTACGGATAAACAATTACTTGTGTTTTAAGTTACACGCCTTTGTGAAGTTGTCAACCTTTGTAAAATTATGTCCATGTTAATTCTATATTTGTTCCATGTATATTTGGATTATTTTTTTCATTTGTATATATAACCTTGTAAGTTTTTTTATGCAATAAATTTTCTTCTTCTAATTGTATTAAATTGTTAATGCTGAACATTGCATACCCGGACTCATTCAGCACAAAGACAACTACATGTATCTTTTTCGAGAATATATCTCTGCCCTAAATGGCCACCATATCCAAACAAAGACTTAAGAAACCTTTTCAATGATTGTAGCAGAAAAAAAATTCTCAAAATTATCTAACACATGGTTGAATTTTATTTTATAATTCGCTTGCACGATGGTCGTAGAACACACTGTTTAATTTGATTTCATTAATTCGCTTGTGCGTAGGGGTCTTTAGCAGTGGGAGGATTAGGAAACCGAAGGACCACTCTACTTCATTATTTATAAAAGCAGTTTTTACAAAATTTACAAGAATTTCAATGTATGTCTTAGTGTATATTACATAGATACATTAAGATAAATGTTCAATCTAATTAAAATACAGATCTATATTTCGTTTCGTTTTTTATACTTTCGATAGCCTACACTACATGCAGATCTAACAACTTATAGTGGGAGATCACGTTCTACGACGTAGAAAACGACATTTGACCCCATAAGGTCAGTCATTCGATTAACCAATCAGAATCGTTGTCGCAAGTGGCTATGTTTTTGATCTACTTTTGCTTCTTTTTGATATCTGTCGGTGTTCATGTCTACCCACAGTTCCGTGCAAGAGAGGTCAAACCCCCTATTCGACAGACACTTTGATTGGCTGACCCCTCATTTGAAGCTGAACACGAGTTAAATAACAAACCTTCCAGATCCTAAAGCGTAGTAAAGGCAAGTAAAACAAAATTATGAACTATAAAAAACGAAACGCAATTGGATCTGTGTTTTAATCAGATTGGATAAATGTTTTAAGTTCAAACCAATTAATATTAAACATGTGTAGAAATTTGTCTTCATTAATGAGTGTAAATGGAGCTATATCAGACATGTCGTGACATTTAGCTATATATATATATCAGCCTACCGGTACATGCATTCATAACAGAAATTTTCGCAAATTTTACAAGTATTTAGTCGGTTAATGGAACACTTCAGACATACATGTATTGTGACATTTCAAATTAAATGAAAGGAAGTACTTACGAAAAGTATTTTAAGTAGAGAGTGGTCCTACTTTAATAAGCGTGTATCCAGATCCACAACTATTATTTCAGGTACAGTATAACACACAAATTTCTCGTGTCAAATAAGATTAATCCTATCACTTACACAGACACATAGATCATATGAAGGTATTCCGAAAAGTGTGTAGATTATAAAATGTCTTTGTTTAATCCTAGAGTAGTTTCAGTACAAAAATAACAATATGGTTCACAAATTAATAGAACTGAAAGTATATAACTATTCCGCAAAGCAGATAGATTATGAAACCCCTTAGTGTTTAATCCCGAGTGTATTTTGAGTTCAGTTCATACATCTACATGAGCTATATATAATTATTCCGAAAAGCATGTAGATCAGTCTCAGCACAGTTCATAAATCTACATCTAAATGTATGTAATTATTCCGAAAAGCATGTAGATAATTAATTAATTGTTTTCCTGTTCTTAATCCTGAGTGAAGAAAAATACTGTGATGGTTTAAACAGAGAGTACGAAATGATATCCGAACTAGAACAACTTTAACATAGAACTGAATTACTGTAGGAATTAGTATTAATTTATGAGTAATTATACATGAATCAGCGAAGTTTGTCGTATATCATATATTACTCAGTGGATATATGGATCTGACATTACATATGTCTACATACCACTAGCATTACTAGTAACTCTGTACCGTAACACCTGTAGTTATGTATAATCAATTATATAATTTACGTAGACTGGTGCTTGGTGACAAATCATCTGCCATGTTAAATTTCAAAAATTAAATTCCCCACCAAATTTCACAGCGCGAACACAGGGTTTCTGCCAGAAAAATCGTGAAGGGGGTACAATTTATACGGTCGACCGATAAGAGCCGGCCTAATACCACTAATAAACATAGGTTGCCAGGCAACGAAACATACGCCCACAGCAGCTAAATCGTCCGGGCAGTCAACAAGAGTTGTCGCATATTTTACTTTTTTTGGTAATGAAACATTTATAATACACTAAAATCTGATTAAAAGTAACAACTTATCTCATTATGTAATTATCAGAAAATCAAGGGAATTTGTTTGGCTTTGATAAAGTTCTCCTCCATGCTGTTCAAGTTATCTAAATTCATTGAAACTCAATATACTTGTTCGTCTCATGACCTTAAACACTGTGTATAAATTTAAAGTCAATCGGTTATTAACTTTAGCCTCTAGAGCGTCAACAAGATTTTTTGAAAGTGATCAAGGGCCATAACTCAGTAATTATCGGAAATGCTGAAAATCAATAGGCCTCTTCATCTCATGACCTTAAACACTGTGTATAAATTTTAAGTCAATCGGATATTAACTTTGGCCTCTAGAGCATCCACAAGAATTTTTGAAGTGATCAAGGGCCATAACTCTGACAGTAAATATTGGAAATTGCTGAAAATCAATAAGCTTCTTCGTTTAATGACCTTAAACACTGTGTATAAATCTTAAGTCAATCGGTTATTAACTTTAGCCTCTGGAGCGTCCACAAGATTTTTTTAAGTGATAAGGGGCCATAACTCTGACAGTAATTATCAGAAATTGCTGAAAATCAATAGGCTTCTTCATTTTATAACCTAAAACACTGTGTATAAATTTAAAGTCAATCGGTTATTAACTTTAGCCTCTAGAGCCTCCACAAGATTTTTTTAAGTGATCAAGGGCCATAACTCTGACAGTTATTATTGGAAATCGCTGTAAATCAATAGGCTTCTTCGTCTCATGACCTTAAACACTGTGTATAAATTTAAAGTCAATCGATTATTAACTTTGGCCTCTAGAGCGTCCACAAGATTTTTTTAAGTGATCAAGGGCCATAACTCTGATAGTTATTGTCGGAAATCCCTGAAAATCAATAGGCTTCTTCGTCTCATGACCTTAAACACTGTGTATAAATTTAAAGTCAATCGAATATTAACTTTGGC
Source organism: Patella pellucida (assembly GCA_917208275.1). Lineage (NCBI taxonomy): Eukaryota > Metazoa > Mollusca > Gastropoda > Patellidae > Patella > Patella pellucida. The sequence goes on from OU795040.1 coordinate 8,368,239, forward strand.
CTCTAGAGCGTCCACAAGCAATTGTGGACGCCGGACGGCCGGCCGGGGGCGACGGCAATATACGACCACATTTCAATGTGGGCGTATAAAAAGTCAAAAGAAGGCAGGGTGTACATGTATTGACCTGTATGGCAGAAAAGATGGACTCGATCACATCTTGAGTTTATATGATATTTCATTAGTTACAGATCATTTAAACACTCTTTCTCCTACACAAAACGGGGATCACGGTGGCTAAGTGGATAAGGCGCTGGTTCGCTAGCCTGGAGGTCGAGTGTTCGATCCCTGCATTGGCCGAGAAAGTTCATCTCGATTTTCCGGCGTGATTTCCCCTTGTCAGTGTTGCAGAAGGAGGGCCTGACAAGGACAGCTGCCTAGTCGTTCGGATGGGACGAAAAACCGAGGTCCCGTGTACAAATTGGAGTGCACGTAAAAGATCCCTTGGCAGTTGGAATTCGATATAAGAGTAGGCCGTAGCGCCGCTGCCCGGGCAAAATTTCCCTCATAGCACACTGTTGGCGTATGCCCGTCTTCAATTGGCCCAGGTTAGGTGCTTAAGCGTAGGACGTTAAACCCCATTTCATTCATTCATTCCTACACAAAACACACTTTTTGAAACATTACTCAGCTGACTGAAGGGGGGTATGCACCTCCCATCTTCAAGCAAAGGGGGGTACGTGCACCCCCTGCACCCCCCACTGGCTGAAACCCTGGAACACATATCAAATAAAACCCTATTTGTACTGTCGCTTTTTTTGTAGAGGGAACGGACATTTTGTAGGAACTGTACTATTTTTTTTGCTTCAACTATATATACATGTGAAATTCTGAACAATACAAATTAGACCAAAATTTCACGCTAATCAAACAGATCTGATGATACAGCACGAACACGATAACCATTCGGCCCGCTAAACCCCACAAAAACATTTATATGTAGAATTATAATTTATCAAATCAAATCTAGCAAGTTAGCGTGACCTGGACGTAATCATTAGTTTATTTTTTTTGTTTGTGTAAAGGGCAAATGTTTCAACAGTATCCGGTTATTATCATAAATTGAACTTTTAACTTGATTCTCTGGAAATATCAGTTCTTCACATGTTCATCACACATGGTATATAAATGTAAACCCCTATCAGTAAGAGTAGTCATCTCCTCTATGATATCAACCTTGGTGGAAGTAGACATTAAACTCCAGAAACGAACAAGTGAAGAGTACTCAGGCCCGAGGCTAGTGGGGGGGCGAGCCCCCCCCCCCATGACCGTTCCTGTCGGAATATTTCTGTCTGCGTCGGAAAAAAATCGCTGGATAGCTATCTCACATTTTCGCCGGGAGAGAGTTTTAGTACGACATATCCTCTCAAATTCGGACGAGAGATAGTTAATGTCGGCTGGAAACTCTTAATTTTCCAACACATTCGCCACTTGCATGTCATAGAGGCCTAAATTCAATCTCTCAGCTTCAAAATTTCGTGCTCTCCCCTCCTCCTGCTTACGGCAGTCGGCGATGACCTTCGTTCATTGATTTTTTGTCGTCAGAAATTTATCTTCCTCGCTCCCCTATATAGCTATGTCAGCTAAATTTTGGTTTCTGGCTTCGGGTCTGAGAGTACTTCTACGGAAAAAAATAGTGAAAATACTGCTATTGCTGAGCAGAATTTATTAATGGTCATACTGTACTGTAAACCATGTCAGCTTTCCTTCAAAGGAGTCATTAAAGACTTGTGCAAATTAACTAAGTCGCTCTCCCAAATATTGAGATTAATAAACTACTTTCAGTTATTGTTTACTTTTAAACTGCATATTATATTGAAGGCATCCAGAGCTTTTTATGACAGACCGCACATGCTAATGAATAGTTGCCACTTTGGCCAAAGTAACTACATGTGTGTATAATCATTTTGTAGTAACTTTTTAGTTTTTAAACACTGCCTGAATTTGCATGTCATCTTTTGTATTTATTTTAATCTCTAAGCCGATAAACTAATTTTACACCTGCAGGTGGGGATCTTATTGAAGATTAGAGATGATATTATGGATGAGTTACCATGGTAATTTATATCATCTACATCTACCAGTTTCTGTATGATATAAGCTGCTGGAGACTAGGATATAAATAATTTAAATATAATCTTTTAATATAATCTTTAAAGGGAATTAAACAAAGGCTCGAAAATAAAAGTCTGAGAATGTATGAAAATAAAACACCAAAACAAAGGGGAATGGTGTATTTACCTTGTCTCAAAATTTCAACCTAAATATTGAGTCGTTTGGATGTGAAAGCCAAAACTGCTTTTCCGGACACGTAACCCTTACAAGATTTTGGGTCAATTGTTTCATTGGATGACCTTATAACCGATTACGGTTACTTGAGAGAGTTATGCAGTGAATAACCCATGTGCAGTACTTGATAGAGAAAGGCAAATTTCAACTATACATGCAGTGAATACCCATGTGCCGTACTTGATAGAGAAAGGCAAATTTCAACTAAACATTATTTTTATAAAAAAAAAATGTTTGGTTTAATCCAGAAACCACAAAATACACCCTGGGGCAACTGTCTCAAATTCCAGATAAAGACTGACAGATTTAAGTCGCTTGAAAACGTATCATAAATATTGAAGTAGTTGCTCGGCCCTTGACTCGAATATTTTAAGGGATTTTAACACAAATTAAGCAGTTTTATTCCCAAATCAAATATCGGGATTAGCCCTTTAAGTGGCATTTATCAATCCGGAAACACATTAACAGAACACAGTTCTTAAGGGGTACAATCACTAGTTTGTGCTTGATAACGATAAGAGGATACTTGTCGAAACATGGTGCTGTTCACTGTTAGAATAAACTAGTGATTGTACCCCATAAAAACTGTGTTCTGTTAATCTATTAATAGCCTGTATATTTCCTGCTACTCTTCAGTATATATCATCCCACTTTAGAATGGTTTAATAATTTCCTCAATTATTATATTAACAAAATCCCTAATATATACTTCCTCTCAAATTTTATACAATTTAGAGTCAGCTAATGTTTTTGTGTACATAGTGTTAATTTTTGCACTACTTCAATATTAAAGGAACAGCAAAGGCACAACATTCCGAACCAACAGGCAAATCTACATGTAAAGTAAACATTCTGAGAGAAAAGAGAAGGTACATGTAAATTGTACCTTTAACATCCACTCAACACAAAGCGGGTCCTTCTGGGACTAACATGGTAAATCTTATTTCAATAGGGGTCTTTAGCAATAGGAGGATGGAGGAGACAGAAGAACACTCACATACAATACTGGGATCAAAAAGCCAGCTGGCACTTGACTCAAAAATTCAAGAGAAATAAAGACAACAATATGAAATCAAATTTTTTTCTGAAAGTGAATTGATTGTTCTTGGTCTTCAAACTATATATTTAACTCTGGAATTTTGGGCTTAAATTACATTTTAACTCTATATTTAATATTATTCTGGAATTTTGGGGTTTAATTAAGTACAGACAAATGGTCATAAACTCTACATGTAAATATTAATCCTGGAATTTGGGGCTTAAATTACCTGTAGCCTACAAATGGTCATAAAACTCTATATTCTATACCTTATTTAATATTATTCAGATATTTAGGGGTTTAAATACTTTGTTTACATCATGTGACTATACATGTCCGTTTTTTCACCCCAGTATTGTTTACAATGGTTTAATTACTGTCATATCATGTGTATAGTGTAGTAGTGTGGTACACACAACATGTATGAACTTTGACCTGTATTACCTATCATGTATATCAGGTAGGATAAGTATGTACTAAAGATGTATAAATAGACTAAAGTAATCCATCTTATTAGAACCATATGTTCTAAACACTAACATATCTTTATACTAATACCTTTTCTAAAATTTATCTAAAATATGCAGATGGTTCATTCACTGATACGATAGAGCCTACATGTACCTTTACGAGTCAATAGATCTTACAAAATTTTGAGTATAAGAATTTAATTTCAATTTTTGCAACTCATTTATCACAATATTTTTAGAGATAAAAATATGAGTTAGCAGTAAGATCTTCGTTAAAAGAAAGAACAGAGAGAGAGAAATGGGGTTTAACGTCCACTTAACAAACTAGGTCATTTTGGGAGTCATTTGGGACTAACATATGGCTTAATTTTATTTCAATAATTTGCTTGCGCGTAGGGGTCTTTAGCAGTGGGAGGAAACCAATGGGGTTGATAAGACGCCCCTACATGTATCTGCATGCCACATACGCTCACACCAGGAAGAAAGAACAGACTGAACTTTGTAATTAGATATGTACATGTACCGCACACATGGTTGCTGCTAGATGCATGTACATGTATGTTATTTTAATGCATGTTTTCGTTTATCTATTGTACCACATACTACTATCTCATGTTACTGTGGCAGCAGTTGATTTCGTATCAATTCCTGAAGTGTCACATCCACACACCTTAGACCATGTCGACAGCTGTGTCACTGACACACACACAACTACATGTATCTAATTCGATTGTCTCAGAGAAACGACAAGTTCATGAGAAGAAAGTCATCAAGTTTGATATCAGTAGTTTGAGTGTTACATGTAGAGCTTGAGAATTATGTGTTTTATGAACTCGTATTGGTATGAATCACAGGGAGGCTTGTCCTCACAACTCTTTATTGATTTCCACCAAGTTTAGATAATAAAATTATCTAGTCAACTCATTACATGTATACCCTGGACAGCTGTTGATCTATATTGAAGGACCGGTTACTCACCATTTGTAATGAATTACTTGTGTTTGATGTTCTTATTTTAGCAATTTCAGATTCATTAATTGAATGGTAATCTTCACAAAGTTTTACTTTAGTTGGAAGTTTCCATTTAAGCAATTTCAGATTCATTAAGTGAATGGTAATCTTCGCAAAAATTTTACTTGTGTTAGAAGTTTTCATTTTAGCAATTTTAAAATCATTAATTGAATGGTAATCTTCACAAAGTTTTACTTGTGTTGGAAGTTTTCATTTTAGCAATTTCAGACCCATCAATTGAATGGTAATCTTCACAATGTTTTTCTTGTGTTGGAGGTTTTCATTTTAGCAATTTCAGACTCATTAGAATGGTAATCTTCACAAAGTCTTACTTGTGTTGGAAGTTTTCATTTTAGCAATTTCAGACCCATCAATTGAATAGTAATCTTCACAAAGTTTTAGCTTGATTGTTTGTAGACTATACATGTACATAAATACATTGTACAGCTACAGCAGGTCGCAGGATTGCAGTTTAGTTTCTGATACTAGTGATAGCTGGATTATCGCCTACACACTACCACTAGATAAAAAGAACTTCAGATCAAAAGGACATAGGTAAGATTAAGGAAGCTTTCAACTTAAAAGTGATAAACAGCTAAACCACACTGGTCCATTTTAGGACAGGATTAAACCTAACAACCCGGTCCAAGACTTCAAATGTTAATGTACATGTACCTATCCAATACTCATAATTCGAATCAATAATAACCCAATATAAATTGTTAAGTAAACTAAATCTAAAGCACAAAATAACGGATAAAAATTTAGCTTACACTTTTCACATTGACCTACCTTGATTATGACAAGACAAGGATAATGAGTAAAATATTTCCATGGATTAACAGACTTAGGTTAAGCTATAATTTACTGCCATGTCCATTATAAGGTCCAAATATTTAATCCTGACTAACTCCATTTATTGTGTAAGGCGTGGAATGGAGCCAATTTTGAATTGTTCCTGTGTGTGATTTCTGCATATCGTGCCTTGCCCATATATTAGTTTTTGTGTGAATTATGTGTGGTGCAGTCGCCTTTCACTTACTATAAGATAAGTCAATCCTCATAGTAAACTTGTCACTGCAAATAATGTTTTTGGTCAAGTTGCAAGAAATGATACAATAATCTTACACTGTAAGTGTAATCCTGATGTTTTGGGGCTTCTTTATTCACCATCTTGTTTTTACATTATTTTTTGTTTACACACTCTCTTTTTTTCTCCCCTAACACAAATAAAGCTAAGCTTATTTAGTATTCCAGAAGTGGGTGTGGCACATTTGTTTATAATGTAGTTTAAATCAGTTTTGCAGAGTTGGAGGGAACTAAAGTGTATATACAATACATCAAGCAATGTGAGATTACCATTTGACATGGCCGTAATATTTCATTCATAAAAATGTAGGCGTTAGTCACTGATATCAAATTATTATTAGGCCTACACTGCAAGTACTGCAGCAATGGCCAACAATGCTTCACAGGACAAAAATAGGCTACACACTGTGCTCCAGAATATGAAGAAGACTTTGTTTAATGTGTTTATATCAAAAAGAGAGTCCAATAGAATATCCCATTTGCAAATATTACAACACTAAAGCGGTAATATATTACGAGCTTTGAACAGAAAGATTACCACGGTTCATTGCTCTTGATTAGCGAGTAACAACCGACAACGCTTTGCCATTTACAGCGAGACCAACGCGTCTATTTTGGTTGGGTTTTAACATAATTTATAAGCGGCTCAGTCAGACCAAAATACAAGATTTAAAGCACATTTTAGAAGGATATGTCAGCGATAAATATATTCAAAACAGCTTGTATTGATGACGCTGCCGATATAGTTGCACCGTTTATTATTGATTATGAATGATACCGCCATGTTGGCTAGCCAATGCAAAGGCATCAGGTTGCTTTTCGAATTCTTCCACATATCCTGCGAAATCTACAAACATTCTTACCTAGAAAAATAATGGACCGTTTGGTCGATAATCCAAAGTTTAAGTACCTTCTTTGCAATCTCTAATCCAATCGAACTGATACAGTAAAACTAAATATTTAGCCGGCTTCTACAGAAGATTGCGGGAACCCAGAGCTAGCCTCATCACACCATCGCATCTTCTTCCGCCAATAGGATGGAGTACTTTCGCTCAATGTTTTTACATAAAATAGTCCCCTTGTAACATGCATAATTTATTCAAGAATTTTCATTTGATCCTCATATTCAACACATTATCGTAATGGTCACTCTTTGAAAGTCTTTTGTTGGCAGTTTTATTTTAATCGGCAGAATATAATGCGAATATTATTCACGAATTAACCTGGTGATGTCATACTATTATGGGATAGCGTTATAAAATGTCGCGCTGAGTTCGTTACATACCTCGGCACTTTCGATCTCATCCGCCACGATAATGTTTTCAAATTGTCTTGCTAATAAATAAGATATGTTCGGTTGTTTGTTCTTTGCACGATGTGTTTGTAGGCCACCAAAAGATGACAGACTAATAGTAATTAGGGAATGTTTGTTTTCTCTTGCAGTCTTGAAAGAGTTCTCTCCCCATCATTACCTGTCATAAAGTAGTTCGGAACGGGCACCTGTTGGACAATGTTACTTTATTTATACACCATTTAGAGTATTAGAGCAGCATCCCCAAGCATTGCATTGCGGGACAATAAAACCCAAATGATACTTTTGCTTTTTTCCCCCTTTTTCTTTTTTTTTAATGTGCAATGCCGTAATTCAAATGAGCCCGTCACCTTGATCACCACTTCCGAGTCCGATCATGACTCACCCAGCCGGTCTTTCAAGGCTTCAGTCGCTGGGTTAATTAAATCATGGACCTTAATTATCCTATTATTACTAGGCCCATGATTAGATTAGCTGATTAACAACATTATCTAACAAAAAACCGATGCATTCATTATCGGTACCGGTACCGGTAGTAGGCCCTACTTATAAGTAAAGTGTCAGATTATAGGCCATAAATTTAAAATATTATATAGATATTTTTATTTAAGAATTTTTGACATATTATTTAATATTATGCTTAATTGACCCCCCCTCCCCCTCCCTCCTTGATATTTATGTTTTATATAGTGAATGTAGCGTAGCATCTCCCGTAATTCTTATATCACATGTTGTTTTTTTAATACAATATATTTGTTTTAAATATGATGTAATAATATAACTACTGGTGAGAAATTTATAAACTTCCCTATATATATATTGTTTTGGTAATGTTTTAGTTTTGATTTTTTAAAAAGAAATGATCTAATAAACGGTGTTCAGTTATAGGCCTAATAATTAGTTGGACAACTAATTAAAATTAGTAATATGGGCTACTATTTTTCAACAATATTACGTCTACTTGCAGTCTGTAAATGAGGTGAAACAGCCTGTATTATGAAGATAAAAATCCAAATTTCAGTACTTTGGTTGATCTATATTAAATTGAAGTACATGTATCTACTAATGGGACTACAGAGTGTTCCTCAAAAATGAAATATGGTTTTTAACATTCTATTGTTCTGCACCAACATGGAATTGGACCACTGATTTATGTCCTATCCACACAACTAAACACTTTTCCATGCCAAACCTTCCATCACACACAGTTACTGACACGGGCAACTAGACTGGAAAGTCCTAAGGGACAGTGGGATCGAATCCCAAGTCCTCGTTAGTGGACCAACTAGCTCCATTCTCACACTTATAGAGCCAACAAGCTGCTAAGTCAAAGAAACAAAAAATCCAAATCAAAAACTATATTTTCAGTTATGGGTATATACATAAAAACGAGGAGAGATGGGGTCTAACATATGGTTCAATTTTATTTCAGTAATTCGCCGTCACATAGAGGTCTGTAGCAGTGGGAGGACCCAGAGAAAACCCATGAGGTTGGACAGGCCACCCTACTCTTTGTCACGTACAGTTGGGGGATCAAAAGCACAGCAGTTGACTCAATGATAGACTTCATTATTTATAGAATGTGCACTGGCTCCCCCCCCCACTTAAATAGAAGCATTTTCAATATTTACATCAAGAGGACACCTGTAGTATTCACCTACAGTTACTGAAAAAAACTAGAATAGTAGGTCTACTAGAATAGTAGGTCTACTGAATACTGACTGTAAAAATTGTTAACATATTTTTCGTTTTTTTATACTTTCGACAGCCTACAAAACAAGTAAAACAAAATTTTAAACTATAAAATGAAACGAAATAGAATCTGTGTTTTAATCATACTGAAATTAATTCCTTTCAAATTGTTTTGATCAGTTTAGCAATATGGCCATGTTTTAGGTTTTCAATATTTCAAGGTTTAAGTATTTATAACATGTACCTTCCAATAATAACAAATAGTTGATACTTTCCCTGTTTATCATTATTAAAGAGGAAATACTGAAAAAAATATTTATAGTTTTATAAGAGCAAGGGTCAAGACAGAAATGTTAAGGTTAAATATTCAATATGGAAAGAAATACAAATTTTATTAACTTGAAAATACTACCCGTGTTCCATCTCCGAACATCAACTTGGGGTTTAATGTCCACTCAACAAGAATAGACCATTTCGAGACTAACATATGGTTCAATTTTATGTTAGTAATTCCCTTGCACATAGGGGTCTTTAACAGTGAGAGAAAACCGAAGGACCCAGAGAAAACCCCAGAGGTTGGATAGGCGACTCTACTTCTCGTCACATACAGCAGGGAATTGAAAATAAGCCATCTGACTCAATGACAGGTCTTATGATACAGCACACATGCTAACCATTCGGCCATCCCATAGATATTTCATATTTTCTGAGCAGCATGTTTCTTTAAATCCAACATCTGAGAGATTAAATTGACACATTTTAAAATGTTTTGCATATCTTTTATTTTACAGTGATATAATATAATACAATACACTGACAGCCAGCATAAATTAAAGTGAAAATATATCTATTAATATATGTATATACAATGCAATATTAATTTATACAACAATATTGTTATAGCATCACAATTAAATATTTATAAACCATAGAAAATAACTCTGTACATGTGCAGGCAGGGGAGATTAAAGGTAATATTTCTTTATGATTGTACATTAAAGATGCATTATGCAATAGCTAAATCTGCCTATTGTAGTTCTTCCTTTGAGCTTCAAAAGTTATATAAATTATTAATTAGACATTTATTAACATGACAAGCCTAATATCAACTCACTAGACAATTGCATGGCAGAGATTTAAATGAATTAGAACAGGAGCAAGATTTAAAAATTTAACGATTAAATGGATATACAAGAGAAACTTTTGATTGTCAGACAAGTACAGTTGCTACGATAATAAACAATTTACATTACATTTTCAAACAGGGGGCCATCCATAAAGTACGTACGCTCAAAATAGGTAAAGTTCAGACTCCCCCCTCCCCCCTGTACGCCCGTCGAACGTACGTGAGGGAGGTGCGCACGTCCCAAAATTAGAGTTAAAAATAAAAAAATCAAGCGTAGGTACGTTTTGCCAATGTCCCCCCCCCCTCCCCCTCTGTACGCGTGAACCCCCCTCCCCCTTCGAGTGTACGTACTTTATGGATGGCCCCCAGTAGTAACTTCGCTCACAAGAAAGTAATTTGAATAAAATTTTCAAAATATTCAATTTTTATTATATATTTTTTAAATATTTTTTTGCGAGGTCAGCCAGCTGTTTATCCAATAATAATAATTGAGTAATTATTACCCATTTACAATTTATACTCAGATGTGCTTCATTATAATAAAAATAGTATTTACAATATATAAAATAGTACGGCCTTGCCACTTTTATTTCTGGTTTTCGTGGTCTTCATCAATAAATAATCACTGAAACCAAATATCCTGTGTCCGCGTAGCCATTTTGGAATTGCGGCGTCATTTCAAAAATCACAATTGTCCAAGGAACAAGTGTGCCAAGTTACTTGTTGATCAAAATTTGAACTTTTCCAAGAGCGCCACCCCATGAATAACAACAAATAGATGAGTAGCGACTGGTCCAGTAATGACAATCGCATTCTTTGAAAATGACCTTCACTCCATTAAGCATTCATCTGAATTACAGGGCATCTTTTTTGGTGTGATAAAAGAAAAATGTCCCAGTTCAACTATTTTTTGGTTCTCTTAAAATGCCTTTATGTCACTGGGTATGTTTTTAATGTCAGTGTTATTGTCTCAGTTCAAATTTTTTTTGGTTCTTTTAACATACCTTTATGTCACAAGTTACATCTCGAAAGACAAGCAGCACAAATAAATCAAACATTCGCTTTGGTCATTCTAATCCTATAATAAACACTTGACCCGGATCTGCCTCTGGTGACGATATTTAAACATCTTGACCCTGATCTGACACCTGATGATGTCATGGTTTAAACATCAACAGGACATACCTTATTGTCTTTACAACAGTAATAATGTACAATTACTCCATTCGGATATCTGGCAAAGGCACTGAAAAATAGAAATAAACATATTAATGAGAGAAATGAAAAGAGTGAGAGAGAGAGAGAGAGAGAGAAATGGGGTTTAACATCCACTCGACACAAACTAGGTCATTCTGGGACCAACGGATGGTTTTCAGTTTTTTATTTCAATAATTTGCTTGCGCGTAGGGGTCTTTAACAGTGCCAGTGGGAGGAAACCAGAGTGCCCAGAGGAAACCCACGAGGTTGAGAAGGCGCCTCTATCTCCATGTCACATACGCTCACACTAGGGTCGAAACCACAGCCGCAAGCCAGAGGTGACCGGCCAGCTAGTACTTACACTAGGGCTCGAAACCACAGCCGCAAGCCAGAGGTGACCGGCCAGCTAGAGGTCAAAGTGCGGCACTCTAGACCACAACGCCATCCCAACTCCCGAGAAATGAAAAGAAATTGGTTTTGATAACCTACTGTTCTGATCCAAAATGGGCTAATGAATTTAGGCATACACCATACAGTGTGCTATGAGGCAATTTTTACCAAGACAGCAGCACTTCTCTTATATCGAATTCCACTGTCTTACCCACCTAGCCACTGTGATCCCCATATTAATCAGAGAGCACAAATTTAAATTTCATATGGACATATAGAAATAAAATAAAACCAAGTAAGAACAATCCAAACCATTAGAAAAAATTCTAGTCATAAAAAAACGGTATAGGCAAAACAGTGTAATAAGTGAATATGACATCAAATCATGTATTTTGTAGTTAATTCATTTACATTCCTAATGTATTTAGTCATTTAACAGACGCAGATGCAATCTGATTAAAACACAGATCCTATTTCGTTTTGTTTTTATACTTCAAAATTTCGTTTTACTAGAATCTGGAAGAGTTGTTATAAAACAGGAATTCTAGTTGATGTGAAGAATGAGTCAATGAAATGGTCTACTGCAACAGAGTTCTTGGCGTGCTCTGCACAGAACTGTGGATAAACTTCTAGGAACATAGAACTGATTGATTAATCAATGTCTGAAATCATAGGATCAAAAGCCGTTTATTTGATCCCTGATGCAACCTCCCAGTACAACTGGTCAGATCTTCATGCAGCTTAGACCATTAAAATTATAAAAAAACAAAACGAAATATAGATCTGTATTTTAATGAGATAGGCGCAGGTGATATATTAATTAATATTAATAACCCTTTCTTACCTATCTCCAATTCTCTTTTTACACACACGACACATTTTTTCATCTGTGATGTTCACCTTGATACTCTGATGAAAAATTCTCTGTTCTTGTATCTAAAACACATAATAATCAATATCATTAAACATTTTGACGGTGATGAATTTAATATTATGAAAAAAAAACAGTTTTCCACAACTGTAACAGGTTGGTCAATATTCTGTGTAGATTTGAAACATGTACTTTATTCTGTGTGTATATGATATGTATATTCTACAATGTGTTTATTTCATATGTGTATTCTACTGTGTGTATTTTATATGTATATTCTACTCTGTGTGTATTTGATATGTGTATTCTACTCTGTGTGTATATGATATGTGTATTCTACTCTGTGTGTATATGATATGTGTTTTCATTTCAACAATATTTTATTCAAATAAAATAGATATTATACATACACTGTCAAAAGTGAAGGATTCAAAAACAAACCAAAGGCTTATATTAATTTGTCTCCTTATTTAATAAATATACTACAAATATAATTATAATATACACTTCACATACAGAATACATTTAACAGTACGGTATTTTGTATTCACTATTTAATTGTGTCACTTACAGTGCCTTATGTGTTTTCTATTCCGCGTGTATATGATATGTTTAAATATTCTATACTGTGTATTTGATATGTATATTCTACTATGTGTGTATTTGCTGTATGTATTGATATGTGTATTGTACACTGTGTATATTTGATATAGTTGATGCTGGCTTGTTTATACTATCTACAGAATGTTCAAAACCCCAACACCTTATCTTAAACCACTTTTGGACTGATATTTTGCACAGAGATTTAACTTACACAATTTTGTCATTTGTAAGGAATTAATGATCTATGCCTTAATCCACTGTATAAAAATATAATAATAAGTCCTCCCCTCAGTCCTATTGATAAACTGATCAATTGTAAAAGAAGATACAAAAAAATAAGAATACAGGGTAACATTTTTTCGACATGGTGAAAGTTTACGAAACCATCCTAGAAAATGGAATCATTTAAAATATTCTTTTATCTATGACCCAGACATAGTTTTAGAAAAACATCCACAGAAAATATCTAAGACAGTATAATAAAAGGGACAATTTCCGTCATGGGCAAGTTTTAAAAACCATTCAGGCAAAAGGTAATTATTTAAAAAGATAAATGTGTTAACTCTATATAGAGAAAAACCTATATGTTATCATACCATGTCTGTAAAGATAATCTCCAAGCTAAAGGTTAACAGACAAATACATCCGCTTCAATACTTTTTATCTTTTTCACATGAATAATCTTAAAGTAAACTTCAAGCGATGCTCTCATTTCATGCAAAAACATCAATAAAAAATTGTGTTTATTTGTTACAGATTGATGTTGGAACATCTAAAATTTTTATCCTCTTCTAGGCATTTATGTGTTCGGTTAATATCTATGTTTCTATTTTTTGGGGAGGGCCAAGGACTCTGGATGACTCTTTTTGAAAAAGCCTAAGGCCCTGTCAATTCAAATCTGGTCGACATGAAAATGTTCATGCTTGTTCTTTGAACAATTCTGTATCGATTTGGTAAAGTAGAGTTTTTAATTTTATACAACAACATGGTCAGTTTCTGGTCCATATTACAATTGTACTTTTTCTAAGAATTAAAAGGGGCTTGGTAACAAATGGTTCAGAAAAATTTGCCTTTTTAGTCTTATACCGGTAATTAAATGGGACCTGGTAACAAAAATGTTCAGAACAATAATTTGCCTTTTTAAAACATTAGATAAAATCTATTGTTTTTTCTACCCTCAAAGATTGAGTGAGAATGTTGCTTTAATATGCATATATAATCGAAGGGGACTCTGTAACAACAAAAAGGTTCAGAATCATTAGATAAAATCTTTTGGTTTTTCTACCCTGAAAGATTGTGTGAGAGTGTTGCTTTAATTTATCTCACTCTCTCTCTATATATATGGTCAATCGTGCTATGCTTTAATCTATATCTATATATATATATGGTCAATTGTGCTATCATGAAATGTCTGAGAGCAAGAAGTCAAACTGCCATTAATAAAATCAATTGATACTGGTAGAAAGTAAATTATAAATATCCGGAGATAATGTTTGTTTTGTAACAGATCTACATCCATCTTTAATGACTATATGTGATATCTATATTGATTCTGGAATATGTCCAGTTAGAGGATCGCGTGCGAGAGATGGGGTTTAACGTCCGCGATAGATGGGGGTTTAACGTCCGCGAGAGATGGGGTTCAACATCCACTCGACACAAATTAGGTCATTTCGGGAGACTTCACACATGGTTTAATTTTATTTCAATAATTTGCATAGGAGGAAACCAGCGACTCTACTCCTTGTCACCTACAGCTGGGCCTGGGATCACATGCCCCGTCCTATTTAATAACAATCAAAAGAGAAAGAGAGAGACAGGTCTGGCACCTAAAAACACAAATCCCACAAAAAAGACATCTACCAATCCAGAAACAGAAGAGATCATCTACCAACGATGTGTTTTTATTAAATAAAGGGAAGAACTTCCCACTAAAACCTAATCCATGGCCTAAGGCCAAAATGGAAAGATTGCAAAATCATATTCTAAAAATCAGGAAGCAGCTTCGACTCTCCTATGTCTTGTCTGTGATATCACTTAAGTGGAAGCAGACGTTAAACACCAAAAGAAGAAGAAGAAAGAGAGACAGAGAGAGATGGTTTAACATCCACTTGACACAAATTAGGTCATTTTGGGTCTACCACATACTTCAATTTTATTTCAACAATTCGCTTGCACTTAGGGGTCCTTAGCAGTGGTAGGAAACCTGAGAACCAAGAGAAAATTCACGAGGTTGGACAGTAGGAGGAACCAGATTTCCTGGAGAAAACCCACGAAGTTGGACAGGCAACCATGACAGTTTTTGTTGAGTGGACATGAAAAACCATTTCTCTCTCTCTTAAATGAATGTTGAATAATCATTCTGTGTTCATTTCAGCGTGGATTTAGCAGTAAAAATATAGATACCCGGTATTGTTCGAAAAATTTAAAATGTCTTGATGTGCATAATTCATGACAATCCTAATATAATTTCATGATTAATGATCTTACAGTTCTGTGTGGGTATATCTAATAAAATTGTGATGACATGCTCAGATTTATGATCTTACTATACTTGTGTCGTTTAATAAAATTGTGATGACATGCTCAGAGTTTAACTGCAATATGTCATGTCAATTTAATTTAAATTTGTAGCCCATAATTTGTTGAATAGATAGAGGAGAGAATGCCTTAAAGATACATTCGCGCAAAAATATTTAATAGAAATATGGCAATTTTTGGTATATATGGAGAGTAGAGACACACAATTTTACTAGAAAAACGCCTACAGGACAAAAAGAGAGAAACGTCCCCTTGAAACAAATCAGGTCATTTCGGGACTTAACATATGGTTCAATTTTATTTCATTAATTCGCTTGCACGTTTGGGGTGTTTAGAAGTGGGAGGTAACTTGGGACTAACACATGGTCTCATTTTATTTCATTTCAATAATTCATTTGTGCGTAGGGGTCTTTACCAGTGGGAGGAAACCGGAGGACCCAGATAAAATCCACGAGATTGCACAGACAACCCATGCCATGTATAACCAGGGGATCAAAACCATGCCATTTAACTCAATGACAGACCTTATGATACAACCTAACATGACAAAGAAGCAGGCCTGAAAATAACGGTTTTAGATGTACCTGACAAAATGTCAGGCACTAATGTAATAGTACCTGACATTTTCAAATTAGTGCCGGACATGTATTAATAGTATCAATAAAAAAGACAAATCAGTGCCTGACAAAATGACAGGCACCAGAGGTTGGGTGCCTGACAAAGCCTGAATCTGTGCCTGACATTGTCAGTGACAGGTGCCTTATTTCCAGGCTTAAGAAGGCTTCTTAAAATAGATTCTTGCAGCATTGGGTTGTTCAGATTAATGTGTTCTGAGAGGGATTTGACAGATAAATAAGTTTAAAGCCCCAATACCACTCTTGTTGTAACTGAATAATATGTTCCAATCTTTATTCTGGTCAACAATTTGTACTATTTTACAATATTTCAATTAAAAAAATGATACAAATTTCATCTTAACACACCTAATTTTAAAAATTGGAAAAATTCAACTTCATGTCGTAACATGGTTTGAAAGTCTTACGTAAGCACTTTCAAATGCAACTTGGATTTAAACATATTTTCGAACCCTCTGGACAAGTAAGATAGGTTGTAATGGATAATTTACACAACAGGTAGGACACTTAAACATCTTGTAGTTAGAATAAGGCTAATTGTTTTTTCTGGACCTGTCAAGCCAGCAAGAGTGTTAATGTCCCTTTAAATATGTTTCAAATCTAAATATATCATCAAATGACACAGGATGCATGTGGGATGTCATCTTTACTGCTATTAGAATGAAAGATCAAAAGTCTACCAGCCATGAGAACAACCTATAAAGTTCAAACAATTATCAGACAAAATAAAATATCATGACATAATTACGTAAGTTGAATAGTTAAGCCCAGGGTTTTATAGGGAATGATTTAATGACTATAGCAGTGATTCAATGGTTTATTGTTAAAATAAACACAGTTAAACATACATTATGCAAAAGCTAAATTTGCCTATTGCAGGTCTTTTTTATGGAGAGAGAGAGAGAGAGAGAGAGAGAGAGAGAGAAAGAGAGAAAATTGTATTTATATCCTTACAGGCCTTAAACCAAGATTAGTTATAATGTATATCAAATAAGCATTTTATTTGTAAATATTATTGTATAATTTTAGAACTGTATTAATTATTAGATAATAACACAATATAAATAGTTTCGACTAAATACATGTATTTAAGTAAACTAATTGTAATTATAATGTTTTCTTAAAGGGAGAGGGGTGATATAGGCCTAGCCTGTTCCCCAATCCTATTCTTATTGAATAAAATATAGTTTAAAAAAAAAAAAGAGAGAGAAATGAAATTTAAAATCCAATGACACAAACTAGGTCATTTCAGGACTAACATATGGTTTATTTTATTTAAATAACTCACTTGCGTGAAGGGGTTTTTAGCAGGGGGAGGAAACAGGAGGACCCGGAGAAAACCTGCGAGGTTGGACAGGCGATTGATTCTACTCCTTGTCATGTACAACCGAGGATTCAAAACCATGTCAGTTGACTCAATGAAAGGGTTTATGATACAGGGCACACGTGCTAACCATTTAGCCATCTAACCCCCCTCCCACCAATGATTTGTTGAATTACTAAATACCTATCAAAGAAGTAATAAAATATCCTTTCCTTTGCACAAGGTAAAAGGTCATCAAATGAAACCCATGATGGTCACTTGAAGTCATGTTCAATCCCATACCAGGCCCGTAGCCAGGAACTTGTTTTTGGGGGGGCAAAGATGTTTTCGGGAGGGCCAACTAGCATGGGCATCTGCATAAATTTTGGGGTAAAGGCCAATTTTCTTGTGATATTGGGGGGACAAGACTCAGTATTGGGGGGGCAACTTTTCGTGCCACCCCCTGGCTACGGGCCTGTCCCATACAAAATACAATATTGTGAAAGCTAAATCTCTAACAGGAATGTTAGTCCAAAAATAGTTCAATTCAATTCAGTATTTAAATCAGGCCCGTAGCCAGGGGGGGGCACGGGGGGGGGGGGGGGGGGGGGGCAACTGCCCTCCCAATACTGAGTCTTGCCCCCCCCCCAATATCACAAGAAAATTGGCCTTTACCGCAAAATTCATGCAGATGCCCATGCTAGTTGGCCCTCCCAAAAACATCTTTGACCCCCCCCCCCAAAAAAAACAACTTCCTGGCTACAGGCCTGATTTAAATCTCATGCAAACTACATTAATATGAAAATATCTCTATTCAATTCAGAATTTACAAAAATATGACAAATTGAACATTTTCTTAGGCCCAGGGCTCCACATACCGAAAAAATAAAATTCTAGTATTATGACCAGTCGGTTTTAGTAGAAGCTAATTAGTTAAGTATGTTTATTTATGTTGATGTATTGAATTAGTGTCAATTGTAAGATATAAAAGTTCCAGTAATTAAAAGGTTGAAGAACCATTCCAGACTTGTTGGTTAAAGCGGTTATAGCATAATTTTGATCAAATCAGAATTAAAGTCAGGTGCTGATCTAGAGTGGGTGCCCAGGGGGGGGGGGGGCGTGACCCCCCCTCAGCCCCAGTCACACTGGTGTTGTAGTTCACATCTGCTTTTTAATAGATGATATGAACATGATTTTTGCATTGTCTCCACTCAAGCAATGCGACGAAGACTCTGGGGACTACACCAAACCCCTAATGCATGCAGCACTCTTGATGATGATTACCCTTTGCTCCAATGTATGGTTCCCCCCCCCCTCCTGTATATATTATTAATACATGTAAAGAATGTTTATTTATATACTGGAAGATTGTCTGATGATTTATCTGATGACTGAGTGATAACCCACAGGGAATACTGGCCCTGTCTACTATTACTTATATAACATAGATCAGAGAGTATTATCATAATAAATAAACAATTCTTATATATAATGGTTTACAGTTTACACCCCATATTGTTTATGTCTTTAGTTAACCATATAAATATATTATCTTCAAAACCATGGAATTTCTTTCATTACATAGTTTATTATTTCTTTATTCTGATTTCAAAATCATGGAATTATTTTATTTATGTGAATCTAAAAAGAAGAGTTTGGAACGAGAGAGAGAGAGAGAGAGAGAGAGAGAGAGAGAGAGAGAGGAGAGAGAGAGAGAGAGAGAGAGAGAGAGAGAGATATTTAACATCAATGGAATTATTTTATTTATTTGGAATGAAATAAAGAGAGAGAGAGAGAGAGAGAGAGAGAGAGAGAGAGACAGACAGAGAGAGAGATTTAACATCAATGTAGCTGCATTTAATTAACCCTGGATAGAGGATATAAGCCCTAATTTATGAACCGAATAGATAATTAATAAAGGGACAATAATGTAGGCAAACTTGCTGAAACAGCTAATAATATTTTTGTTATCAAACAAGATAATATGTATATACCATATTCTAAATTCATTTAGAGAGAGAAAGAGATAGGGAGAGAGAGAGAGAGAGAGAGAGAGAGAGAGGGGGGGTCATTTAGCTTATTTTGGTGTATGAATCTTTAGCAGTGGGAAGAAACCAGAAGACCCAAGAGAAAACCAATGTCAAGCTGTGGATGGTAACCACACCACTTGATTCAATGATAAACCCTACTAACTTATTAGACTCTATTATATCAGCACGGTAAGAGATGCATGATGTTGTTACTGCCTTAGAATATAAATCATTATGCAATATTTTATTTACATGTGTACGTGCAGGGCCGTGTTAAGGCATGGGCAAAGTGGGCACGTGCCCAGGGCCCCGCGCTCTCAAGGGCCCCGCGCTTCGACCAACCACATTTTTTCTGACTTAAACTGAAGGTAATATCTGATGACACAGAGGAATCACCGATGACCAGAACAGAAGCTCGTGGGTTGTGTCGCAAGTTGGAGAAATTTGAATGCGCTGTGCTGACTGTGTTTTGGAACACTATACTGGAGCGGTTCTCGAAGAATAGTGCCGCACTCCAAGTGAGAGGATGCACACTTTCAACGTGTGTCGCCATCTACTCTAGTCTGCAGCATTGGGTTGCCAGTGACCTACGGGATCAGCTCGACCAATTCGAGATCCAGGCCCGGGAAATCCTTGATCTGAGAGAAGATGAAACTGCTGAGTATAAAAAATTGAGGACCACAGCTGCCGTTGACGCTACTCCACGCGACATGTTCAGACGAACTACGTACATTCCAATACTCGACAGTTTGGCTGCTGAGTTGAGCCGTCGCAAAGCAACATTTGACTTGTTGCTTGTGCGATTCGGGATTTTGTTGGATTCCACGAACTTGACGCAGCAGAAATACGACAGAAGGCACACGCACTCCAGAAGTATTATCAAGATGAACTTTCAGACGACATTGCAGAAGAGTTCGTTCAGTACGCGCGATACGCACCTGATGAGAAGAACGGGCTTGAGCCACTCCAGGCTCTCCGGTGTCTCGAACAGTCTGAAATGAGAGCAGCGTTTCCTAATGTCTGGATATCTTACAGAATATTCCTGACCATGATGGTTGCGAATACAGAAGGAGAGAGGTCGTTCTCGATCATGAAACTCTTAAAAGGAGCTCGACGAGCATCACTCAAACAGGAAAAGTTGGACGCTCTCGGACGTTTGTGTATCAACCACGAAATTACTCGAACTCTGTCATTCGAGAAACTGATAGACAAGATCGCCATCTAAAAAGCGAGTAAAGCTCGTTTTTAAAAATGTGATATCAGGTGAATGCGATAAAAGTTCCAGTTTTAAGGTGAAATAAAGGCGTTATTATTTTCAGTGCCGGACTGGTGGGCCGAAGGCCCACTTGCCATACCTGTGACAAGGCCCACGAGCAAATGGCGGGCGAAGCCCGACTACAAGCGCTCGAGGGCGGTCTCCCCCCAGAAAATTTTGAAAAATAGACAGCCGCAAACCCATTTTTCTAGCACCTCAGGCCAGAGCAGCGGATGGAGATATATGGTGAGCTGCGAGCCCTTAAATACTCATCCTCGAATACGAATAGTGAAATCAAATTTGTCGTTGTCAAGAATTCACAGAATTTGTCAAATTCAACAGTACAGATAGTATGATAGATATTCACTGTTCAGAAAATTAGTATGATAGATATTCTATCTTTCTGCTTTTCTTTCCTTTCCCTTCCCTGTTTCCTCTCCTCCCCTCTTTTACTACCTTTTCTTTTTCTTTTTTTTACTTTTTTCTTTTTTTCTTTGAGGCTTAGGCCTATTGGCAAGTGGGCCCAGTCCGGCACTGATTATTTCATTTCGGCGTGGCGCACATGTACATTTTCCCATCGGTTCGACTGTTCGACGCTTTAGCGACTAGATTACGTGGCAGACTTACGTGGCTGGATGATGTCTGCAGATTTCGAGCGGTAGGGCCTACCTCAGGACACGAAAAGGGCCCCGCAAAGTCCGAGTGCCCAGGGCCCCGCACTTCCTTAACACGGCTCTGTGTACGTGAGATCCCCCCCCCCCTGGCCCTTGATTGGTATAATACAGAAATTTTTACACGATGCATGATGTTGTTATTGCCTTAGAATACAAATCGTTGTGCAATCTTTTATTTACATATCAATAATAGTTATAGTATTTTTCTCATATTTTTTATTTTTTACGGTTTAATTGTAAAGCAAACCATCTAAATTTTAACAGGAAATTGCACGATATTGATTTTGTTCTCTGCCTTATAATAATAATTTATCATATTCTAATAGTAAGTGCAGGGGGACCGCACTACACGCAAAACAAAAATTTACAAGATAAACCTGCGGACAAGACAGAAAATAGACATTGCAAACAATAAACAATTATAAAATCAAGTGAATGGCGGGGGCCAGCCGTACGCGTCCACTGCGATGTACAGTAAAAGTGTATACATGTACATGATAACCTTAAATCATGTTATTTTTGTCAGTCATTCCATCCATTCCTTTCAAACCCTTTTTGTAAACTGCCTTTTCATGTTTTTAGACATCATTTGCTGCAAATTTCGTTCCAATATTATAGGGGACCCTGCAGCAACCTGTATTGGTCTTTAGGGCTCTCAGAGAAAAGTATGATCTGGAAGCCTTCTGGATGATGCGAGGGATTAGCAAATGAAATTGTCTGTTACGGTGAGTTTTTGCCGAAGTGCACGGAACTGTGGGTAAATCACTAGAAATGTCAATACTGATTGGTTAATCAAATGGTTAGACCTTCATGCAGTAGAGTCTATCGAAAGTATAAAAAAACAAAACGAAATACAGATAACAGCATCAGTAGGATCTGGAAGAGTTGTCATACAACCCACGTTCTGGATGATGTGAGGGATCAGCCAATGAAATGGTTTGTTACAGCGAGTTGTGCACGGAACTGTGGGTAAACCAATAGACATGTCAATGCTGATTGGTTAATCAAATGTCTGATATCATACCAACAAAAGTCACTCATATGACCTCTGATGCGACCTTCCACTACAATTGGACAGACGTTCATGCAGTAGAGGCTATCGAAAGTATAAAAAAAACGAAACGAAATACAGATCTGTATTACAATCAGGCTCCAAGTTCACAAAGCATTCTCAGACTTAAGTTGAGAATTTACTCAAAATTGTTCTTATTATTTTAACTAAAATATAGACCTTTATAAATCTTTTGTTTTTTTAATGTATCAAATACAGCAATAAGAAACCCTGTGCAAAGTTTTGTGTTTCTAGATCAAATATATTTCTCATAAACAGTGATTGGAGTTGAGTAAATTCATAATTTAAGTCTGAGAATGCTTTGTGAACTTGGAGCATGACCTATAAAATATGAATAAGATAAAACTGCAGAACCTGAATAACAATGTACTTAAAATAATAGCATGGCATTTGAGGTGTGGTTTTAGTAATCTCATGCTCTGCTGGAAACATCATCTCGATTTTCCGACGTGATTTCCCCTTGTCAGTGATGCAGAAGGAGGGCCTGACAAGGACAGCTGCCTAGTCGTTCGGATGGGACGAAAAACCGAGGTTCCGTGTACACATTGGAGTGCACGTAAAAGATCCCATGGCAGTTGGAATTCGATATAAGAGTAGGCTGTAGCGCCGCTGTCCGGGCAAAATTTCCTTCATAGCACACTGTATGGCGTATGCCCGTCTTCAATTAGCTCAGGTTAAGTGAATAACAGTAGGACGTTAAACCCCATTTCATTCACTCATTATCTCATGCTCTGCTGGAAACTATAATTAGTTTATTTATATGAGGACTGGTGTGTGGTGATATTAAATATATTCTATAATCAGTCATGTATAGAGGATATATTCTAACACATGTCAGATCAATAGGTCATATTACACTCAATTAATTATTATCAATGTCCCTGCATTTAATCAGCCATTTATACAGAATATAATTTATGGCCTAGTTTATAAACTGAATATAGAGATACTTTAACATCCACTTGTCACAAGTTAGGTCATTTTGGGACTGAATTAATTATTATCAATGTCTCAGCATTTTATCAGCCATGTATACAGAATTATATGCCCTGAACTGAATAGACAATTAATGAAGAGAGAGAGAGAGAGAGAGAGATGGGGTTTAACATCCACTCAACACAACTAGGTCATTTTGTGACAAACACATTTTGAGACTATAAGGTTATTTCGGGACTAACACATGGTTCAATTTTATTTCAATAATTTGCTAGCGCATAGGGGTCTGTAGCAGTGGAAAGAAACCAGAGAACCCGGAGAAAACCTACGGGGTTGGACTGGTGACCATACTCCTTCAACCCTACTCCTTGTCACGTATAAACATGGAATCAAAACCACATCAGTTGACTTATTTAAGACAGACCTCCTAATATTATCAATGCAGCTGCAATTAATTAACCCTGGAGAGAAGATCTAATATATGGCCTAGTTTATGAACTAAATAAACAATTAATAAAAGGGAGAGAGAGAGAGAAATGGGGTTTAACGTCCACTCGACACAGGTCATTTTGAAACTAACGTATAGTTTTCAATTGTTATTTCAATAATTCGCTTGCGCGTATGGGTCTTTAGCAGTGGGAGGAAACCGGAGTTCCCGGAGGAACCCATGAGGTGTCACATACGCTCACACTAGGGTTCGAAACCACAGCCACAAGCTAGAGGTGACCGGCCAGCTAGAGGTCGAAGCGCGGCACTCTAGACTACTAGGCCATCCCAACCCCCCAATTAATAAAAGAATAACAACCTAGACAAGATAATTTGTGTATTACGATATTCTAAATTCATTTCTTTCATATTACAATGGAATTACTGCTACTGTACGTCTAGGCACAATTCCTCTCATAGTACACTGTATGTCATATCGTCAGCCTTCTGGCGAACCGACGAATCTGATATATATTTAAGTATTGAGAATTACGTATTGAGAAATTTATACTTTGTTGTTATCTTTGTGGCCATCAAATACAATATTTATTTATGATGTATTATTTCAGACATATACATGAGGACACTAGACGTCATTTAAATAAATATTATTAATTTATGGCCACAGAGATAACAACAAAGTATAAATTTCTCAATACGTAATTCTCAATACTTAAATATATATCAGATTCGTCGGTTCGCCAGAAGGCCGACGATATTCCCGTCCTCATTTGCCCGTCAGAGCAGAACAGTAGGACTTTAAACCCTTTTTTATTTATCTTTTGTTTAAAAATTACATACTGGTACACAATTATGATCTCGATGGAGGAGTAATCGCTCCATTGCCACATTTTGGGGTGGTGATCTATACAGGATCGGCCTATATGAGGAATGTGGTGCTAATTGGGGAGAGAATTTCAGAGAATTACAGCGACACTACGGCCTACTCGTATATCAAATTCCCACTTTCAAGGGATCTTTTACGTACCCACCAATGGGTACATGGGACGTTGGCTTTTCCATCCCATCCAAACAACTAGACAGCTGTCCTTGTCAGGCCATATCCGTCCTGCATCATTGACAAGGGGGAACCACCCTGGCAGAGAATTACTATTATAATACTACATGTATTAATTACAAAGTTACTGTTTACATTTGATCAAGAACAGACACAGAGAGCTAATCCAACCAATTTCATAGAACAAAATAATACCATCTTTACAGGGGTGTGTGTGTGGTCTTGTTTGAGTTGTACCAGAATATTAGGTTATCAAGGCAAAGACATGATAACAATAGCTATAAGGGGAGATAAATCATTTATTATCTTGTAAACTTGACAATAAGATAGTCCGCTGGAATGTGTAATATATAGTTTTTTTGTTCTCAAAAGGAAAAGAAAATGAAATTAGGTTTAATGTCTTACTGTTCTGTTCCAACTGGGCTAATGAAGACAGGCATATGTCATACAGTGTGCTACAAGGGAAATTTTGCCCGGACAGCAGCACTATGGCCTACTCTTTATATTGAATTCCAACTGCCACGGGATCTTTTACGTGCACGCCAACGTGAACACAGAACTTCGTTTTTTTTGAAAATCCGAACAACTACAGTCTAAATGCTAAGTGCGGGGGGGGTCAAGGGTCATTTGCACTAAAAGTGAATGCGCAGCAATTCTTGTATTATGAAAACATGTTGAAAATGATCGAAAGTGAATTTAGCATGTTTACCACCTACAACAGGCAGATTTACCTCTTGCATAATGTATGCTAATGAGATACTTATTTCTACTCACTAACTTAGGTAATGTAATGAGATCCTTTTACCCAGTCAACCATCCGATAGTCTTCACCTTCACAAATAATATTACCTGATAACTTACACACCTGGGGTCTTACAATCTCTAGGCCTCACACCAATATTCAAATTCAAATAGATGTCAACTCTATTTTAACTTTAAGGCTATTCTTACTGATTTTATAATATTTAGAAGTAGATGAAATTAAATTAAGTTTGACGTCCTACTGTTCTGTTCTTATACTGGACTAATGAAGACAGGCATATGCCATACAGTATGCAATGAGGGAAATTTTGCCCGAGCAGCGGCACTATGGCCTAGGCTACTCTTATATCGTATTCCAACTGCCAAGGTTTCTTTTACGTGCACGCAATGTATACATGGGTCCTCGGTTTGGTGTCCCATCCAAACAACTAGACAAATAAAGATCAAAATAAAGATAGCTGTAAGTATATTAATTAAAGCTTTGCATGTAATAAACCAAGTAGTAGTAAATCCATAAAATTGTGTAATTATGAAAAATGTGATTTGTTGTTTTGCTGCTATGAAAAGGTGTAATTTTATCCGAAAAGTCATGGAAACTGCATCTTCAATAGAAGGCTTGATCTCACCTTAACAACATACATCTTATCTAGCCCTTCACGTAACACTCTGCATGTTTAGACACTTAGTTTGATTGGGTATAGACTATAGACCCAGTCAAGGACCAATCAGATTCCTTGGTCGTCGCGAAATACCAAGTCTCGCACTTTCAAGCTTAAATGTATACCTGTGATAATCGAGTTCCAAAGTTCAAAGTTCGTCCAATGTCAAGGTTTTAGTGGAGGTTACGATATCACAACCTCTGATTGGATGCTACTGTTGACGTGTCTGCAGATAATGTAGCTATAATGTCGGGAATGGCACAGTATTGAAGCAACGGTCAGATGTAAACTGAGGATTAAGACCGATGTTTAGGACTACAGTGTGTGTAAGAAAGGTCTATAGGATAAAAATAAGAAGTGTTAAACAGATTACCTGTAAATTTTCTGCATATAACATGCTTTTTAATACTTGATTCTGTCTTCTACGTGAGGCCTGATGTTCCATTACGTTCTCAAGGTACGTTAAAATATCTCGAACTCTAGTAGTCGCTGGTAACAATTCTAATGCCTAATGGACAGGCAAAAATAATAAAATATCGTCAATATCAGAACAATCTGATTAAAACACAGATTCTTATTCCATTTCTTTCTTATAGACTAAATTTCATTCTAATGCCTAATGGACAGGCAAAAAAATAAAATAAAATATCGTCAATATCAAGACAATCTGATTAAAACACAGATTCTTATTCCATTTCTTTCTTATAGATTAAATTTTATTTTACCTGTCCTTACATTAGTTGATATATAACAGGCATTACTTACAGCGAGTTCTTGGCATGCTCTGCACGAAACTGTGGGTAAACCACTAAAAGCATCAACTCTGATGGATTAATCAATGTCTGACGTCATAGGGTCAAAAGCTGCTCATATAACCCCCGAGACAACCTCCCAGTAAAACTGGTGAGATCTTCATGCAGTCTAGGCCATCGTCAGTAAAAAAAATAGTAAAAAAATGAAACGAAATAAAGATCTGTGTTTTAATTACATATTTTCATGTTTTATTTTTGTGTGATTTAAATTAAAAATACCAAGAGAATGTTATTTTTACCTGTGGATATGTACCAAATAGTAATTGTGGAGCAAATCCAGTGTAGAAATTTTCAAAAAAAATAAATCAAAGACTAACGAACATTTGTTGGAAGAAATAAACATTATTTCCATATCTGATTTATCCATGCTCAAAATTTCATTGTATAAATGTCAAAGATATGTTCTTTTAAATTTTGTATTGGATAAATGTCTAAATTAATATTAAATCATCGGAGAACAAAAAGAGAGAGAGAAATGGGGATTAATGTCCACTCAACACAAATTAGGTCATATCGAGGATAACACATTTATTTCACTAATTTGCTTGCATGTAGGGGTCTTTAGCAGTGGGAGGAAACCGCAGCATCTGGAGAAAACCCACGAGGTTGGACAGGCGACTTTACTCCTTGTCATGTACAAACCTAGCAGACAGACCTTGTCATGTACAGCACGCACATGCTAAGCACTCAGCTATCCACCCCCTCCTCCCAACCCCCAGAGAACAAACAAAAGATATTACATTCAAATATAGCTTACCTTGGTCGTGTCTATTTTCCATGCATGACTTTCTAATATTTTAAGGGATGCTGGCATGTTGGGTTTAGCAGGCACACTTTGCCCGGCCGCCATGCCTAATGTAGTAGGATCTGGTGGCTTTAGTAACGTTCTTAATAAATGTACATAAACCTGAAGATAAATAACAATATATGATCAAGAAAATTAAAACTCAAAAAAAAAACCCAGGCAAGTTCCTAAATATCCCTTATTCAGTTCAATTAACCTCTCAATTAAAGAAACTCAAGAGGTAAAACAAGCAAGTCCCTAAATATCCCTTAATGAGTTCAATTATGCTCTAAATTTATTTGATCCATTAAGAGTGCCTCTTTCAATTTGAGAGCTAAAATAAGACCAAATTAAATATCCATTAACAAGTGAAAACAAGCCCTCACAATCCATTTGATCCACAAATGTGGTTGTATAAAAAATGTCCATTTGTGGATTAAAATGCCCCCCCCCACCCCCCAAAAAAAATTAAAAAAATATTGTTACAGAGAAATTCTCAAAATGTAGAAAACATGTTATAAATATTTTAATGAAATAAATATTTTGTGAACGCCTATAAGATATGTGTACTAACATCTTTATTGCTTTCACTCTCGCCATCAAAATGGGAAGCACAATACCTGAAATCGATAAAGATTATAAAATATACACATGTATACCTCAACTTTAAATTATTGGAGATTAGATAAAGGGCTGGTACTTCTCACGCAAATAGTTAAAAATTAGCTAATGTAAAGAGGATATGCTGAGAATTTCAGTAAAACTGCTTCACTCCAAGCCCAGAAAACCATATTTTAAAATCTTTGTAGCCGTGATTGTCATTGTTAGCGCTGTCACAATAAAGTAACAAAGTCTTGATTATCCATTTTGTATTTAATCATCATCTGATGTTGAACAGCAGATTGGACACGCTATCAATTCGGCCGAGGGGGGTTGGGATGGCCTGGTGGTCTAGAGGGCCGTGCTTCGACCTCTAGCTGGCCACAGTCACCTCTGGCTTGCGGCTGTGGTTTCGAGCTCTGGTGTGAGCGTATGTGACATGGAGATAGGGGCGCCTTCTCAACCTCGTGGGTTTCCTCCGGGTACTCCGGTTTCCTCCCACTGCTAAAGACCCCTACGCGCAAGTGAATTATTGAAATAAAAATTGAAAACCATACTTTAGTCCCAAAATGTCCTAGTTTGTGTCGAGTGGACGTTAAACCCCATCTCCCTCTCTCTCTCTTTTCCCCTCTCTCTCTCTGCCCCCTCTCTCTCCCTCCCTCTCCCTCCCTCCCTCTCTCTCTCTCTCCCTCCCTCTCCCTCTCTCCCCCTCTCTCTCTCTCTCTCTCTTATTCAGTCAAATACAGTAAGAATCACAGTTGTATTTTCCTATACACTGTAAATATATAAACACTTACTCTTCAGCCTTGACAGTATTGTGTAAAACATGTATATATATTCCTAAAGCCTGTTCATGTCGCCCTAGTCTACCTAATAATATAGCTCGCTCTTCATAAAAACCTACAATAAACAAATAAAAAAACATAGATAAAATATTGTCATATTAATAAACCTCTTTTCATTGGTACCTGAATTCTAAGAATCTGACAAGTTTTTATACTCTATCATTTGACACCTTATCTCCATTTCTTCAATTTGACCCAAGTGTACTGTTTTGTACTGGAGGGTCACATATCTTTAGTTTTAATTAGTAAGGGAAATCAATGGCAATTGGTTTTCCTTCTTTAAAAATACTGATACTAGCTATTTTTAAATCAAAATGATAATGTACTAATTTGATAAGATTTGGGCTTTTTTATTGATGGTACCAAAGGAGTAAAAAGACACAGAGAGAGAAAAAAATAGGCATAAAAAATTCTATGATAATCATTTGTTTACACTGTAAACTTTGTATGCTGTCTTATCAGAGGTTTAAATCTAGTTTAAGAACTTACAACATCACATCATTTGGGTAGATCTAATTTGAATATAAAGTTTATTTAACCTGTTTAAAATAAATGTTGTTAACCTACCATCTAGAGGGAATCTTGTTAATAATCGTTCTGGAATGTAACATTGTGATTTATACAGGAAACCAATCAGTCTCCGTCTATAATCACCCAACTCACCAGGTTCTTGTCCGGGATCGTTTGGTGGATGACCTGCTAAAACATAAAATACTCATAAACAGTCTCTATATACAATACTTATAAACAGTCTCTATATAATTATAATACTTATAAACATTCTCTATATATACAATATTTATAAACAGTCTCTATATAATTATAATACTTATAAACAGTCTCTATATAATTATAATACTTATAAACAGTCTCTATATAATTATAATACTTATAAACAGTCTCTATATAAAATACTTATAAACAGTCTCTACATGAAATACTTATAAACAGTCTCTATATATATAATATTTATAAACAGTCTCTATATATACAATATTTATAAACAGTCTCTATATAATTATAATACTTATAAACAGTCTCTATATAATTATAATACTTATAAACAGTCTCTATATAATTATAATACTTATAAACAGTCTCTATATAATTATAATACTTATAAACAGTCTCTATATATAAAAAACGAAATGTTGTCCATCTGGGCTAAAAAAAAAAAGCCATGCAGTTTCCATACATAAAATGGGGTAGGGTTTATAAAGTTCTACTTTTCTAAACCAACTGGGCTAATGAAGACAGCCATGCAGTGTGCTACAAGTGCAATTTTAAAAACAGTCTCTATTAGAGATGGATTTCGCCCATTTATTCCGGACATGTCCGACGCTATTTACTAAGGGTTCTTTAACGCAAACGCCAATATGTAGTCTGCACATCTCGTTTTTTTTGTCCCATCCAAACAACTATACCCCCATTCGGCACAAACTAGGTCATTTCAGGCCTAACGTATGTTTTTAAAAAAAATTATTTCAATAATTCGCTTGCGCGTACATGTCTTTAGCAGTGGGAGGAAACCGGAGGACCCGGAGAAAACCCATGAGGTTGGACAGGCAACCCTACTCCTTTTCACATACAACCGGAGATTCGAAACCACACCAGTTGGCTCAATGACAGGCTTTATGATACAGCGCGCACATGTTAACCATTTTGCCATCCAACCCCCCTGTCTAGTTGAAATAAAGACGAGAATATCCTACCTTCAGGAAGAGAATTGATATAATCTTTCATCAACTCTGATACATGACTTTTATACATTAATATTAAACGATTGTGGAAATCTGGAGTCTCATTATTCAGATGTAATATCACATGTTCCTATAAAATACGTAAATCAGAAAGAAGTCAAGACAGTATCAAGGCCATCCAGAAGCTATCTATAGCTTAACCAAGATCGAACAACATATTCAACATATTCAAATCATCAGAGATGAAAAGATTACAACAATGGTAGCGAGTTTAACTTCACTTGAAAAAAAAACTAGGTCATTTCAAAAACAAACACATGGTTTAATTTATTATTCACTTGTGCATAGTGTTCTTTAGCAGTGGGAAGAAACTAAGGACCCGGAAAAATACGAGGTTTGGCAGGCGACTCTACTTCTTGTCACATACAACTGGGAATCGAAACCACACCAGTTGACTCAATGACAGGCTTAGTGATCTACACATTTTAGACCACTCGGCTACCCAAACCCTTTAAGTAAGAATAAACAACATACACTACAAACATAAATATCGCCAAAACAATAAAAAAAGTTTTTAGAACAGAATTCTCTCCATACCAAATATTGAGTCGCCACCAAAACCCCCAAAGTAAGAATAAACAACAAAAGTTTTTAGAAATAAATTCTCTACTTACCAAATATTGAGTAGCCAAATCTGTACTAATATTCTCTAAATAATCTAAAACTTTATCACAGGGTAAACTTTCTACTTCTGGTAAATCTTCTGTAAATATCTACAAAATATATAAATTCAGTAATAAGTCTGGTTCATACGACAGGACTGAAAGAGGGAATTCAATATCCATTACTAACTTACTTCCTTGTGGTATAACATCTTTATCAAATAGATTTTAAACACATAATTATTTTATCAATATGTTGATAAAACCAGCATACCTTTAAGCCATCTTCTGGATGTTTTTTTAATACCCACTCCGAGTATTCTTTAATCAAATCCCAGTGATCGACTCCTGAAAGGAATAAAATAGAAATAGTATAAAACAATCTGATCGTGAATGATCAACAAATGAAATGACCATCATGATGATCTACTAGAAAACTTATATGACCGTCACGTTGGACTAACAGTAAAAAGGGTTGACTAGAGAACTTATATGTCAGTCAAATTACAAGCCTTAAAATACGATAGTTCTAAGAATATAACGTCAAAATTTAATGTCGGGGGGCATATGAGCAGCTTTTGACCCTATAACGTTGCTAGTGGTTTATCCACAGTTCTGTGCATTGCACAAAATAAACTCTATTGGCTTATTCCTCACGCCATCCAGAACGTAGCTTAACTAACAAGTAAAATGAAATATTGAACTATAAAAAACGAAAAGAAATAGGATTTATGTTTTAATCAGATTGTTTTCATCCTAGACCAGAAATACAAATTACCTAAATGCTGTAAGTAAGATACTGTTCTATCATGACCTTTTAATTGAGAATCAGGTCTGGCTGCTTGCTTCATTAACAAATTTAAAGCTGAAATATAAATTGGATACTATTAAGTTTACATGTCTATTATACTTTAATAATTTTGCATTATGATTTTCACCAAATTAATAAGTACCTGGAACAGTTTATGACTTCAAGAGAGAGAGAAATACACTCATTAGGTCAATTCAGGACTAACATAACATGCAATTTTATTTCAATAACTTGCTTGTGCATAATAGGCTTCTTAATGCTAGGTTCCCAATTGAAATCATTTTTATGATCCTGTCAGGTCTTATCATATATTGAGCTCAATCGAAGCAATCATGTCGATTTTATCCAAACGTATCTGCATGTCCCAGATCGTGGACTCAAAAGGGACAATCCCATCGTAACGCATCGCACGACAGTGGAAACCTAGTATTAGCAGTGTAAGGACCCTACTCTTTGTTACATAGACGCTTGGGATTGAAACCACACCTTATGATCTGAAGTGCACCCAACAGCCTTCTAAATAAAGTGAGATTATGGACTCTGAAAAAAAAAATTCAGCTGACCTTTCTGATGTAAGCCTTTCTTCTGATATAAAATAATCAGTTCACTAAATTTCTCTTTTCTTTTCAATATTCTTTCACTCTCTTCTATATGACAATTATTATCTTGTAGTCGTAGTAACGGTGCTACTAGAGCATCATTAGTCTGTAATAAAAACATTGCTCTAGTATTTTTGTCCTTCAGTTTCCTCCATTTTTTAGTCATTGCAGTTCTTTGGAGTTATCTACCATTATCCATTCTTTACTTTAGAGTCGATAAATTGCATAAACATAAATAATCAATACACACTTTTCAATTTCAAAAGGATTCCTCTGTATAAATTACAAAACAAGCATGGAAAGTCGGAAACAAAGACTTGAATAACTCTGGCTTCTAGATTGTTCACAAGAACAGAGTACAAACAGACAGACAGATGGACTGTGGTCTCTAGAGTATTCACAAGAAATGGACTGATGGACAGTCACTGTGGTAACAATAATATTAAAGGTACAGACCTGAAGATAACATTTTAATAATGTTGTATCTATAATCTGACTGAGTTGTTTTTTAGTTTTAATAACAGAATTTCCCTCCACTATCGCCGTGGTTGATATGTCTTTATTCAAGTCTACAATCATTTCATTTCTTTTCTGAAAAAAATTAAAATAAATCAATTTGAAACAGATTCTTACGAAGGAAAGGGATTCAATTATTAAATTTAGATGTGCTATTGTTTCGTGTACACCATTTTGATTAGTTCGGTGAGGGCAGAAATGTTGGACGTTACCCTAGACCCACTTCCTTTCCCAAACTTTCAAATATGGAAAGCAGAAAACAGTATAATTAACAGATTTGCTTCAGTGCTACTGATAAATGCAAATCTGGTATGGGAATCATACCTTAAACAGTAGCCTAAAAATACATTTGAAATTAATAAAATGTGGTTTAATCAATGTCTTCCTTTTCGTTACCATCCAGGCTAATGAAGGGAGAGAGAGAGAGAGAGAGAGAGAGAGAGAGAGAGAGAGAGAGGGAGAAATGGGGTTTAACGTCCACTCAACACAACTAGGTCATTTCGGGACTAACATATGGTTTTAATTTTTTATTTCAATAATTCCCTTGCGCGTAGGGGTCTTTAGCAGCGGGAGGAAACCGGAGTGCCCTGAGGAAACCCACAAGGTTGAGAAGGTGCCCTTATCTCCATGCCACATATGCTCACACCAGGGCTCGAAACCACAGCCAAAAGCCAGAGGTGGCCGGCCAGCTAGAGGTCGAAGCGCGTCACTCTAGACTACTAGGCCATCCACCCAGTCCGACCCCACCCCCACCCCAGACAATACAACTTCACTAATGAAACACCATACTGAATAGTGAGCGAACGTCTTATTGAGTCATTTTACAAATACAATACTAACCTGCATAAGGAAATCAATTAAAGCTAGTAGACCTTTCTCTAAATCTCCACCCTCTAAATCTGGAAGTTTATCAGGATATTCTAACTGGTTACGATATTCCTGAGGTAATAAGTTGGGATATAAACCAATCACATTCGATGGATCTATAAAAATATTAAGCATGAGATAATTAAAATTATGATAAATTATTTATTGGATATAAAAGAGGGACAGCAAGAATCCAGTGAAAAGGTAACTAAAACTCAACAGAGTCATACATCTGTGTGGCTACAGGATCAAAAAATGATACCAACAGGGCAGAGGAGCAAATAAAAGGAATTTAAGAATCCCCGCTCAACAAGAGCACAACCCGAATTATTTTTCATTAATTAATCTTCATTTCTACCATGTCTGTCGTGCTGCTGTTAGGGGGGGGGGGGGCAAGCCTTGAAATAAGGCACCTGTCACTGACAATGTCAGGCACAGATTCAGGGTTTGTCAGGCACTAAACCTCTGGCAGTGGTGCCTGTCATTTTGTCCGGCACTGAATTGTCTTTTTTAATGATATTATTAATACATGTCTGGCACTAAGTTGAAAATGTCAGGTACTCTTGTCAGTGACAGGTGCCTTATTTCAAGGCTTCGGGGGGGGGGGGGGGGGGGTTCTTAAATTCCTTTCAAATTATTCAAAACTAACAAGATGTTCTTTAAAAATCTGCACACCCCCCCCACCATGTTTGAGACAAGTGGATTATTTCTGGGCTTCCATTCAACATGACACAGTTAGTAAGCAGCCCCTTGCTTGTTAACCAGACGGTTCTAATTCGATTCAAGAGAGTTCCTCTGGATTTTACGGTGAGGGTTTCCCTTGTCAGTTGTGAAGGGTGGAGGACCTGGTAATTAACGGTGTCTAGTTGTTCGTATGGAATAAAAAACAATGTCCCATGTTCACATTGTCATGCATGTAAAAGAAGCCTTGACGGATGGACTTCAAAATAAATCTGCAATCAACATATTTACCAGTTCCTAATGTAGCAAATAAATTCATGGATTCTTCAAATCTATGCTGACAAAACAAATCAAAAGCATATAAATTCTGAATATTTCTGATTCTTTTCTGTTTCTCTAATTCTGGTTCTTCTGTCATTTCCTACAAAAAAACAAACAACAAAAATTCAAATAGTCTTACTTATTTTTATCAATTTACCTTGTAACATATTACACTAATTTTTATAGTTAAGAATAAATTATTTTTTTGACAAAAATACAGACTTGTTTCTGGTTAAGGGAGCCGCAACGGCTATGTGGGTAAGACGCTGGATCACTAACCAGTAGGTGGTGTGTTCGATCCCTGCATTGGCCGAGGAAAGTTCATTGCGATTTCCCCTTGCGAGTGTCCTGACAAGGACAGCTTTTTAGTCGTTTGCATGGGACGAAAAACCAAGGTCCTGTGTATACATTGGCATGTACGTAAAATATCCCTTGGCAGTTTGAATACGATAGAAGAGTAGGCCAGTATAGCAGCAGAACAGTAGGTTGTTGAACCTCCTTTCATTTCTGTTTCTGGTTAAAGATAGAGAGAGAAATGGGGTTTAACGTCCACTCAACACAACTAGGTCAATTCGGGACTAACATATGGTTTAATTTTATTTCAATAATTCGCTGGGGCGTAGGGTTTTTAGCAGTGGGAGGAAACCGGAGTGCCCGGAGGAAACCCAAAAGGTTGAGAAGGCGCCCCTATCTCCATGCCATATACGCTCACACCAGGGCTCGAAACCACAGCCACAAGCCAGAGGTGGCTAAACAAAACAATTTAAAATACGACTGACCAGAAGCAGTTTGAAATTATCTCTTCTAATTAATGATAAAATCAATTAAAAAAACATGTTATACCTAAAGTTAATTATAGATTAAATGAATTTACAAACAGAGAGAGAGAGAAATGGGGTTTAACGTCCACTCGACACAAATTAGGTCATTTTGGGACTAACGTATGGTTTTCAATTTTTATTTCAATAATTTGCTTGCGCGTAGGGGTCTTTAGCAGTGGGAGGAAACCAGAGTTTTGTTGGAAACCCCCTCATGGTTGAGAAGGCGCCCCTATCTCCATGTCACATACGCTCACACTAGGGCTCGAAACCAGAGGTGGCCGACCAGCCAGAGGCTGAAGCGCGGCACTCTAGACCACTACGCCATTCCAACCCCTTACAAACAGAAAACTTCTACTTACCGCTAATCTTAAAGCTAATTCAAATTCTTTTCCCTGCAGTAAATCACGGATCTGTTGTGGAATGGACACAGAGGCTAAACGCCACACAAAATTAGCAGAAGCCACATACACACAGCCACTGAAATAGTCATATATAAATTATTTAAAATCAAACAAAAGAGAAAGAGTGAAATGGGGTTTACCATCCACTCGACAGAAACTAGATGTCCGGACTAACACATGGTTCGATTTTA
Source organism: Patella pellucida (assembly GCA_917208275.1). NCBI lineage: Eukaryota > Metazoa > Mollusca > Gastropoda > Patellidae > Patella > Patella pellucida. Next base: position 8,405,307 of record OU795040.1, read on the forward strand.
TTTCAATAATTCGTGTAAGGGTTTTTAGCAGTGGGAGGAAGCTGGAGGACCCAGAGAAAACCAACAAGGTTGGACAGAAGACCCTACTGCTTGACCCTACTCACGGACAACGGGGGAATCGAAACCACGCCAATTGACTTAATGACAGACCTTATAATACAGCGCGGACACGCTAACCATCACCCCCCCCCCCCCCAAAAAAAAAACAAGACAAGTGACAAGGAGGTGAAATTGTAACGAGGAGAATCTGGTCAGAAGTCAACTGTTCATTTAGATGTAGCAGGCCCGTAGCCAGGGGGTGGCACGGGGGGACAACTGCCCTCCCAATACTGAGTCTTGCCCCCCCAATATCACAAGAAAATTGGCCTTTACCGCAAAATTCATGCAGATGCCCATGCTAGTTGGCCCTTCCGAAAACATCTTTGCCCCCCCAAAACAACTTCCTGGCTACGGGCCTGAGGTGTAGTCCAGTGTAAACATGGGTGGTTCACAATTCTTCATCCCATGTGAACGCCTTCATCGCCAGCCTGCTAACGCTATCCTCAACAACTAAAGGTTCTTATCAGCGATTATGGGAACGGATCCCAAGCGATTCTAGCCAGAAGTCCATTGCCCATACCATTCTATCTAGCTGAAAAAAGGGCCCAACCCAAAACAAATTGCAACAGAATTTCTTTTTGTGGTATGCATTTCAGTAAGGTCTCCTGAACATCATACTAAAAATGTTCCAAAATATTTTTGGTGGAAAAAGGTCAAATTGCATAATATGCTAATTAGCATAATTTCATGTTTCAAAATTTTGAAACATTTTTGGGACGCTGTTTAGGGGACTATATTGAAATGCATCCCAGTGAAATTAATTCTGTAGCAATTTGTTTTGGGTCTAATCCCAGATTGACTGGACTACAGTGGAATATATCAAGAGTAACCTACCTTCCCTGACAGACAAATCTGGCCTTACTAAGGTCAATACTTTGTATTATTCTCTGAGGTTCAATAGTTCGTATTTCAACATATTTAGGTAAAATGGCTATCAAATATGGTGGATCATGTTCTGTAAGACAAATTATTAGACAAGTTATAAGATTGAATCAAATTTCTTTCTTCTCTCAAAAGACAGAGGGAGATGGATGGATCTACAATAAAAATAGAGAGAGAGAGAAGTGGGGTTTAATATCCATTCAATACAAATGGGAATATCGAGACTAACACATGGTTGAATTTTATTTCAATAATTCTCTTGAGCATAGGGATCTTTAGCAGTGGGATTCAACTGGAGGACCCAGAGAAAACCCAAGAGGTTGGAGAGGCGATCCTACTCCTTGTCAGGTACAACCAGGGAATCAAAACCACACTAGTTGACTGTCTCTCTCTAAAACCCCTGCCTCGCTCTCTCTCCAAATTTTAAGCAACATGTCTTTGCTCTTCCATATTTTTCATTTGTTTCATTTTTAAATAGCTTTTATGAAATACGTACGTAACGCAACTGGTATATCCGACCATTTTACGGGATGTTTCTGTGTTGGTTCACCCTCAGCGTTTATTAGGATTGACATGATATCTCTACCTAGAGCTAGACGATTATCAGCTAACTTGGTGACTAGTGGTTCCAGTTGACGACTACCTAACGGAAATAATTCCTTTAAATCACCGTTCTTCGACTGGAAAAAAAGATGGAATGGTGTTAAACATTTGAAAATATACATGAGGAATTCAATACGTTTTTACATTGATGAATAACAATAGAGAGAGGGAGAGAAATGAGGTTTAACACCCATTCGGCACAAACTAGGTAATTAAGGGACTAACACATGGTTCAATTTCATTTCAATAATTCACTTTCGCAGTGGGAGGTGACTGGAGGACCCAGGGAAAACCCACAAGGTCGAACAGAATATCCTACTCCTTGTCACAGAATTGAACCATGCGAGTTGACTCAATTACAGACCTTCTCCTACACAGGCCCGTAGCCAGGGGGTGGCACCGGGGGGCAACTGCCCTCCCAATACTGAGTCTTGCCCCCCCCCCCAATATCGCAAGAAAATTGGCCTTTACCGCAAAATTCATGCAGATGCCCATGCTAGTTGGCCCTCCCGAAAACATCTTTGCCCCCCAAAAACAACTTCCTGGCTACGGGCCTGCACGCATGTGCTAACCATTCGGCCCCCTCCCCGTTTTTAGCAGCAGTTTCTGGTGACTGCTTATTAACATTAAATATTAAATACTTTTTTTGACTGCTTATTATTTTGTCTGGAGATAAGTGGAGAGCATTAACTTTGATGGAATTGTGTGTAATATTAAAACTTACATTAATAAGAAAATAATCTCTTTTAAAACCAATACAAATAGAATCTTTACACCAAGCCATTGCTCTAGGCATGTCATACAAACTTAACTCATTCTGAAAATAAAATCATTAAAATTAAAAATAGAATTAAACTTTCAGGTTTATTCCACTAATTTATCTGTAAAAATTTGAAAGCCAAATGTATGCGAGTGATTTTTTTTTTTAAACTATATTTTATTCAATTAGAATAGGATTGGGGAACAAGCTAGGCGTATATCACCTCTCCCCTGTGAGTGATTAAGGATACATTATGGATGATTTAATAAAGAGCTGGCAGTTCTCACTATAATAGTTAAAAAGAGATAATCTAAATTGAATATGCTGAAAATTTCAGTCGAATTGTTCCTTGTGAACCGAGAAATTAGCGATTGAATTTTAGGCCCAGGATCGATCATCATTACTAAAGTCGGTACCATTTTTTTGCATCTTCTTCACATTTTGGTTGTTTTTCTCAACAATCTACTGTTTCAACACGCTCAAGATCCTACCGGGAAAAGATGGGCTTCTGATATTCAATATTTTACACAAAATAAACATTTTACGATTGGTATACAAATCGTGTACCATAACACATTTAAGCACCACAGTGACCTCATAATCTTATCTGGAGAGTTTGTGCAATATCTACTATCAGTGTAGACTGGAGTAACCAGATGCTAGAGATTGTTATTCGATTGAGACTTCTGGCATATTTCGTCGAACATAACTGCTTTAAAATTAGAGTAAAAATCAGAAACGATTGAATGTAAATTAGTTTTTATACATTCATATCACATTATTATATACGTTGCGACCCATTTGTGTCAAATATTACGATTTAGCTCCTTTTACAAACAATGTCTAATATGGGTCCGATTAACGAACTGGAATGACAACTATATATGACCACATTAAAATAAATAATGGTACAAAATAAAGAAGCAGGCATATAAAGAAGCACTAACAACTATTTTTTAAATCATCATTTTGCAACAAGACATATTTTCATCACTGCAAAACTAATATCTGTTGAAACAAAAAAATAAAATGTCCTAAAAAACTGATTATAATAATGGGTTATAAAGCATAATACATTTTACCTAAAACAAGGGCTATAACCTAGGATTTTCGGGATCTAAACATAAATTTTAAGTTTCATACAAATCAGAGAAATATATCCACAAAAAAACAACAGGCACCTGGACAGACAGGGGCGACAATATAATACATCAGGTGCATAAAAATCATTCTAAAATACAAGTAGGACATTCCGAAATAAATGATAAATGCAAATAATAAGTTGGATGAAAGTATTTAATTTAATTATACCGTCTTTTGTCCATTCACCTGAAAATAAGGTGAATGTTCGTACATTTTCATTAAACGGTTCCATGTTTAGGTTATTGTAAAAAGAATGGGAAAGAGAGAGAGAGAGAAATGGGGTTTAACATCCACTCGACCGAACTAGGTCATTTTAGGACTAACACATGGTTCAATTTTATTTCAATAATAAACGGTTCCATGTTCAGCTTAGTGTAAAAGAGAATGGGAGAGAGAGAGATGGGGTTTATCATCCACTCAACACAGACTAGGTAATTTAGGGACTAACACATGGTTCAATTTATTTCAATAATTCGCTTGCACGTAGGGGTCTTTAGCAGGAAGAGGAAACCGGGGGACCCAGAGAAATCCCATGAGATTTGACAGACAAGGCTACTCCTTATCACGTACAACCGGGGAATCGAAAACCACACAGTTAAAGATAGGTTCCCAGCAAAATATTTATCGGGTGGTCATTTCCAATAAAAGTATGGCATATATAGTATATATGGAAAGTATAGACACCCAATCTTACTAGAAAAATACTGGATTACGCGAAAAACGCCCATGGGGCAAGCACTGGGCAATATTGTCAGGGAATCCCTAACTGTTAACCCGACAGGTTTTACTAGCTTATTGTCTGCTGGCTTAGGTCAGTGAGCAGTTGTTTTTTCTTGCTCAAATGGTTAGGCAGTTTTGGGAACATTGAGGTTGTCAACGTACAAACGACTCTGCAATTAAACGACAGAAAAAGAAAATTAAGAATTTACTTAGGCCTCAATAAGTATGGTAAATGTAGAGTAAGTAATGATAGATACATTCTGAAAAATGGACCCTCCCACAATGAAGCTAAGTGGGCAAGTATTGCGTCCAACAACAGCTTACTTATAGCTATAGGTATCCACGGTGAAAACAAAGTTTTGAAAGGAAATTGAAGCAAATTTTTGATCAATTGGTTACTTTGAATATGGTTTTAGTACAAATATATCATCAAATCACAAAGTTTGTAACCGGGAATGCATATTTAACTCAATGACAGACTTTACAATACAAAGCATGTGCTAACCATTAGGCCATCCACCGACCCCCCTTGTAAAAAGAATGGAATATGGATGTCAAATAAAAACATAAATGCAAATATTCAGTTCTTACAAGATAATTCAAATATTTACAACATTAGCACTTGGACAAGGAAGACTCCTTAGACCACTCCAATTAGCTGGCAATCTGATTAAAATACACATCTATATTTCGTATTGGTTTTTTTATACTTTGATGGCCTACACTACATGATGATCTGACAGTTGCACTGGGAGGTCGCGTCAGGGGTCATATGGGCGGCTTTTGACCCTATGATGTCAAGCATTGATTAATCAATCAGTGGCGAAGTTTGTAGTTTCAAAACATTTTCTGTAACAGACCATTTCATTGACTTATTTCTTACATCAACTAGAGCACCTGTTATATAACAACTCTTCTAGATCCTAGTATTGTGAAGACAAAATTAAATGGAGTTTAACATCCTACTGTTCTGCTCCGAACTGGCCTAATAAAGACGGGCATACGCAATGCAGTGTGCTATGGGATAAATTTTCCCAGACAGTGGCAATACAGCCTACTCTTATACCAAACTGTCAAGGAATCTTTTGCGTGCACGCAAATGTATATATGGGACCTTGGATTTTCGTTTCATTCGTCCTGAGTCACTGAAAAGGTGAAACCACGCCGGAATATCTGGATGAACTTTCTCGGCCAATACAGAAATCGAACCCCAACCTCGCTAGCGAGCCAGCATCTTACCCAGGTAACCACCGTGAAGACAAATAAAACGAAATTCTGAACGAAGTGACATAGGATCTGTGTTTTAATCAGATTAATTAGTCAAGGTAACATGACTAGTTGTAATAACCTACTATACAGAGAGCTAATATCTCTAATATACTGGGTGGCTTCAGGAATTGTTGTTATAGTTTTTCTGTATAAATTGACCTCACATATTTGTATTACTGTATTAGCTTGATAACGTTGAGAGAATAGCTTGATAAAGTAGAGAGAATACTCTTCAAAACGTCGCTCAAATAAACAAGTAGCTGTTTTTCCATAAGTATGTGTTAGTTTTATTGCTCTATCCAGTTACTAAATGCCTCTTAAAGATTATCTCTAATATAATTCGTGATAATCTACTTACCAATAAATCATAGAAATCTCGATTCTTCCAATAATAAAACTGAAATATAAATATAAATATAAATAAAATACAGGTTTTATTTTATGTATAATAAAACTGAAATATAAATAAAATAAAGGGTTTATTTCATGTATAATCAACAGAAGCATTAAAATAAAGAAAGCTTTGACCCTATGATTTCAGACATTGATTAATGAATCAGCATTGATGTTTCGGTGGTTTACCCACAGCTCCGTGCATGTCACGCCCATCAATTGCTGTAACTGACCTTTTAATTGGCTAATTGCTCACTTCAACAAGAACATGGGTTATATTACAAGTAAAGTAAAGATAGGTAAAACAAAATTTTAAACTATGAAAATTGAAACTAATTGTTTTAAATCAATACTGGTCTCAGAGAATCAGAATATTGTTTTATATGGTAAAGACAAGTAAAACAAAATTTTGGGAGAGAGAGAGAGAGAGAGAGGAGAGAGAGAGAAATGGGGTTGAGAAGACGCCCCTATCTCCATGCCACATATGCTCACACCAGGGCTCAAAACCACAGCCGCAAGCCAGAGGTGGTTGGTCAGCTAGAGGTCGAAGCCTGGCACTTTAGACCACTAGGCCATCTCACACACCCCCACACACAAAAAATTTTGAACTATAAAAAACGAAACATTGTGCATTTTAATCTGATTGTTTTAAATGAAACTGGTCTCTGTAAATCAGAGCTTACATGTAATGTACAAATACACAGAAACAGAAAAGATGAGAATATTACCTGAGCTCGTCGTTTGGAGGTGACACATATTCTTAGATTATACTGTATTTTTCCTTCTAAATTTGTTGGTTTCTAAAATATTACATCTTTCATTTAATGTACATGTACATAAATATTTCCTTTTACAGAATTCTAAATGGTCCTATCAATTCAATGTGCCAAATAAAAATGAGAGAGAGAACCAATTCTTTTAGAGGATAAGCTGATCATGATCAGGCCCCGAGTTCACAAAGCATTAGCAGACTTAAGGTAAGAAATTACTCAACTTTCAATCACTGTTTATGACAAATATCTTTGATCCAGAAACACAAAACGTTGCACATATTTTTTTCATATTGATGTATTTGATACATTAAAACAACAAATGTTTTATAAAGGGTTATATTTTAAATTAATAAGGCAAACAATTTTGTGGACTCGGGGCCTGAACATGTGCGTTGAGAGAGTATAACGTCCACTCTACATAAACTAGATCATTTCGGGACTAATATATGGTTCAATTTTATTTCAATTATAAACTCACATGTAGGGATCTTTTGCTTTTGGTGGAAACCAGAGGACCCACACAAAATACAAGAGGTTGGACAGGAGACCCCGATTCTTGTCACATACAAGCGGGGAATGGAAACCACACCACTTGACTCAACGACAGACCTAATGATATAATGGCCGAGTAAAATTAGAAAATAATAGTGCAGTGACTTACCTCCAGATCAACGGAGAAAAGAGTTGCTCCTTTAGTTTTATTGACAGTTGTGACGAGATCAAATGACATTAAATCATGAACACAGATCACATTATCTACAACAAAATTATAATTAGGTCATAAAAAAATATAAATTCAATTTGGAGGTCTGTTTCAGGCTACTTTCAGAGGAATCTTATAGATTCTCGAAAAAGTCTCAGGATTCTTGTTGTTTTGCAGACTTCTTTCAGAGGGATCTAAAATAACATACACTTTACCTGATAAACTAATAAGGATGAACAACTCTGGAACAGCTTCAAGCTGTAAATAAAGAAATTCAATATTCAATTATTCTAATAAAAATAGGGGTGGGGATGCTAGAGATTAAGAGATTAAGTTTGTGGACTGATTGAAAATACTGGTTCTACTTATGATAAAAGAGAGAGAATTTAACGTCCACTTAACACAACTTAGGACATTTTGGGACAAATATTTTTTGGCATTAATTCCCATACATGTACATTGAAATCTTTAGCAGTGCCTATCTTCCTTGGCCCAATCAGTGCAGAAAATAGGATGTTAAACACTATTTCATTTCTTTACCAGGGGGAGGAACCGGGAGGACACTGGGAAAACCCAATTGACTCAATGACTCACCTTACGATATGCAAACACAATAAGCCATTCGGTCACCCAAACCCCCATGGTACGGTAAGACATATTTAGTTATTGGTATTTTGTGTTTATACAATAATTTGTTGTATTAAATAAAGAAATTAAATAAAATCAAATGAGGTTAAATTTCCTACTGTTCTGCTCCTAACCTGGGCTTATGAAGACAAGCATATGCCATACAGTGTGCTATGAGGGAAGTTTGGCCCTGGCTAAGGCCTACTCTTATGCCGAATTTCAACTGCCAAGGGATCTTGTACGTGTAGGCCAATGTGTACACAGGATCTTGGCTATCATACTATCCGAATGACTAGACAGTTGTCCTTGTCAGACCCTCCATCCTGCATCACTGACAAGGGGAAACCAAGTCAGAAAATTAAACAAAGAATGGTGTAAAACTGACCTGTGTAATAGGTTTTTTAGCAAATGCTTTATTTGATCTTTCTAAATTCACTTCAAATTTGGATTCACCTGCAAACAGAATTTATAAATAAATATACAATATACAAACAGAAACGAATTAATATTTGAATTTGAAAAAATATATATTCAACAACAGCACCCAAACAAAACTGTCAAATCTCTGATGAAATTATACAACATTATATCCTAGAGTACAGGTATGCCATCTGTAATGTGATGGTGACATAGAAATCTTCTGTATTCTTAATCAAAACAATCTGTTGATTCTTCAATCTTTCAGAATGACAAATAAAATTTAAGCTAGATTTTGACCATGACAGGGTATATACATAAAAAGTCTAGTTCTATATCTCTGTGCTTAGTTAGAAAACCCTACTCCTTACTATATATAACCTTACCACTTGGCTCAATGACAGACTTTATAACATGATTTGTGGAATATGTATAGCCTTGTTCTTCGAGTCCCTTGTTACAAATGGCGCTGAAAGGCATTATGGTACACGGATCATGTACCAATGGTAAAAAGTTAATTTTGTCTTTGGATTTCTCAGTAAGATCACAAGTCCACAACATCAATGTTGATTCAAATTGACAAATAATTTGTGATTTCAAAGACTTTGAATGATATTGGATTTGGAAATCAGCTATTTTAAATTATATATAATTTACCTGAACCTTTAACTTTCTTCACTTTATATTGAAGTAAATGTCCCTGTTTAGTTCCAACAAGTAGGATATCATCTGAAAAACATAAAATCAATTGTTTCTTTGATGTAATGACAACTACAGTAGAATCTGTATTAAGAAGCCACTCCAGGCAGTTTTCATGACTGACTCCATCAGGAGTAACCTCTTAGACTTAATAAAATCTTGTAAATTTTATGCTTGGATGCATTGGGAACAAACATCAACACTTGCATTGGTATATTTGGCTGATGCTGGAACCTACTTGTAACAAAAATGAATTGACACAAATCTCTGTACACAAGGTAAACGTGTCATTTTTTACCAACATTACATTGTAATGTCGCTGAACAGGAGTGACTGCTCGTTCAGATTCTACTGTATGTGACAATACTTTGAAGAAATTAGAAATATTAGATTATTACAATTAATACAAGCGAGTACTACTTTCACTTTATTTGTGGGAATATTTAATTGCACAATCTATTTTATGCTTAGGCTACACAGTGTTGGATGCGATTGTAAGAATTTCTTGACTGGCCACTATTTTAAAATAAGCGTTTAATAATATGGCGTATGATAACAGTAGCGAACGCAAGTGTGTGAAGACAGAGTAGGCTCAGTAGCGAAAGATTGTCGATCAGAACTAAAAAGTTTCAATTTTCCTGTCACCTGTCAGAGCAGAGATCAGCTGCAGAGCTGGCCTGTGATTTCACATCATAAACAAAAGAGAAATGGTTATTATCTAAATGATTCCCCAAGAATGAAAGTTTGAATCCTAACTGAGAATAGTGAGTCATTCTAGCAAACGGTTCACTGGACCATGAATGGCATGATTGATAATATTTTATAACAACAACAGGCCTACTAACATTCTATACTTACCATAACAAGCAATAGATTCAATCGTCAGTGGGAGTTTCTCCAATATTGGAGCAGCCTCGTACGATTCGTGCATTTTAACGTGTTAACATATTTCACAACAAAATGCTTATATATTGACTTAACGGTACGAAAGCCCAAACTATATCTATAAAGAGTGGAATTGGTATTTTCCTCAACAAAAATAATTCTAGCAGACACTTTTTCACGTGACCATTTCCTGAAGAGAAAACTTGACTACATGGGAGATAAATACCGAATGACATTTTTCAGTCCTGTTTTCCAGTCTCTTCATTAATGCATTGGTGTAAGGGAAACAACTCCATTTTATTGGGAAATTAAAAAAAATAAGAAAATACAAATAAATCAGAACTCTATAATCAAATTATATATCTTTGACCTAGTCACCCTATAAGGCTCAACTTCGTAACAGGGTCTCTATATTATGCCACATATCTGGCTACTCATATTAAATTCCCACTGCCAAGGGATCTTTTACGTGCACGCCAATGTGCACAATGGAGCACAGTTTTTCATCCCATCGGATCGCCTAGACAGCTGTCATTGTCAGGCTGTCCGTCCTGCATCATTGACAGGCAGAAACCACGCCTGAAAATCCTGATGAACAGTATGGTAAACTTGTGAGCCCCTAAAGACGTTCATATTCTCACATTATGGATGTGTAATAGGTTTTTTAATGTCCACTCCCACCAAAGTGACACAGTCCAGGTTCCCTTTTATACTTTGAGGTTGAATTTTGATAAATTGATAAGAATGCCCCGCTCGAAACATCAGAATACATTCCAGAATGCAGTCATTTACAGATTCAGTAGGAAGTTAAACCCAATTTCACACAAACTAGGTCATTTCGGGACTAACATAGTCTTCAATTTTATTTCAATAATTCGCTTGTGTGTATGGGTCTTTAGCTGTGGAAGGAAACTGGAGGGCCCGGACGGAGAAAACCCCCTAGGTTGGAGAGGCAATCCTGCTCCCTGTCACATATAACCGGGGGAATCGAAACCACGCCAGTTGACTCAATGTCAAAGTAAAACATCTGAAGGGCAAATAACTTTTACTTGGTTTACATTCAGAAATAACAACCAGATTCTAAAATAATATAAAACAATCCATTTTATTATCAATTGATCATGATCATATAAATATTTACAGCTAACCTGTAATTTATTATTGAATGGAAGTGTATGATTTCGGAAATATAAATGTACAAAATCAGATTTTATCCGGTTGTTGATTCTATAAGGACAAATCATAGTTAAAAAAAATTAATTGTAAAGACAAGATACATTGTGGGGTTATATTATCATAACAGTATATAGGGGCCTGTTTCTCGAAATCTTAACTAAAGATAAGATCCAAATTTTAGTAAATACTTCAATTTCGATTGACTAAGCACTAAAGTCAATCTAATAGTATTCAATCAAATTACTAAATTTGGATTTATCTCAGTTAAAATTTCGTGAAACAGGCCCCAGGCTAATTTACCCTTGGCTGTATTAGACATTACATTGAGAACCCTATTGTTGTATAGCAAAATATCAGTTCTTAGCATGTATTATTATGGTCTGTATCCTACTACTAAGAATACATGATTTATCTCCCTTACATATTGCCTGTTGTAAGACTTGGCTGTACATAACATTGAGTACCCTATAGATCAAACCTGTATCCTGTGGTTACAACCCAGTATTGAGACAACTCCACTAGTATCGCTCGATTCGCACTATCCTGATTCATGCTACAATTAAAATTATGGTTTTAATCATGGAGTAATCGTGGTGATTTAGCTGGTCGGATAGCCGTGGCGATAGAGAGGCGGCTTCTCACCAATGCATCGAGGGTTCAATCCCAGCTCAGGGCAAGAACTTTATCGTTGTAAGTGAGAGGGATATTCGGTCTCCCGTCCGATCAGGCAGGTTTCCCCCGAGTTCTTTGGTTTCTTCCTGCAGTAATGATCGAAATCATTCGCACGATCTGTGCCAAGGGCCAAATTGGAAAAAGGCCTCAGGCCTAATTTGCTACCCTTGTAAAATGACACGATTATACCAGATAGGGACGATCGTATAACGCATTGCATGACAGTAGGAACTTATCATAAGACCACTTGTTCCAAAACTAGTTAATATTAGGCGTTCACTGTATAATTAACAATATGCCAAGTACAGTTCTCTACCCTAATTAATATCATCCTATTTTTAGATTATAAGACACAAACACAAACAGTGCTGACGTTATGTATTTTATCTGTGTTTGTAAAATCAATATACAATTTTATTAGAATCCTTTGTGTGAAAATAAGTCTGTCATGAACATCAATTGTCAGGGCAGAATATTCCATATTGATACAATTGCAATCAAAATTGTATGAGTTTGGTGTGAGTCGCATCATTTCAGGTATGGGGATTGGTCAAGACTTATCATATACAGTTGGTGCATAGCATGTAGCTCAAAATTCGCGAGTTTACTCGACTGGCATCCATCATAGGATAGTCAGAATTCAATTCTCCCCAGTGTACGTTGTATTGGAATAACACATGTGACTGTGCAAAAAGAAAAAACTTTTAGATCTGCATATTTAAGATTAGACCACGCCCCGAGTTCACAAAGCATTCTCAGACTTTAGTTGAAAATTAACTCAAACTTGTTCACCTTATTTTAACTAAAATATAGCCCTATATAATAATTTGTTGTTTTAATGTATCAAATACATCAATAAGAAACTATGTGCAAAGTTGTGTGTTTCTGGATTAAAGATATTTCTCATGAACAGTGATTGAAAGTTGAGCAAATTCTCAACTTAAGTCTGAGAATGCTTTGTGAACTCAGGGGCCAAATGAAAAGATTTAATTGGAATATTTCTGTATTAAATAATTTACATGCTCTAATGCCCTCTTAATATAGAGAGGTAATATTTCTTACAAAATGCCCTCTTGATAAAGGGAGGTAATATTTCTTTACAGAATGCCCTCTTGATAAAGGTAGGTAACATTTCTTTACAGAATGCCCTCTTGATAAAGAGCAATATTTCTTAACCGAATGCCCTCTTGATAAAGGGAGGTAGGATGTCTTTACAGAATGCCCCCAATGATAAAGAGCGATAAAATTTCTTAACTGAATGCCCTCTTGATAAAGGTAGGTAATATTTCTTTACAGAATGCCCTCTTGATAAAGAGCAATAATATTTCTTAACCAAATGCCCTCTTGATAAAGGGAGGTAAGATGTCTTTACAGAATGCCCCCAATGATAAAGAGCGATAATATTTCTTAACCGAATGCCCTCTTGATAAAGGGAGGTAAGATGTCTTTACAGAATGCCCCCAATGATAAAGAGCGATAATATTTCTTAACCGAATGCCCTCTTGATAAAGGGAGGTAAATTTCTTAACAGAATGCCCCCATGATAAAGAGCGGTAATATATTTTTTTTTTTACAGAATGCCCTCTTGATAAATGGAGGCAAGATTTCTTTACAGAATGCCCTCTTGATAAAGGGAGGTAATATTTCTTTACAGAATTCCCTCTTGATAAAGAGCGATATTATTTCTTAACCGAATGCCCCCTTGATAAAGGGAGGTAAGATTTCTTTACAGAATGCCCCCATAATAAAGAGCAATAATATTTCTTAACCGAATGCCCTCTTGATAAAGGGAGGTAAGATTTCTTTACAGAATGCCCCCTTGATAAAGGGAGGTAAGATTTATTTACAGAATGCCCCCTTGATAAAGAGATGTAAGATTTTTTCACAGAATGCTACAGAATGCCCTCTTGATAAAGGGAAGTAATATTTCTTTACATAATGCCCTCTTGATAAAGGAAGGTCATATTTCTTAACAAAATGCCCCCTTGATAAAGAGAAATCATTTTTCTCATTACAGATAATAGGTCTCTACAGTGACATTCGCTAAAAGTCAGTCTTTTCTTTTGGAACTCCTATGAGGAGATTTTTCAACCTTCTGTTCGGAGTCATTTCTTCCTAAAAGTTCTCGCACAAATTTGAATTTAGACAAAAACATCTTCCACACAACATACCAGCCAAGTGCGATAAAAACAATCACAATCATTAACGAAATAACGAAGGTGAAGACGGATACCACAAGGTCCTTCATCTTGATTTCGTATAAGTTAAATACAACTTTAACTACAATATACCATAGTTATTGACAATGGGTCGCGGTAGACGGGCGTGGATCGATCTCAAGACTATTAAAATATCTTGTTCAGTTAATTATTTCTTGATATCAAACTATAAAACCTCTGTTTATTTCTTATCCAATTATCACATTCAGTTGTAAAATTTCCTTAATGTCTTTTCTATTTTATTTTAAAATTAAAAATTATCACCGGTATTCATAGGCTTATTAACTACTCAAAAATGAAATTTACGGCACATAACAAAACTTGTATCAGTAAACATTGAACAAACTCTCAAACACTCCTGGGCAGTCCAAGAATTTCAGTTTTGCGAATAACAGGAATTTATCATAACTTGTTAACAGTATCAATAATATCATCGAACACCAAAACGCTTGAATTCCAGAGACTCAATGCTTCTTTCGTTGGAAAAGTTACACTTGTCGATTGTTGAAAAAGGACTTCCAACATGGCTTAACCAGTGTTTCCTGAAAGCAAATGTAAATTTAAATTAATTAATTATTAATTTCTCGTTTTACAAGAGTAGATAATTGTTTTGGCGTACTTGATTGAACGTTCCTGAATTGAATTCTCTCAAATCCGAAAATAGTGTCAATTGGGTGAAAATGAGAATTTCAGAGAATTTCGGAGAATCATGACAGCTGAAACATATTTGTTACTTAAAATACGTCACAATCCTACTCGCATCACTTCAGCTGTTGGGACCAATAGAACTGTGACAGGACCTGAATTCCGCGTATCTCGATTGCAATTCTGTCAATTCGGGACATTCTGGACTGTGAATCGCGCATCCCCTTTATATCTTTGTACTATAAGGGATATTTTGCCCAGGGAGAGGTGCTATGGCTTACTCTATGTTAAATTCCAACTGTCAAGGGTTCTTTTATGTGCACGCTGACATGTACACACGACAATGGCTTTTCATCTATTCTACACCCAAGCCTGGAAATAAGGCACCTGTCACTGACAATGTCCGGCACAGATTCAGGCTTTGTCAAGTCACAAAACCTCTGGTGCCTGTCATTTTGTCCGGCACTGATTTTATTTTTTGATGATATTATTAATACTTAGTTGAAAATGTCAGGTACTATTTCATTAGTGCCTGACATTTTGTCAGGTACATAAAAAACTGTTATTTCCAGGTCTGTCTGCACCACTGACAGGATAAAGCCTCAATGGAAAATATGGGTGAAATTTCTTGGCTAACACCATGATCAAACCAGATAAAACATGGCTTGTGAGCCAGCAACTTTTCCACAAAATATAACTTGTTAGCAGCTCAAAGGAGCTAAATCTCTAATATTTGGGACCTATTTATTTTGTCTCAAATATTGGATTATATCAGAAGCCCTTCTTTTCACGGTATCGGGTAAGGTCACAAAATCAATGTTGATTTAAATTGACCAATAATTTGCTTTTTCAATGTTGAAACCTGTGGATGATATTGAGTTAGAATTTATCTACATGTACTATAAGCTCGTCTGAATGTTTCAGTAATTGAACCCTTATGAATTGATAATTGATAATTAATATTGATCAGCAGGGTTTTCTTTCTTTCAATTATCTACAAAGTTTATCATAATACCCAGAGGCTGATCCAGGAAATCCAGTTAGGGGGCCCCTGGGGGTCACCTGAGAAGATTTTTGAAAAAATTGGGGTGTCAGTGGTGATTTGTGGCGCATATCTATTTTTTTTTATACTGTTTTTTAGGGATTTAGGTGGGGCCCGGGCACCTAGCCCCCCCCCCTGGATCCACCTCTGATAATACCCTTCAATTTTACACTTACATAAAATCTATTTGTGCTTTGTTTCCTTGTACAACACCTTCCACTGTCCCTTTATGAGTATTTCTAACCCAACCTACACAGCCCTGGGCACTAGCTGTATTAACTGTATTCTGTAAAATAAACCGATTGTATATTCATTCAATTCTACTTTGTTAATAACGACATGCCACTATCGTGAAATGTGTTATACTAGTCATTAATTTTGCACACAATCTGATCATTATTATGACAACAGCTGGTTATTCCAACATACATTATACAAGAGCTAAATCTGCCTATTGCAGATCTTTATTTAGGCCTGCCTGAAATGTTATCTAAACTATTAATTACACATTTATTAACAAAACAAGACCATAATCAACTTTCGATGGCATCGTTTACTCAAGATTTTAATTAGAGTAGAATGGTTCACCATTTTAAAATTTAATGGAGAAATGGGAAAGCCAGGCTAAGTCTCAAGTAAACCAGTGCCCTGGTTACCACTATTCACACATCTTGTCAATACTACAAAGAGTAAGAACTGATGATGTAATTTGAAAGAAATTTTCAATATTTTCATTTTACATATATCTATTTTTGAGCTACATGTATCATAGCAAGGTCAAAAAAGGTCAGCTCTTTATCTTAATCTCACATAATGTATCTTTAAATGTAATAAAACTATTCTTAATTGAAATTTTGATTAGATAAATCAAAAAATTGAAGAAGTCCTAATATAGCTGCATTGTAGACCCATAGTGAATTATACAATGTTAGAATTAGATAAATCTTTTTAGTCAGTACATATATTGCCTACATACCTGCCGAAAGAAAACTCCTGAAATAAATAATTTAGACCTATTAATTAATATTAATTATATCCTAATGAAATGTAGTAATAAAATTATTGATTTATGAATTTTAAGTGATTACTTTATGGTGTGAGCACTGAAAAATAAAATCCTAAACGACTGCTAAGTCCATGCTGGCCGCCTAACTTTCAGGCAATGTGACTTCTTGGGGCAGCCTGGTAAAGTGAAAACAAACATTTTTATTTTATCTAGGTTTTAAAATTAAAGTGCTCGAAACCTAAAAAAACACCAATTTCACTTTTTTTTTTAAATATCCGTGACGATTGAATGGTTGTTTTGGATTCAGGTCAGCCCCTATATTGGACCACTGAAGGGGCTGTATTCATGGGCGAGAATAGCAGGAAAACATCTAAATTTTCCCCCGGCAGTCCCTTCTCCGTGGATTGTGAACAATTCAGGCCTAGCGGGGTAGGGGGGGGGGTCAATAATTTGGTACACAAGTACTCTTTTTTTTCAGGTTATTGCAGCTCCTGGACCCTCGCCTATAAGGACCTGAGATGGAAGCCCCATCCCCCTAATCAAGAATAGTTCCTCTGGCCCGGCAATTGATTGGTTGACTGGAATTGAGTCAGCTAGGAAAATGTGTTAAGAGTTGGGGTTCCCACATGGTAAGTTACTCTCATTCGCCTCTCACAACAGGGCTGCCATCGTAACCCAAATGTTTTTCAGGCATTCCAAGCTCTGCCCCCCCCCCCACCCTGTATACTACGCCTATGGTCGATTTTAATCATTTTTGCAACAATTTCAGTTTGACAATGTATAAATTGTTGTTCCGCCTTAATTTGATTGCACAGACTTTTGTTCCATCAAATAATAGGCCTACTTTCTATTTGAATGATAGTTTGTTTTTCTAAAATTAAACTTAGTTCTGACTTCCTACTTTTCTTTGTTTTGACCCCAGGTAGAAGAACTAGGCCTAGAAAGTAGATAGGTAGAAGAACTAGAACTTTCTGGGTCTTTAAAAACTTCATTTCAATAAAAGCCACTATTTTGGTTTAGCCATAGATAATACCGTGGTTTAGCTCACTACCTTGAACTTGGCCAAACACCTCATAATTAACAGATAACAACCCCCCTGACATAATTACATCAGAGAAACAGTGATATAGGCAATTTAGAAGGTTAAAAAGAAAATTCCAAATACTTAAAAATAATGTTTTGATTCGTTTAGTCATTCTACCTGAGAGTTACCAGCCCTTTACTACACCAAAGATCGCAAAGACAGCAATTTTTATTGGATGATATTTATTGAATGACCAATCAGAGATCATTTCACACCTTTACGTCTTGTTTTGACAAAATGGCCACTTTTCTTACTTGTTTGTCATGATTGCAAACAAAATATAAAAAGGGACGTTTTTTAAACATATGGACAGTAAAATGGAGAGTCTGGGGTTTGAGCCCCAAAAGGAGTCAATCTATAACGAACTTCTGCCTTACCATGAAACGATTGTCAAGGAATCGGTGGAAGTTTTTGCAGAAATTAAAGGTGAACTTGGTCGAGCAGTGGAATTAAGGAATATAAAATATGGTGCCAGTCACTGGGCTGACCAGCTGTCAAGGTAAAAAAAATGCCAAATAGTTTCACTGACTGATTAGATTGAATTTTTAATATTCTTTTTATTTATCCTGTAGTAGTGATGAATTTGTAACCGACATTGCCTGAGCCTGAGTCTAGAGCAAAGCTGATGTGATACAAAAAATGTTAAATAATTTCGTTATTCCAAATCGATTTTACTTCGGATCTAAATTGTTTCATTAAATTAATTTTGTTTGAAAAATAGAACAAAAAAAATGTGAGAATTATATTCATTGACGTCAAAAATATGTGACTTCATTGATTAGACGCGTCATAGAAATATTTCTATTAAATTCTATTAGTAAGTGCAGTAGGACAGCACTACATGCAAAACGAGAAATCTACAAGATGAACCTGCGGACAAGACAAAAAATAGACATTTAAAAAAATAAACAATTATCAAATCAAATGATTGCATCCGGAATGATTTACAAAAATGACGTAACAAAAATAATGCAACCGGTCTCGACAGTGGTTGTCTCTTCAATGGCAATAATCTGCCAGTTGTTAGAACGTCAAATAATTTTAACAATAAGGGCAACAATCCGGACAGAATCTCGGAAAACGCTAAAATAATAAGTGTACCGTAGTGAGTTTAATTACGTTTGGGCAGGATTTGGTAAGTTGACATGCACATTTGTCCAGTGTAGCCTATCTGGTTCTGGTCTGAATTTTTTTTCGGCCAGCCGTCTGTGAGTAACAGTTTCAGTTACGCCCATGTTTTACTTACCAGAAAAGATCTTGGCTCAAGCACATCGCTTTGCTCGATGCTTTAGAGCTTTGCTCTATAAAATGTTCTTTTGTGTCTTAAATAAAGGATATTTTCATGCAAGATAACAACATTATTAATATTCAAAGCATTTATTGCGTTAGGGTTGATGAATTCTGTGCTAGGCTTTAGAACTTGTCCATCAGTCGCAATGGCTGTACATGTAGGGTAATGGGGTTAAAAACAACAGCCATAAATAAAATGAAATGAAGAGTGAAGTAACTAGGGATTAACCAATCAGTTGAGAAATTTTCTGGGTTAAAAATTTAGCATTTTAAATGATTATGGATGATTTTTTTTTTTATCTTCATCAAGCTTTTAGTTTATTGTGTTGTTTAGCTGAAGCCATTTTTATAAAATAAATTGAAATCAGTTTTTATTGATACACCCCCCCCCCCAATTGTTATTTTGTAGTATTTTCAACTAATGTTATATCTGTTTTGACCAAAGTATGCCTGTATTCCAAACATGGACAATTTAAAATACCCCATTACATTGCTAACTGATTATTTATTTTTTATATGTTTAGGTATATTCGTATATATGGATATAATTTTTCCAAGGAAGATCATGTGGCTTTAGTACATCTTATGTTTGAGTTGACAACAATACCAGAATTAGAGCTGTCAGCTGTTCAAAAATTTGCTGGAAAATTGTCAACTTTGCTAAAGTAAGTTATATATTTTGGGGTTACATCTATTTTTCCTAAAGCTGCGTTTATGGGTCAACTATAGATTTGCTGGTGTTGGTCTATTGCCAATCTTGTTTTCGATTCCCCGGTTGTATGTGACAAAGGGAAGGGTCGCCTGTCCAACCTCGTGGGTTTCTCTGGGTCCTTGTGTTTCCTCCCAATACTAAAGACCCCTACATGTATAAGCTAGCGAATTATTAAAATAAATTTGAATCTTGTGTTACTCCCGAAATGATCTAGTTTGTGTCGAGTGGAGGCTAAACCCCATTTCTCTCTCTCTCTTGCTAATGTTGTAGCAGGCGTTTTGATTAGCATTAATTGGGGTAAAATAAAATAAACATTAACAATCACTTCTTTGGAAGATGGAGTGAAAATGAAAATTGAAATGAAATAGGGTTATTGAAGACAGGCATATCCAATACAGTGTGCAATGAGGGAAATTCCAACTGCCAAGGGATCTTTTACATGCACACCTTGATTTTTTGTCCCATCCAACTGAGTAGACAACTGTCCTTGTCAGGCCCTCCATCCTGCACTACAGACATGGAAAAACCACAGCGGAGAAACCTGATAAAGTTTTGTGGCCAACACCGGGTGCAAACCCTTGACCTCCAGGCTAACAAGCCAGCATCTTCCTTACTTAGCCACTGTGGCACCATATTTTCAATGAAGTTACATGGTTAAATACAATGTGTTTACAAATACAATACTGGTATGCATTATTAAAGGCAAAAAAAAGTAGGGTGATTTAAAGAGGCAGGGCTCTATAAAAGTTGAATGTGACTGTGTCTGCACACAAACTTGAAAATGTGCCTGCAGACTCATACTCAAAAGGAGAGTATTCAATTGCCAGGTATATAGTATGATTGTGCGGCTTCATTAAATCCCTTTATTTAACATGATTGCCTGCAAAATTTTTTTTAAGCAAATGTGCCTGCACACGCATGCGCATGTGCACGTAAATATCGATGCCTGTAAAAAGGTATAAATCCATTTGAGGTCTTTGAAACATGCAGTAATTTAAAGAGAGAGTGAGAATTTGGGTTTAACGTCCACTCAACACAACTAGGTCATTTGGGACTAACATATAGTTTAGAGTAATTTAAAGAGGTAGCCTATTAATCCCTTGGTAGTCTTTGAAACTTACGGAAATTATAATTGAAAAAGGTATTAATCTTTTGGGGTTTTTGCAATGAATAATTAGAATTATTAAAATTTGATGAATCTATTCTTTTCTGGAATATTTGTTTATATGGTATTCATTTCAAATATATTATACAATTTAAAGGCATTTAGAATAGGATATACATATAAGAACAATCTAAAGATACCTATAAATTTACTTCCTCATGGTCTATTATAGTTTATGTACGATTCGTTGTAATAGGATAGGACATAGGCCTACATAGGCCTACATGTAAGAACAATATAAATAGGATGAAGAATAGGATATAAGATCAATCTAAAGAGATCTATAAATTTACTTCCTTGTGGTGTATTATAAATAATATATACATGTACAATCCCCTACTGCTAAAGACCCCTACGCGCAAGCGATTTATTGAAATAAAACTAAAAAGCATATGTTACTCCCGAAATGACCTAGTTGTGTTGAGTCGGAGTAAAACCCCATCTCTCTCTCTCTCTCTCTTTCTCACATGTACAATCCAACTTAATATATGGAGGGTTGATCTTTTTGCTGCCATATGTTCCAGTCTTATAAGTGAAATTATAAAACATTCATTATGGGAGATTACATAAATACCTCATAGTTCTCACTATAATAGTTAAAAAGAATATTATGGAAAGAGAATTTGTTGATCCACCATGAACCGAGATATCAGTTTTGGAAATTTCCGCCTAGCCTCGTTCATTATTACTAAAGTTAGTACGTTAAAAAGCATAGTCTTGATTATCCATTGTTTTGATTTAATTATCATTATTATACATGTAAATGAGCGTTAAGCAGCATATAGGATTCTAATCCAGTCGATGTTGAAGGCTAGCCTTGACATCGAGAGTTGATTATGGTCTGGATAAGTTAATGTCTAATTAATAGTTTATATAACATTTCAGGCCAGGCAAATTTAGCTCTTGTATAATGTATGTTTCAGACATCATGATATTAATATTGAGGACTTGTATTAACGATTGTGTAATATATGTTTAATAAAACCAAGTATGAACAATCCAAACCACAAGACGAAATTCAAAGTCCTAAAAAACGTTATAGGCAAAATAGTGTATCCAAGCAAAATAGTGTAATCAGCAAATGGACTGCTCCCCGTGTACAAAATACATGTTATATTGATTATTTATTAATTTAACAAGTACATGTAGTGTATTCTGATCAATTGCCATCTGTCACTCTATAATTATGTTTTGCAAAAAGTTTATGATACAAAATTATCTCCAGATAATTATGAATTTAAATACATATTAATGGTGATATTATCCATTTAAAAGTAGAACACTGTACAAGACATTTTAATAGTTATCACATTAAATATACATGTAGTCTCTCTCGCGCGCTGTATCATAATGTCTGTCATTGAGTCAACTGACGTGGTTCCGATTCCGCTGTTGTATGTGACAAGGAGTAGTGTTGTCTGTCCAACCTCGTGGGTAGTCTCAGGGCACTCCGGTTTCCTCCCACTGCGAAAGAGCCCTATGTGCAAGCAAATTATTGAAATAAAATTAAACCATATTAGTCCCAAAATTCCCTAGTTTGTGTCGAGTAGACGTTAAAACCCCAATTTTCTTCTTCCCAAGAAGAAACAGAATGATTTTTAACTGTAGAAAATCCAAAACAAACCAGTTTGTGTCTGGTGGAGGTTAAACTCTCTCTCTCTCTCTCTCTCTCTCTCTCTCTCTCTCTCTCTCTCTCTCTCTCTCTCTCTCTCTCTCTCTCTCTCTCTCCTCTGTCTCTCTCTTTTGTAGTTTCTGGAACATGAGACATCTTTAACTGTTGGAAATCTGCTTTAGTCATCCTATACAGGGCTTCCACTTCAAAATTTTCCCAAACGGTCATTTTGCTTACGGAGAAAGAGGTGCTTTTTTTAAGCACATAATAAGAAGCAAAGAACTTCTTGTTATCGGAATGTCGATCGGATTTAATTGGGTCATTTTCCAGAGCCGTAGGTCCCGACCGGCATATACGGCCGAAATGGAACCCCTGATCCTATACTATTTCTGATTTCCACTTTTTGCATATTAAAATTACACTTCATTCATTTTGCTTATATTTCAGGAAAAAGGAATTGCTAACAAGAGATGATTTAGTGTTACCATGGAGACCATTATATGATTTGGTAGAATATGTAATGTATTCCAGATATGAGCCCCTTGGTCTACAGCTTCTTCCAACGTATGTATCCTTATACATGTTAACCATTTTATTAAAATTCAATATGATTTAACTCTGGTTGTACGTGACACAGAGTAGGGTCGCCTGTCAATCCTTGTGGGTTCTCTCTGGGTCCTCCGGTTTCCTCCAACTACTAAAAACCCATCCACGCAAGCAATTTAATAAAATAAAATTGAATCATGTGATAGTCCCGAAATGATCAATTTGTGTCAAGTTGATGTTAAACCCAATTTCTCTTTCTCTCTCTCTCTGGGAGGTTTAATGTCCTACTATTCTGCTCTGACAAGGCTAATGAAGATGGCCATATGCCATATTGTGTGCTACGAGGTGAAATTTTGCCTAGAGCGTGGAACTACAACACACTCTGAATTCCTTCTGCCAAGGGATCTTTTATGTTCACACCAATCTGTACATGGGTTGTCTGTTTTTCCGTCCCATCTGAATGACTATTCAGACTAGAACTAGATTCCATTCCCATATCTCTCCTTCAATTGTGTATTGCCTACACCATTCCTCGAGTAACATCCACTGTTAAACCTATCTCTCCAGGCCAGAGTTTTTACAGGCAGCAATATAGTTCTCCTCAAAACAAACTCTCAAATTACAGACCGGTATCAAACATTCATTTTATGAGTATATGGAAACAGTTGGTTAAAATTAGTTGCGTAATTATTTATTATGTTTTAACTTGTATTCGCCTGGGTTGGGATGGCCAAATGGTTAACCCATACGGCGTACGCGCTGTATCATAAAGCCTGTTATTGAGTAAACTGGCGTGATTTTGATTCCGCGGTTGTACGTGAAAAGGAGTAGAGTCGCCTGTCAAACCTCGTGGGTTTCATCCAGCAGGTCCCTGTTGTTTTTTCCTACTGCTAGAACCCCTATGCGCAAGAAAATTATTGAAATGAAATTGAACCATATGTTGGTTCCGAAGTGACCTAGTTTGTGTCGAGTGACATTAAACCACATTTCTCTCTCTCTTTAACTTGTGTTTAAAATTTCAGTGAGCATGCAGTGAGAACAGTGTAAGAGTTTATAATGACATTTTAATACCCATTGGTAAGGGTGAAGGGGTAGTTCTGCTTTTTTTAGATTTATCAGCAAGCCGCATTTGCCGCAATCAGTCATGATATTGTATTGTCATGCCCAAAATCTTGTTTTAATATTACAATAACTGTTTTAAATTGGTTAAAATCGTATATGAGAGTTATTATTTAGATGCAAAAAGTTTGTTTTCATGGTTCTTATTCTAAGTCAATATAACTTAAATAGGGTGTACCTCAGGAATGTGCTTTAGGTCCAATTTTATTCACTTTGTACTGTGTCCCTCAAGAAGATATTATTGAATGCAATGGCCTCAATTTAATGCTTCATGCTAATGATAATGAAATTTAACTCAGTGTAAGAATGCAACAATGTATTAATGTAATTAGGTCATGGATGGTTGATCACCAGTTCACTTTAAACATTTTGAGTCCTAATTTTGAAGAAAATAAAAAATAATTCATATCTTGCACAATTGTCTGTAATTTAGGTTTTAATCTTGACAGTGCTTTATCCTTACATGACCACATTTCTAATGTTTGTAAATCAGTATCCTATTCATTATTTTGTATTGGGCGTAAAAGAAAGTTTTTAGATCGTAAATGCACCGAATGACAATTTCACACTTCAATAACCTCATGTCTTAATTGACTTCTGTACTGGAGTATGACTCCTATAGTATGGATCCCACCTTTTCTCTATCTCCGCACTCACTTTAGCATCCTTTAAAAGTTTCCTAAAATTTTACTTTTTAAAGAATTCAATACCTCAAATTTTTAACCTTGAAGTATTTTATAGCTATTTAGTTCAACTTTTTTTTATTCTATATTTTGTTTTTCCTACATGGTTTACCCTTGTCAGGTTTCCTTTATGTGCATGTGTATGCAGGATCTTGGTTTTCTGCCCCATCCGAATGACTAGATGCTGGCTGGTTCTTGTAAGGCCGTTCGTCCTGCATCACAAGGGGAAACCATTCCCCCTGGATCTTCAGGTTGACCAGCTATCGTCTACTCACTGAGTCACCACGAGGGATTGATATTGAATGAGGTCCATCTGCCCGTCATTTCATCATAGTTGTGCCCTCTACTATTTAGAAATTTAGCAGATTTAATAATATTTATGTTTTTATGGAAACACATTTATTATGAAACATCAAGGCGGGTATGTATGGGATGTTCATTTTGTCTCATTATTTCTGTAGGTGATATATTTGTTATCTTCTATCATTTCAGTACCATTGAAGCCTCTTTGAAGAACTTGGTGAAAAATTGCAGAGTGTAAGTATCTTTATTTTGCTTCTAATAAATACAGCTGTTTGTTATATAGATAATTTACGACTGGCATTTCAGTGAAATATTTGATGGTCAAGTGCTTTATGGTTTTATTTAAGGAATATTTTCCTCATTCTTGAAAACGTAATCAAGTTAGGGACTTTTCAGACTGGTTGAGGAGATCAGAAATGCCCACGTGCTGAGTTGTACTCCCAGAAGAGTTAGAGTTAGGGCTAAGAAAGTTAGGATTTCCATATTGAAATGACCTCTCCCAACAGAAATGATCTCCTCCCCATCTGTTCGGACTGACCTCTTCCCCATCTGTTCGGACTGATCTCCTTACGGACTGATCTCCTGCCCATCCTTACGGACTGATCTCCTGCCCATCCTTACGGACTGATCTCCTGCCCATCCATCTGGACTGACCCCTTCCCTATCCGGACTGATCTCCTACCCATCTGTTCTGACTGACCCCTTCCCTATCCAGACTGATCTCCTCCCCATCCGTCCGGACTTACCTCTTCCTGATCCGGACTGATCTCCTACCCATCTGTTCGGACTGACCCCTTCCCTATCCAGACTGATCTCCTCCCCATCCATCCGGACTTACCTCTTCCTGATCCGGACTGATCTCCTACCCATCTGTTCGGACTGACCTCTTCCCTATCCGGACAGATCTCCTCCCCATCCGTTAGGACTGATCTCCAATCGAATTACCGCAACCAGTCTGACAACAGACAAAACCGAGAGTCTTTAGCTGCCACATTTCCTTTGAATTATTATCAAGAAATCTATTGTTTCATTTTTTTACTCAACAGGTATTTCCCCATTGAAGCCACACAGGAAATGTTGGATGAATGGCGACCATTGTTATGTCCGTTTGATGTAACGGTATTGAAAGGCTTGAATTATTTGGAACTCTTTCTGCCTACTATTCTACCACCAGAACATCATGATAAAGGTTTTAAGTAAGTTTTATTTAATCTCTCTTTTTATACGCCCACATTAAAATTTGGTTGTATATTGTGGTCACCCCCGTCTGTCCGTCAGTTGGTCTGTAGTCCACACGTAGTGTAAAATAAAATAAAAACCAAGTACGAACAATCCAAACCGTAAGACGAAATTCGAAGTCCTAAAAAACGTTATAGGCAAAATAGTATATTTGTGTATTATAAATGTTTCATTACCGAAAAAAAGTAAAAATATGCAACAGACTTGTTGACTGTCAGAACGATTTTGCTGCTATGGGCGGATTTTTTATTGCCTGGCAACCTATCTTTCTTATACTTGAGATCAATTTAATCATGCATTTTTAATAAGTCTTTGGAGCCACAGTGGGTAGTCTGGAGGTCAGAGGTTTGCTCCCAGTGTTTTGATAGAGAAAGTTCATCAGGATTTCCTAGCAGTTGGAATTCGATATAAGAGTAGACTGTAGTGCCACTGTTCTGGCAAAATTTCCATCCTAGCACACTGCATAGCGTAAGCCCGTCTTTATTAGTCCAGTCGGAGCAGAACAGTAGGATGTTAAACCCCATTTCATTTCATTTGATATGAAGGGCAGCTGTGTCAGTGTCTGCTAGAAAGATAATAAAATAAAAACCAAGTACGAACAATCCAAACCAAACGTTATAGGCCATATAGTATATTCAAGCAAAATAGTGTAATCAGCAAATATTTGATTGGAGAAGTTACCTTTTTAGAGACTACTAGAAAAATTGTCTTTGGTTGGAGGGGCAGCGTTGTAAGGGGCTGCCAGAATGATATTCTTTGATAAGCAGGGCAACTTTGTCAGTGACATCCTAGCTAGAAGTTAGTCTTTGATAGGAGGGACGTCAACAAACTTGTCAGAGATTGCTAGAAAGGTGGCCTTTGACAAGAGTGGCAACTTTTTCCCTGTCTGTAAGTAAAAATGATATGGTTCATGTTTTTGTAGGTTATGGTTTAAAGAATTCTGGGATATGTATGATTCCTACAAAAGTCAGCCATCTTGGGAAGGTGTAAGTTGTTTTGCTTTTTATGTTTATTGTAATCATTTCTCTGTTCCTCTAGCAGTAGGGTTGGATGGCCGAATGGTCTGTCTTTCAATTTCTCGGTTGTACGTGACATAGAAGGGTAGTCTTGTCCAACCTCTTGGGTTTTATCCAGGCCCTCCGGTTTGCTACCACTGCTAAACACCCCTGCGTGCAAGCAAGTTATTGAAATAAGATTGAACCATATGTTAGTTCTGAAATGACCTAGTTTGTGTCAAATGGATGTTAAACCCGATTTCTCTCTCTCTCTCTCTCTCTCTCTCTGTTTCTTGAATTCTTTCTGATAATTAAGGTGTTATGTATATTTATGTATTATTTGATATATTTTCAGTCTTCTATCGTTGTTTTAACAACTGGCATTGATTGGTCTATATGTGATATTTGTTATATTTTCAGAGCCTTGTCTCGTTGTTTTCCCGACTGGCTAATGATAATATTGGGTACATTGATTGGACACCGTATGTCCCACAGGTCAGTTCCGTGTTTTGAGTCAAATTCAGATTTTTCCACGACTTTTGTTGTTAAACTGCTCTGTGTCAACCTCAACTTTTTAATGGTCGATTGATCACCTGATGAAAAAAAAATCTTGTAATTGTGTTTTTCCCCACGGCTTTCCCTCCCTCAATCAAGTTAGGCGACAAACACGGCTTCTAAAAAATGAGCTTGGGGTATCTCCCTACAAATACAAAGTTGAGAGGGATATAGAGCAAATTTTTGATAGATTGAATAGTTTCAATATGTTTTTTAGTCCAAGTATATCATCGAATCACACAGTTTGTACGCAGTAAAGTATCTTTGAATTAATTTTCTTCTCTATTATAGATATTTACCCGAGTGTTGAGAAGTTTTAATCTGCCGGTCGGTACACAAGAAATACAGCTAGCGAATAATAAGGGGTATTCCTGTTATTGTATTAATAATACTATAACATGGATTATAGCTATGATTGTAAGTAGTGATTACACACATATATATGAAAAGTCCCAAGTCGGACGAAAAGTACTTTAAAATGTTAAAATGTTATTAAACCAGTGTTGAAATCGGTTTGTATCTATTCATCATTTACCGTGAAACAAAGTAGTGCAGCTTTGCGGTTGTGCTAATAATTTTGGTTATATCGTCGGACTTCTCGCAAACCGACGAATCTGATATCTATTTAAGTATTGAGAATTTCGTATTGAGAAATTTATACTTTGTTGTTATCTGTGTGACCATAAATTAATAATATTTATTTAAATGACGCCCAGTGTCCTGATGTATATGTATGAAAAATTACATCATAAATAAATAGTAGTATTTGATGGCCACAAAGATAACAACAAAGTATAAATTTCTCAATACGTAATTCTCAATACTTAATTATATATCAGATTCGTCGGTTCGCGAGAAGGCCGACGATATATATATATACAGAACACTTTCTGGATCAGGAACTGAGGGATTGTTGTTGCTGAGTAAGTAAGAGGCTGGTTCGCTAGTCTGGAAGTCGGGTATTCAATCCCTTCATTAGCCGAGAAAGTCCATCCAGATTTTCCGGCATGGTTTCCCCTTGACCAGACCAGTCAGGCCTTCACTCTAATAGTAACAACAGTGTTGCCAGCCATACTAAAATTTGGACGAAATCCTTCTATCCCAACATATCTGTAATATCTAATAATGTCACGGGTCCTAGATAAAAACCCTTACATATGTTGGTCAAGATCATCACTCTTGTCTGTAAACTAAAATGGATATTACAGACTGTTTGTACCAGATAGTGCAGGGGAGAGCTTGTTCACACCAGACCTCTGCATGTGGATTTGAACAGATATTAATGTTTTATTTACTATATATTTTAGGGTCCTGATTTGAACAGATATTAATGTTTTATTGACTATATATTTTAGGGTCCTGATCGAGTTGTTTTAGAACATATAAACAAACTGTTTAAAGCCCTGCAGACATTTTATCATCCATCAAACATGGGACGCTGGATAGTAAGTCAACTTTATTACTGTAAATTCTTATTATTTTCATGATAGAAATCGGCACTGATTTTCGTTACAAAATTGTTGTGAGCATTGCATATTATTAGGGAGCTGTGGTGTCTAAGTGAATGGGGGGATCATGGTTTGCAAAGTGGGTAAGACGCTGGCTCGCTAGCCTGGAGGTCCGATTTCGATCCCTGCATTGGCCAAGAAAGTACATCCAGATTTTCCTGAGGGATGGGACAAAAAACGAGGTCCCGTGTACCTGTTGGTGTGCATGTAAAAGATCCCTTGGTAGTTGGAATTCGATATAAGAGTATGTCGTAGGGCCGCTGCCTTGGCAAAATGTACCAGAGGATGTTAAACCCTATTTCATTTCATTTCATATGTCTCTGCGACGAAGGAGCTTGTTTTCTATGAGGTCTAAGGTTCGCTCCTGGGAAAAATCTCTTGATTTTCTGGCGTTGTTTCTTCTTGTCATTGGTACAGGACAAAGACGTGGAAAGAAACTGCATCTAGTGTCTCGAATGGTATAGATATTTGCATACATGTTAAAAAAAACCTTGATATTTAGAATTTAAAATAAGCATAGGCTGTAGCGCCTCTGTCCAGGCAAAATTTTCTGCATTACACATGCAGATCTTCATTAGCCTTGATGTAATCGACAAGTAGGACGTTAAACACCATTTTATTTCATTTAAAATATGTATTATCATTTTAATTTTACAGTTGAGACTGAGTGCATCTTTACAGACGTTTCCTAAATTATTTGTTAGTCGAATCAACAGGTAAGTTATAGTGTGAGCTATCAAATATCATTTATAGTACAACTTTCAGCCTTTAAGTTAACGTAATTTATAATATCATTTATATTATAGCATAACTTGTAATTATTTGTTAAATGAATCAACAGGTAAATTATAAAATTTAAAATAATGTAATTATATTCTTAGAATGTAAAATTCCAAATTCATGGTATCAGGTGTTCTGGAAAGAGTAGGGCTAAACTGCTTATTTTGAGTCAGCCTTAGAATTTGTCGCAGGATTGTATCTCTCATCCAATGAAATGCCTGTAAATGACACTACATTTATCTTACCTTGTTTTTCATACAAATCGTCGGCCTTCTGGCGAACCGACGAATCTGATATATATTTAAGTATTGAGAATTACGTATTGAGAATTTTATACTTTGTTGTTATCTTTGTGGCCATCAAATACAATATTTATTGATGGTGTATTATTTCAGACATATACATCATGACACTAGGCGTCATTTAAATAAATATTATTAATTTATGGCCACAGAGATAACAACAAAGTATAAATTTCTCAATACGTAATTCTCAATACTTAAATATATATCAGATTCGTCGGTTCGCCAGAAGGCCGACGATATGTACGATTATCCAGTGTCATTGCAATTGTTAATGATATTTTTCATTGTACTTGATGTGGTATTGGGATCCATTTAACCGGTCATCAATTCCGATGCCATCGGATTGAGCAAACTCGCTAAAGCAAAATAATTAACAAAGCCATTGTGCAGTTCACCCACACATCAGAAGGTGTGGGACCACCGAAGGTCAAGGTCTTTTATTAACCGGAAATAACTCTAATACAAAAGAATGAACACAAGGGAAATAACTCCAATATTGTTAGAGTAAACTAGTAATTATACGACATTGAGTATGGAGCCAAAGGTACACTATTTGTTTTTAAAAGATTCGATACTTACTTCCTGTTGTCAGGTTAAAATATTGACATGCTGATATTATTGAGACAGGTTTCTGAGAAACAGAATATGTTTTTTTATACGTACGGTCAACTGGCGTGGTTTCGAATCCCCGGTTGTACGTGACAAGGAGTATGGTCGCCTGTCCAGCCTTGTCGGTTTTCTCTGGGTCCTCCCACTGCTAAAGACCCCTACACGCAAGCATATTATTAAAATAAAATTGAACGATATGTTAGTCCCCAAATGACCTAGTTTGTGTCGAATTGACGTTAAACCCCATGTCTCTCTCTTATACGTACGGCCTAATATTTGTTATTGTTTTTACTTCAGAGAGCGGTATCCAAAAACTACCTGGATTACACCTATACCTGACTCACACAACATAAACGATGAGGACATTACCTATTTTGTTGAGAGTTTAAAGACAGTTGTATTTCTGGCCATGTTTGGTAAATTTGGTAGTCAAGATGCTGCAGTGGCAATAAGACATCTGGCAACTTTAAGACCGGAGTTGATTGTTCCTCCATTGATGGAAAAGTTAGTTTTGAGATTGTTTTCACATTTTTTTCGTAAAGATTGTTTGTGATAGGGGATTGAGTGTTGTAATGTGTTTGCTTTAAATCAGAAGGTCTGTCAACAAGTCAAGTGGCGTGGTTTCGATTCCCAGCTTGCATGTGACCAGCAGTGAGGTCGCTTTCCCAACCTCAATTGTTTTATCGGGTCCTCTGGTTTCCTGCCACTGCTAATGGACCATGCATGCAAGTTATTGAAATTAAATTGTTCCATGTGTTAGCCCTGAAATGAATGTATCCGACTTGGAGACGTCAATAGAATATCATATTAGTTACAGAATGTATCCAGCTATGTTGACGCTGACAGAACAACATTTTTATAAATTATTGTATTTATAACAGAATGTATCAAGCTATGCAGACTTTGATAGACCCACATATTTATAATTTATTGTATTTATTACAGAATGTATCCAGCTATGGAGACGTTAATTGAACCCCATAGATTAATAGCTTGTATAAACTGTATTGTCTCGGTATCCAGACCTATGTTACGAGCAGGTAAATGGTATCAAGAAGGCCCGTCACACGTTCTACCGTTATTAAGTCTGGCATTACCAGGAATAGATGCTAATGACTTCAAAAAATCACTGGTGAGAATACTTTAAAACATTAGTATTTTGATTAGAGCATCAGTGTTATTTTAGCGCTATAGAATCTTGGGCAATCTACAATATTGTGAAATAAAACTAACACATACCGGTACTTATGGAATAACAGCTACTTATTTATTTGAGCGACGTTTCAAAGAGTATTCTCTCAACTTTTATCAAGCTGATACAGTAATACAAAAATGTGAGGTCAATTCATACAGAAAAACTAGAACAACAATTCCCGAATCTTGAATAGAAATTACAGAGACAAAATGGTTCCATTCCATTCAGTAGCTACAAAGAAATAACGAATTGAAAATTCCATTGATCTATGCTGCTCCTTATGTAACAGGGTGTCATCTTTTTTTTCCTCGATCCAAATTAATGGGCCTGTTTTAAATTTCTTCTTAATTAAATGTTAAATAAATAATCTGAGTACATGTATATATTAGGATGGATTAGTCCGTGGAAAAATTGTTGATTTCTCCATAATGAAAAATCGTGGATCGTTATTTTAAGTAAATGCAAAATGGTTTTGATTTTGTTTTTTAGATGACGTTCCAGATGATTTCAACGTTTGTTTCTTTGATTCCTATCGTAGATTGCTCACAAGCTGTTCACGAACGAACAGATCTTAATGAAGTAAGTCAATTTATTGTTTCAATGGCATTTAGTAATTGAACTGGGGCCGGTTGCTCAAAGCTCCGTTATCTTTAACGATCCGTTAACTTTAACGGAGAGAAAGATTGTTGCTGGAAATAAAGGCCCCAAACATTCTGTGGTGCAAATTTTTACTACAGATTTATGCTAATATAAGAAATAAAGTATTCTATAGTATTTTCTGTAGTTAAGTTAACGGAAAGTTAACTAACAACACGTTACCAAGATATGTCCGTTAAAGTTAACGGATCGTTAAAGATAACGGAGCTTTGAGCAACTGGCCCCTGGAGTATAGAGATCACAATTCTATGAAATACAATTACTGCTTATAACTGAGCGACGTTTCCACTAGGCTTCTCTAGTCATTATCAAGCAATGTTAACATATAACAAGACAACACTTGCTTAATGCTGAAGCAACCCCCTAGTTACCTTCAGTAATAATGAATGAATGAATGAAATGGGGTTTAACATCCTACTGTTATGCTATGAGGGAATTTTGCCCGGGCAGCGGCGCTACAGCCTACTCTTATATCAAATTCCAACTGCCAAGGGATCTGTTACGTGCACTCCAATGTGTACACGGGACCTCGTTTTTTTGTCCCATCCGAACGACTAGGCAACTGTCCTTGTCAGGCCCTCCTTCTGCATCACTGACAAGGGGAAATCACGTCGGAAAATCGAGATGAACCTTCAGTAATAAGCAGTAATTGTATTTCATAGAATTGGGACCTGTATAAATCAATTTAATAATACAAACCCGAGATCATTGTCTAAGTTTATTTTGAATCCAAGAAAAGTGCTGAGATGACACAATTTCTAAATGTTTGCTGGAGCATTCAAAGTCTGCCTTCTGGACTATATTTAAAGACTCAATGCATCATTTATCGCTATAAATTTTGTTTTTTCTATCATAATTTTGATATATTTTTGTACTCGAGAAAAGTACTGAAATTACACAAATTTCTAAATTTGTTTTTTCTATCATAATTTTGATATATTTTTGTACTCAAGAAAAGTACTGAAATTACACAAATTTCGAAATGTAGCTGAAACTTTCGAATGAGATTTAGATGTAAAATTTGTGTTTTTCTCTCATAATTTTGATATATTTTGTTTGTAGTATGAAAGAGAATTATGTTTAGCTACAGCTCAGTTTGAAGATTTTGTTTTAATGTTTCTAGACAGGTAGGTTGAATTTAAAACATAAATCTTAGCTTTTCATCTAGTCAAGTTTTTTTCTAGATCTGTGTGAAACTCTTGCATTGAAATTGAAGATGGGCCTAACTTAACATTTTATGTAGTATTTCTGTCACATCTTAAATATGAGCCTAACTTAACATTCGCTGTAGCCTTTGTGTCACAACTTAATAAAAACTTAATATTTATTGTAGAATTTCTGTCACAACTTAAGGAAGGAAACTGTTTAATGATTTTAATCATTGTTATTTTAGGATATTTACGTTGATTGAAACTAGTGCTCAAGAAACAACGAGTGGTGCCCAGGATAGATTGAATCCTGAACAGAAGTTCCTGGAGATGGGTCTATCTTCAACGGCTACCTCTGTCTTTCAACAATGTTCTTTACCCATATACAGAGTAAGTCTACATTAATTATTATCTGGTGGGGTTGGATGTCCGAATGGTTCGCACATGCACACTGTATGATAAGGTCTGTCATTAAGTACAAATGCTGTGGTTTCGATTCCCTGGTTGTATGTGACTAGGAGTAGGATCGTCTGTCAAACCTCGAAGGTTTCTCATAAGTGTCAGTGATGCAGAAGGAGGGCCTGACAAGGACAGCTGCCTAGTCGTTCGGATGGGACAAAAAACCGAGGTCCGTGTACACATTGGCGTGCATTCATTTCTCATAGGTTCTGTCATTGAGTCAGCTGGCATGGTTTTGATTCCTTGGCTGTGCATGACTAGGATAAGGGTTGCCTGTTCAACCTCCTGAGTTTTCTCCGAATCTTCTGATTACCTCTCACTGCTAAAGACCCCTGCGCGCAAGTGAATTATTGAAATAGAATTGAACAACGTGTTAGTCATGAAATGACCTAGATTGTGTCAAGTGGACGTTAAACCTCATTTCTCTTTCAAAATTTTTTGATACATTTTAGTGCTGTAATAATTGAGGAACTTTTTTTTTTGATCTTTTGAACTAAAAACAGGTCATGTCACTCCTCATGTCATGCAGAATTAATTGCGAACCAGAATATGTTTTCATATGTCTAAAAGCTGTTTATTATTCTATGATTTATTTATTTGTAGACAGCATTAAAGAAGCTGTATAATTTTATAACTGGTAATGTTTATGAAG
This sequence comes from Patella pellucida, assembly GCA_917208275.1. NCBI lineage: Eukaryota > Metazoa > Mollusca > Gastropoda > Patellidae > Patella > Patella pellucida. Next base: position 8,440,656 of record OU795040.1, read on the forward strand.
CTAAAGTCAGTGGGAAATTTGCTGCCAATCTGTGTCGGGCTGCTTCTAAGGTTTGTCAGAATTCTTGTTTATATAATTATTTAGAACAAAGGGTTTCAACTATTAAAGGGACAATAACACTCTTGCTGGCTTGACAGGTCCAGAAAAAAAAATTAGCCTTATTCTAACAACAAGATGTTTAAGTGTCCTACCTGTTGTGTAAATTATCCATTACAACCTATCTTACTTGTCCAGAGGGTTCGAAAATATGTTTAAATCCAAGTTGCATTTGAAAGTGCTTACGTAAGGCTTTTCAAACCATTTTACGGCATGTAGTTGAATTTTTCCAATTTTTAAAATTAGGTGTGTTAAGATGAAATTTGTATCATTTATTAATTGGAATATTGTAAAATAGTACAAATTGTTGACCAGAATAAAGATTGGAACATATTATTCAGTTACAACAAGAGTGGTATTGGCCCTTTAAGTTTGTCATGTTAAATAATTAAATGTCTAAAAAATGACTTCTGATTAGAATTTATGAAATACTTTCTTGTTATCAAAAAATTACTTTAAAAAGATCAGGAATCCAAATCCATATTTGGGAGATATAGATATAGACAGTTTTCTTTGGAAATGACAAAATGGTGAAATTATATGTCAACCTATGTGTTAAAACAATATTTTATAATATGTGCTTTTACAAAATAACAGGGGATCACGGTGGCTAAGTGGATAAGGCGCTGGTTCGCTAGCCTGGAGGTTGAGTGTTCGATCCCTGCATTGGCCGAGAAAGTTCATCTCGATTTTCCGGCGTGATTTCCCCTTGTCAGTGATGCAGAAGGAGGGCCTGACAAGGACAGCTGCCTAGTCGTTCGGATGAACGAAAAACCGAGGTCCCGTGTACAAATTGGAGTGCACGTAAAAGATCCCTTGGCAGTTGGAATTCGATATAAGAGTAGGCCGTAGCACCGCTGCCTGGGCAAAATTTCCCTCATAGCACACTGTTGGCGTATGCCCGTCTTCAATTGGCCCAGGTTAGGTGCTTAAGCGTAGGACGTTAAACCCCATTTCATTCATTCATTTACAAAATAACAGGAGCGTATCTAAGAATTTAAGCAGGGGTGGACAGACCAAGGTTGGAGATGTCAGTTTGATTTGAGGTCTAGATATTAGCTGAGAATTTAAAAAAAAAACACCAGCTCTGAGACAACATTTTCTGTTAGATGAATACATGTACGGGGTATTGGATAAAGTGAAGTACGGTTAGGGGGGTGGCTCCGATTCAATGAGAAAATATTTGTTTTATAATTTGCACTGTCAACTATTAAAGCCAATGCTCTGAAATTTTCAGGACTATATCGTTATCACACAAGTTTTTGAAAAATTTGCATTTCAGAACCTGGACCACGCCCATTCCCCATAATCCAGGATGGCCACCCCATGCCATTGAGGAAAAGCGTAAAAAAAAAATGCTTGATAAAATATAGATTGTTATATATCCTACAAAAGCTAAAACACCAAGGAACATAATTATCTATATTTGAATGTCATAAGCTGTAGTAGAAACAAGTAATTATAGTAAATGTCAAATTTATTTAATATTTTCTCATTGAATTGGAGCCACCCCCCTTAAAACATCGGCAAAGCTTCACAAGGTTTTGTTTATTCAATGTATTTCGTTAGGAGAATTAAAATAAACTCTACATCTGAATAATTTGTGTAAGCTACAGAAAAATGATTTTGAAATAGTGATATTTTATATAGCGTTACTTTCTGTTACTTGTAGGTTCACCCTGAAATAGCCTTAAAACTTTTCCTACCTTATTTCTGTGATAATATTCTACAATTCCTCAACGATCGTAAGTATCTTCAGTTAATTTGCATGTTGGATGGTCATGTGTAATTTAGATCTGTCATTAAGTCACATGATGTTGTTTAGATTCCCCACTTGAACGTGACATGGAATAAGGTCACCTGTTCAACCTCAAGCATTCTGTATGGGTCCTCCGATTTTCTCCGACTGCTAAAGACCCATACTTGGAAGCGAATTATTAAGATAGAATTGAACCATAATGTTATTGTTTGCCCAAATTAAAATTGCTTAAATTCTGTATGCATGTAAAATTTAAATATTTTAATTTTTTGAGTTACCCTGAACAAATTATATACATATCTTGTCTACTTTTGCTGCAAAAAATTTTCCTGACCAGCTTCCAATCCGCAATCACTGATGTGTTGACTGCATGAACAAAAGGGTCCACATGTACAGTAGCGGATTATCATTGAAGCTGATGAGGCTGCAGCCTCCGGCCCAAAGATTTTGTAAAAAAATTTTTTTTTAGACTTGTCTGATACGATTAAAAACGCATAGACATTGAATGTTAGGGGGTGGGGTTTAGGCCCAACGGGAATCAACATAGGCCCTGACCCGAAATTAATTAGGCCCACGCCATTCTAAATAGGCCCAATAGGCCCTCCAGCAATTGCCGCCTCAGGCCTTGGTGGAGCTTAATCAGCTACTGCACATGTATAGAAATATTATTTTTTAATGATATAGATGAAGATGTGGAAAAAGAAGAACATCTAGATGATAGTTTTCTATGGAATTTACTTATGTTGTCTCAGGTAATTTACTTATGTTATCTCAGGTAATTTACTCATGTAATTTACTCATGTTATCTCAGGTAATTTACTCATGTTATCTCAGGTAATTTACTCATGTTATCTCTGGTAATTTACTCATGTTATCTCAGGTATTTACTCATGTTATCTCAGGTAATTTACTCATGTTATCTCAGGTAATTTTCTCAGGTTATCTCTGGTAATTTACTCATGTTATCTCTGGTAATTTACTCATGTTATCTCATGTAATTTACTCATGTTATCTCAGGTAATTTACTCATGTTATCTCAGGTAATTTACTCATGTTATCTCAGGTAATTTACTCATGTTATCTCTGGTAATTTACACATGTTATCTCAGGTATTTACTCATGTTATCTCAGGTAATTTACTCATGTTGTCTCAGGTAATTTACTCATGTTATCTCAGGTAATTTACTCATGTTGTCTCAGGTAATTTACTCATGTTATCTTAGGTAATTTACTCATGTTATCTCAGGTAATTTACTCATCTTCGATAATTTACTCGTTATAATTTTAGAGCCCCAAATCTTACTTGTCAGGGTTGGTGTCTTTGGTGCTGATAAGACAAGTCATTTGGATGGGATACAAGAAAGCATGGTTTCTCTGTGTTTACATTTGCTTTGATATAAAAGAACTATTGACAGTTGGACATGAAGGAAGAGTCAGTGGAAAATTCCACATGTCACCATAGAAACAAAAATTACCACGCATTTTGTTGATTTAACTCTTATTTTTGGGATGAGCCACGGTGTATCTGTTAGTAATAAGACGTTGGCCTCGCTAACCTAGAGATCTTGTGTGTGATCCCTGTGCTGTCTCAGAATATTCATCTAGATTTTCCGACATGGTTCCCCATTGTCAATGGTGTAGTGTCAATGGTACAATGGATAGAGAGGGCAGAGGTCTTTATTAGGGATGTGACATATCAGCGTGCACACGAAAGAACCCAGGGTAGAACGTTAAACCCTATTTCATTTCTTTTTTTTTTGTGTAGTTGGTCCGATGGAGAGAGGGCAGAGGTCTCTATTAGGGATGTGACATATCGGTGTGCACAAGAAAGAACCCAGGGTAGAACGTTAAACCCTATTTCATTTCTGTTTTGTATATTTTGTAGCTGGTCCGATGTAATGGTAAAGAGTTATTACCGTACACTTCTCATATCAGTGTGCACACGAAAGAACCCAGGGTAGAACGTTAAACCCTATTTCATTTCTTTCTCTTTTTTTGTAGCTGGTCCGATGTAATGGTAAAGAGTTATTACCGTACGCTTCTCAACTGAAGGAAGTGGTGAAGAAAACTGTCGTATTAAAATGTGTCCAGGGTTACGAGATAGCAGGGAATCTACTCGGATTTATACTCAAGGCTTTCACGTTAATGTATCCAGTTGAGTTCCGTAGTACCGTGGACAGTGTGGATAAACCATTTACTGATTATCTTCCCATCAGAGTAAGTCAATTAAACAATATTAATTTCACAAATTCTGTACAATCTACTGGGATTTATACTCAAGGCTTTCATGTTAATATATCCCGTCGAGTTCCGTAGTACCGTAGACAGTGTGGATAAGCCTTTTACTGATTATCTTCCCATCAGAGTAAGTCAGTTAAATAGTATTTTTTTCACAAATTCTGTACAATCTTCCGGGATTTATACTCAAGGCTTTCACGTTAATATATCCCGCCGAATTCTGTAGTACCGCAGACAGTGTGGATAAACCATTTACAGATTATCTCCCCATCAGAGTAAGTCAATTAAACATTGTTTTTTTTTGTGGGGGGAGGGGATCTTATTATGCAGTATAATTTGTAGTATATAATGTATAATGTATGTTTGATGTTAAATAAATTGTATTTATTTAGAATATTCTGTACAATATAGAGGCATAAAGAATAGGATACAAAAACATACTAAATAGGCCTATATTATTTTCCTTCCATGTGGCTACTGTGTATAATAATATGTACAATTTCAAGTAAAATATGATATAGACAAAACATTATTATTGTATTTCAGTTATGGTAAGTAAATTATAACCAAAGTGCTATTCCCATGTTGGGGGGGGGGGGTGGATGGTCGAATGGTTAACATGTGTGTGCTGTATCATAATAGGGGTGGGCAAATGGAGGTCAAATTTTGGGAACGAGTGTTTTCTAAGGCGATTTTGGCTGCTGAATCCGAATCTGGTGTAATTTTTGTTCTGTGACGTCATTTTGAGCTGGTTCCGTGGCCATTTTCAAAATGACTTTTTTTCAGTTATTACCCTCATATCGATATAGGATGTTATCAAATCATAAATGGGAGTGCAATTTTAGAATCATATTGGACAACTAGTTCCAATATTGTCTCGCTTTTATGAGAGAAAAAGGTCATTTTTGGGCCGCCATTTTGAAAACCACGGAACCAGCCTAAAATGACGTTACAGAATTTTTTTTTAACCAGATTCGGATTCTGCCTCCATTTGCCAACCCCTAATCATAAGGTCTGTCATTGGGTCAACAGGCGTGGTTTTTATTCTCCATGTGATAAGGAGTAGGGTTGCCTGTTTTCTCCGGGTCCTCTGGTTTCCTCAAAGTCCCCTACAAGCAAAGCGAAATATTGAAATAAAATTGAGCCATGTTTTAGTCACGAATGACCTAGTTTGTGTTGAGTGGACCTTAAACCCCCATCTCTCTCTCTTTCTCTATTCTCTATTCTTCTTGCCTTATTTCAATTAGAGGTAGTGTAACCTTTCTCTGGGTCTCCATGTTTTCTCCTACTGCTAAAGACCTCTGCCTGTGAGCAAATCATTGAAATAAAATACATTAGTCCTGATCTGACCTAGTTTGTGTCAAGTGGATGTTAAACTCAATTTCTTTTATTATTGTGTGTTATGTTTTTTTTAGGACTGGGCTGTACCTGGTGATCTGAAGAATCTAGATATAAAATGGCATATTCCATCGGATGAAGAAATGAAAGTAGCGGAAGAATTTCTACAAGAATTTCTTCTACCAGAAATAAACATGATGAAAACCTTCTCTAGTCAATCAACCATAGACAGGTAATCTCTCATTACCAAATATGGTATCGTTACCAATGCATTCGGCAAACCTCGACAGGTTCCGGTACCCACCGTAACCCTACATCTAGACTCAGCAGTGTGACAGTAATTGATATGTACCTACGACCATACATTTGCAATGCGGCTATTCGACTACCGATTTATTTTAACAGGAAAACTTGCCGCTTTTACAAAAAAATCCAAAATGGCGTCTTTTCTAGATATAATCTCTATGGGGGCAGCCATTTTTTAGTTGTTGATATAATCTCCATGGGGGAAGCCATTTTTTTATCTGGGTCCTTTAAAATATTTCCAAAATGGCGAATTCATCATACATGTAGGGTACCGGAATCTGTCGAGATTTGCCAAGTGAGTACCAATGCACATAATATGATATCATTACCAAATATGGTATCATTACTGATGCACATATGGTATCATTACCAAATATTGTATCATTACCATGAATTACCAAATATGATATCATTACCAAATATGGTATCATTACCGATGCACATATGGTATCATTACCGATGCACATATGGTATCATTACCAAATATGGTATCATTACCAAATATGGTATCATTACCAAATATGGTATCATTACCAAATATGGTATCATTACCAAATATGGTATCATTACCAAATATGGTATCATTACCAAAAATGGTATCATTACCAAATATGATATTCAGGATCAAGTTTGTTCCTAATTTATTAGTTTAAACTGTCTTTAACTGCTGGATTTTTTGGCTTGGATTCCATCGTTAAGGCCCCTCGAAAATATGTTACTGAAGCGCTGGCCAGATATTGGGAAATTTTGTAGTTTGCAATGGATTCATATATCGCTCAAATCCAAAATTGAGTTGTTTATGTTTTGTATTTTATAGAGAATCGTTAGTAAGAAGATTAAATATAGTAATAGAATGTATACAAGGTACAGGTTGTGTTTTACCTGTATGGTCAGGTGAACCTCTTACATTGTAAGTACCAGAATTACTCATCCTTTAAAATAAATCAAATAATAACGGGTTTAACATCCTACTGTTCTCCTCCGACTGGGCTAATGAAGACAGGCTTACGCCATACAGGGGCGGGTGGGGGGTGGATGGCCGAATGATTAGCATGTACACGCTTTATCATAAGGTTTGTCATTGAGTCAACTGGCATGGTTTCGATTCCTCTTCTTCGGTTGTACGTGACAAGGATAGGAGTCGCCTGTCCAAACTCTTGGGTGTTCTCCAGATCCTCAGGTTTCCTAACCATATGTTAGTCCTGACCTAGCCTGTGTCAAGTGGATGTTAAACCCCATTTCTCTCCCTCTCACTTTACGCCATACGGTGTGGTATGAGGGGAATTTTGTCCGGACAGCGACACTACGTCCTACTCTTATATCTAATTCCACAGGTCAAGGGTTATTTTAGATGCACACCTCATTTGTTTGTCCCATCCGAACAACTAGACACATTACTCTTGTCACCACTGCTTGCACCCTCACCAACATGGCAAACCAGGATTTAAAAAAGACTGAAGGTTTCCTATTATAATAGTCACAAAACTATATTTGTGCAAAATTGATGGTGGCATGGCAATCAGTTATAGATCTTTTCCAATTCTATTTATATTTTATCATCCCAGTCTTAATTGAGATAAAATATAAAATAAATCCTGTTTTTCTTTGTTTTAGAATTGAAACAAATGTATCGTTAAAAAGATTTTCAAGTTGTAATTCAAGTAATAATAAGGGTGAGTATTTATATTTATACCATTTTTATACGCCCACATAGAAATGTGTTGGTATGAAATAATTAATAAAATACAATATCAAAAAACCATCGTTTTATCCAACGTTTCGTTAGCAAAATGCCAACTTTCTCAAGGATGAAAGAATCAAATTCAAATATTTTGTAGCCCCTAGAGCGTTCACAAGAAATTGTGGACGATGGACGGACGGACGGACGGACCGACAGACGGGGGCGACGGCAATATACGACCACATTTCTATGTGAAAATTTAAATTGATAGAAACAGGAAACACAAACCAAATACAGACGATTTGATGGGATCACTTTTGACTAAGTCAAAATGATGCATTTGATATTCAGATAGGTTGGTATGAAATAATTAATAAAATACAATATCAAAAAAACATCGTTTTATCCAACGTTTCGTTAGCAAAATGCCAACTTTCTCAAGGATGAAAGAATCAAATTCAAATTCAAATACCAGAGTTATGGCCCTTGATCACTTTGAAAAATCTTGTGGAAGCTCTAGAGGCTAAAGGTATTATCCAATTGAATTTAAATTTATACACAGTGTTTATGGTCATGAGACGAAGAAGCCTAGGGATTATCGGCGATATTCGATAATTACTGCCAGAGTTATGGCCCTTGATAACTTTTTTAAAAATCTTGTGAATGCTCTAGAGGCTAAAGGTAATATTCGATTGACGTTAAATTTATACACAGTGTTTAGGGTCATGAGACGAAGAAGCCTATTGATTTTCAGCGATTTCCGATAATTGCTGTCAAGAGTTATGGCCCTTGATCACTTCAAAAAATCTTGGGGACGCCCCAGAGGCTAAAGTTAATAACCAATTGACTTTAAATTTATACACAGTGTTAAGGGTCATGAAACGAAGAAGCCTAGGGAATTTCAGCGATTCTCGTTAATTACTGTTAGAGTTATGGCCCTTGATCACTTCAAAAAACCTTGTGGATGCTCTAGAGGCTAAAGTTAATATCCGATTGACTTGAAATTTATACACAGTATTGAAGGTCATGAGACGAAGAAGCCTATTGATTTTCAGAATATTAAGTGTTTCGTATACTAAACGTTAGCATGGAGGAGAACTTTATCAAAGCCAAACAAATTCAAATGATTTTCTGATAATTACATAATGAGTTGTTACTTGTTATATGATTTAAGTGTATTATAAATGTTTCATTACTGAAAAAAGTTAAATATTCGACAACTCTTGTTGACTACCCGGACGATTTAGCTGCTGTGGGCGTATGTTTCGTTGCCTGGCAACCTATCTTATATTATCCTGGACATAACACTGTAACTTAAGTATCATATAATTTTGAGTATTAGGCATAATTTCTTTCACATTCTTGTTTAAAAATTCGTAAAAATGGTGTAAAATTATCTAGATCATAAGGTCTGTCTTTGAGTCAAGTGGTGTTGTTTCGATTCCCTCCTTGGGGGTTTGGATGGCCTAGTGGCCTAGTGGTCTAGAGTGCTGCGCTTCGACCTCTATGTAGCTGGCCGGCCACCTCTGGCTGTGGTTTCAAGCCCTAGTGTGAGCGTATGTGGCATGGAGATATGTGTGCCTTCTCAGGGGTCTCGATAACTTTTCAAACTCGATTAGCAGAACTGCTAATCAAGTTAGATAAATTTAGGCAAATTGATTAGCAATGTCCAATCTTGATTAGCAGTGTGTGAATATCCATTGACTAAGTACAATTTCGGAAAACTGCGATAGAAGTAAAATCTATCTGTTGAATTTTACAATATTATGCAAAGCTTTATTTCAGTCACACTATTTTAAAATTATGGACAAAAATATTTCAATGTCTGCTCATTGCTGTGTACTTGCTGTATCCTCTTTTATGACATATATAATCATATTGATATTATTGACCGGTCAAAATAGTAGTAGTACTAGTAGGACTATTGAAAAAATAATATCGAGGACATTTCTGGGTTGATTCGTCTTTTGAACATTCAAAATTCACGACCATGCCATTTGTTGACGTAACAGCCATTCATTTCTCTGTGCTGATATCAATCAAATAATATTTTACTATTTTACGCGTCGATGCATCGGGAGCTAACAGTAACATCGACTTTGAAATTGCATCGATGATAGTGATACGTCGGTAAATTTGACAACTACGATACGAAGATCGCTGTCGTCTATTGAAAATTCCCTGCTGCAAATCTCTGTTATAAGTTTCTCATTTATTACCCGCATTAATACTAGTGCCTACCTTTGTGGTATATTCCATAATATCTATCCCATTTTGTGAAGAAAATCAATGAATTGTTTTTATTTTATCAAAAAACCGCCTGTCATTAAAAATAAATCAGGGGGATGTAACTCTGCATAATATAGGGGGCGCTATAACTTTGCTATTAATAGGTATTAGGTACTCGATGATCGTGACTAAGCTGGCGAAGAACTGCCGAGAAATCGTTATAAAAACTGTCCACAAATCTTTACGTACAGTTAAAAAGTGGGCGCTACTGCACTTTCGTACCTCTACCAGTTCCCGTGGTCGTAGGAACTTGAAATTTGCAGGGGATGTTAAGGATGACTAACTATGATCACACACCAAATTTCAGCCGAATCGATCAATAACTTTTTTTTTTAACCGACCTTTTAATTTCTGCCGAGAGAGAACTTCATCCCCTTTCGCCATTTGTATTGTTTACTATTTCGACGGAAACCGACACACTTTAGACTCGAATAACAAGACACTAAAACGGAAACTGACACACTGAACTAGCTCCCTAACACTGCAGTTCATAAAAATTAATATTATTTTCGTAAACTTTAATTTTTGCGCAAAGTCATCAGTTTCTATAAATACTATTTGGTGTTGATCAGTGGATTGGCCTTTAGGTGTGACTATTGCCTTGACCTGATATTGACCTCGAGTCAAAACTTCCAATCCATATCGGGGCCTTTGCGTTTATGCTTGCCGTGGCCTTATTTCTTGCCGTATTATCAAAGTTAAGGTTCGACGTGAAAGCAGAGACGAAGTTCTTCAGAAAAGATAACTGGGTCAAGGTCGTAGGTCAAGGTCATTGTACAGAAAACTGAGCTCAAACTTTTCAAAGTCAATTTCGGGACATTTGACCTTGACTTACGACCTTGACCCCATAACAATTTTTACAGCCTATCATCTTGGCTTCAACCATCTACGTTTAACTTTGCCCTGTCGCACACTACTCGGTCACAAAACGGTCAAACGCAAGGGCCCCGAGATCGATGGGAAGTTTGGACTAATGGTCAAAGTCAAGGTCGCGGTTGGTAAGCCTTGACTAGTGAAGGTCACCACGACCTTTCACATTGGCCACGCCCATTGACTTCCTTTCGGACACGGACCCTCTGCATTTGACCGATTTGTGACCGAGTAGTGTGCGACAGGGCAAAGTTAAACGTAGGTGGTTGAAGCCAAGATGATAGGCTTTAAAAAGTGTTATGGGGTCAAGGTCGTTAGTCAAGGTCAAATGTCCCAAAAATGACTTTGAAAAGTTTGAGTTTAGTTTTCTGTAAGATGACCTTGACCTACGACCTTGACCCAATTATTTTTTTTGAAGGACATGGTCTCTGCTTTCACCTCGAACCTTAACTTTGATAATACGGTAAGAAATAAGGCCACTGCAAGCATAAACGCGAAGGACCCGAGATGGATGGGAAGTTTAGACTCAAGGTCAAAGTCAAGGTCACGGGTGGTTAAAGGTGACTAGTGGAGGTCACCACGACCTTTCACATTGACCCCGCCCATTTACTTCCTTTCGGACACGGGACCCTTGCGTTTGATCGTTTTGTGACCGAGCAGTGTGCGACAGAGCAAAGTTAAACGTAGGTGGTTGAAGCCAAGATGACAGGCTTTAAAAAGTGTTATGGGGTCAAGGTCGTTAGTCAAGGTCAAATGTCCCAAAAATGACTTTGAAAAGTTTGAGTTTAGTTTTCTGTAAGATGACCTTGACCTACGACCTTGACCCAATTATCTTTTTTGAAGGACGTGGTCTCTGCTTTCACCTCGAACCTTAACTTTGTTAATACGGTAAGGAATAAGGTCACGGCAAGCATAAATGCAAAGGGCCCGAGATGGATGGGAGGTTTTGACTCAAGGTCAAAATCAAAGTCATGGTAATATTCAAACCTAAAGGCCAATCCACTGATCAACACCAAATAGTATTTATAGAAAATGGTGGCTTAGCGCAAAAATTAAAGTATATAAAAATAATCTTAATTTTTATGAACTACAGTGTTAAGCAGCTAGTGCATCTAGTCAGTTTCCGTCGGAGTGTCTTGTTATTCAAGTCCAAAGTGTGTCGGTTTCCGTCGGAGTGTCTTGTTATGCGAGTCTAAAATGTAAACAATACAAATGGCGAAAGGGGATGAAGTTCTCTCGGCAGAAATTAAAAAATCGGTAAAATAAAAAGTTATTGATCGATTCGGCTGAAATTTGGTGTGTGATCATAGTTAGTCATCCTAAACATCCCCTGCAAATTTCAAGTTCCTACGACCTTGGGAACTGGTAGAGGTACGAAAGTGCAGTAGCGCCAAAAAGTGGACATAAAATTAACCGTGTGAAAAATAAAAGAAGCAAAATTTATGATTAGCATTTGTGCGAATCAAGTTAGCTACTTTTTAGAAATTGATTAGCAACGGACACGATTTGATTCGCAAACTGCGATGCGAACCCGGTTATCGATAGCTACGAGAACGTAGCTAAAAACGTTGAGATATACTGATGTTCTTGTTTTTAGCTACGATTTGAGGCGCTTTAGTTCTATGTTGCAAACTCAATTTCTTTATTAATGCATGTAACATCTTTAAAATAAGATAAGTTAATACTCTTATCACTAATTAAACTTACAGAGGCCAATGCGGTGGCACAACTATCGCCTAACTCCAAATATTCGCATTTAAATTACTGAATCTATATATTGTCAGACATCCACTTCCATTGATATACACGTGGATGTCATTTAGTATTTCCACATGTAATTGCGTTTTTGATTGGCTGTTATAAAGCCTAAGATTGAGCGCCCGCCCACATTATGACAGCTGTTAGACTTCACTGCTCTAAAAAAGATGGCGGTCTTAGTAACGGCATAACGCCTCGATTTTAAATGCGATGATTTATACCCGTTCCAGGTAGGATTACATGCTTAATTGTAATTGAGTGTGGCAGAAATATTATAAATAACAATAATCAATCGTTGTTTTGATGAAAAATATTGTCAATTTTGTTTAATCGCAGCAGGAGTGAATCACGACGGGATGTGCTACATTGGAGACTATAGGCCAAAATCTTATCTCGAAACACGGAGTGTGGAGAGATAAGATTTGTTATCTAGGTTATCGAGACCCCTGTGCCTTCTCAACCTCGTGGGTTTCCTCCGGGCACTCCGGTTTCAACCCACTGCTAAAAACCCCTACGTGCAAGCGAATTATTGAAATAAAATTACACCATAGGTTAGTCCCGAAATGACCTAGTTGTGTTGAGTGGACGTTAAACCCCTTTTTGTATTAGTCCTGAAATGACCTAGTTTCTCTCTCCTTCTCTCTTTCAGGTATATCATTAAATGGAGAAAATACAAGAAGTTTAATAGCTAATGCTGCTAGACATTTATTATGTAAGTACACATATTCAAAGTCTTCAACTTCATTCATTCATCCTGTGGTGCTATTTCAATCTTCAGGAGGTTTGATTGCCGAATGGTTAGCGCGTGTGTGCGATGTATCATAAGGTCTGTCGTTGAGTCAACTGGCATAGTTTCGATTTCCTGGTTGTACATGAGTCGTCTATCCAACCTCAACTGTTTTCTCTGGGTTCTCCGACTTTCTCCTCCTATGCTCTCTCTCTTTCTCTGTTTCTCTCTTTTTCTTTCTTTCTCTCTCAAAGTGACCCAAGTAATAGGATGAGGAGACATTAAAGTCTATAATTTGTATTTTGTAGATGAATTGATGAAATGTAGAGAAGATGATACGAAGAGTTTGTTTAAAATCATCAGAGTAAGTACATTTTCACTCCATCTAAATGATAGGAAACCTAGGGGATACTCGATTGAACGATCTAAATGATAGGAAACCTGGGGGATACTTGATTGAACGATCTAAATGATATGAAACCAAGGCGATACTCGATTGAACGATCTAAATAATATGAAACCTAGGGGATACTCGATTGAACGTTCCAGAATTCAATTCTCTTTAATTCCCCAAAAAGTGACAATCGAGTGAACTGAAAAGGTGGATTTCGGGCTACAACTCATGTGCTGGCTGCATAAGACAATATGTAAATACTTGTGTTTAATTACGACATAATTCTACTTACACCACCTTTTGTTGATTGGACTGCTAGAGCTGTGACAGGACTGAATTCAGCGTCTCTTGATTGCAATTCTGTCAATTTGGAACGTTCCTGGCTGACAACCAGGCATCCCCCTTGGGAGGTTTACACTGTCACATATGGGTGAAGGGGAAAAAACTAACCATTCTCCATGTTGGTAGTTTATTCCATCTTTATTACTCAAAAGGCAGAAGATCTGCAATGTAAGGGAGACAACTTATATCCTCTTTTGTATAAGGGTACAGACCACAATGATATTAAATATACCAGAAAGAAATCCTTATTTATTTCACAACCGGTGATATTTTCTTTATTAATTCTGTAAATTTCTTGATTTCCTGTCTGTCTGATAGCAATGAATAATTATAATAAGTTTGTGACAATTGAATTAAATATTTATATGTTGATGAAAAGAGATTTGAATATATTAATTTATTATTAAATTTGATTTGAACAGATCTATGAATTAGTGATGATGTATTATGGAGCCGCTAAAAATGATTTTGACGGGCGATGGAAAAGTTTTCACTTAGTAAAATCAGCCTTAGAAGATAAGGTGAGTAAGACATCCAAGGTTCTATCCCAGTCTTAGCCGAAAATATTTCCCCATGATTTTCTAGCCTGTTGTCCTCTAGTCATTGGTGCAAGATGGAGCTCTTAGCCCATAAAAAGTCTTTATTTTTCTAGATACGGTTTTTATGAGAAAGAGTGATAAATGGGGTTTAACGTCCTTTCGACACAAACTAGGTCAATTCAGGACTAACATATGGTTTAATTTTATTTGAATAATATGCTGTGTGTAGGGGTCTTTATTTAGTAGTAGGAGAAAACCGGAGGACCTGAAGCAAACCTGTGAGTTTGATTAAGCGACCCTTCTTGTCATGTTCAAGCAGAGAGAGAATCAAAACCACACTACTGGACTTTAATGACAGACCTTGTGATCTCTAGCACAAAAGTTAAGCCACTAGACTAACTTGATTCTGCAAAAGTTTTTATGAGTAATACCCCAGGTATGTAGTAAAGATTCAGTTAGTGAATTTATTTGTTATGTCATGAATAAAATGATTTACGATTGTAATTTCAGCTAAGAGGTAAAAAACGACATATAAGACCGTTATTAATAGATAGAGTTCAACTACAACATGAGGTAAGTTTAATATTTTATTTATTATCCCACCATTGAAATGGGGTCGTTCGTCTGTAATTTGAAAGTGTCGTTGATTTATTTGGGGATCAAGGCAAGGGATGCTAATTGTTAAAGCCTTGATGATAATTTGCTATTTTTGCTAGTGAATATTCACTGCTTCATGTGTCATTCGCATTTTGTGTAGTTAGTCCATGTAATTATGTACTCAGGTTAATTATTTTACATTTGGTAAAGAATACAAAAAGAAGAAATTTGAGTTTGTGAAAATAGATCCTATTTATTATATTAAATTTATAACATCATTGGTAAAATTTCATTTTTTCCATCTTTTAGTTGAGAATTCTGCATTCGTCACCCAAGGTATTTACGTCACTTCATCAGGATATGTTTAAAGATTTGATGGATCTGTCCGTCAGCCATTATAGTGAGGTAAGTTAAAACAAATATCACCGGAACTAAGGAACGGAGTAAGATGTTAATGCTGCCATCTTGGAATTGTGAAGTCATATCCACTACAACCTGGGTGTAATAATAATAATAATAATAATATGGACATTTATATAGCGCTAGTACTCCATGCACAGAGGCATGCTCACAGCGCGTACAGTTCAGTTGATTATTAATCATGATAACATTTATCAAAAAGATGCGTTTTAAGTCTTGATTTAAAACAAGAAAGTGATGATTTAATGATTTCTGGTAGGTTGTTCCACTGTGCATTAAAGCCCCAATAACACTCTTGTTGTAACTGAATAATATGTCCCAATCTTTATTCTGGTCAACAATTTGTACTATTTTACAATATTTCAATAAATAAATGATACAAATTTCATCTTAACACACCTAATTTTAAAAATTGAAAAAAACCAACTACATGCCGTAACATGATTTGAAAAGCCTTACGTAAGCACTTTCAAATGCAACTTGGTTTTAAACACATTTTCGAACCCTCTGGACAAGTAAGATAGGTTACAATGGATAATTTACACGACAGGTAGGACACTTAAACATCTAGTAGTTAGAATAAGGCTATTTTTTTTTTGTCCCCCGCCTTTCGAAGAAAGCAGGGGACTATTATAATGGGTTCGTCCGTCTGTCTGTCTGTCTGTCCGTCTGTCACACTTTTTGGGACACAATAACTCTCGTTCTAATTGAGCTAGAATGTTCAAACTTAGTGTAGGTGTTTATTATGGCAATACCTTGATGGAGTTCGAAGATGAGCATTTTCCGCTTAGGGTAAGCAGAGATAAGCAATTTGATTGGTTGATGCTTTGGGACACGATAACTTTAGTTCTAGTTAAGTGAGAGTGATGAAACTTGGTGTATAGTTTCATTACATCAATACCTTGACTAAGTTCGATAATGAGCATTTTCTGCTCAGGGTAAGCTGAGCGATAAGCAATTTGATTGGTCGAGACTTTGGAACTGAATAACTCTCATTCTAATTGAGTTAGAATGTTCAAACTTAGTGTGAGTGTTTATTGGGTCAATGTCTTGATGGAATTTGAAGATGAGCATTTTTTGCTTACTTTAGGCAGAGGCAAGCAATTTGATTGGTTGATGCTTTGGGGCACGATAACTTTAATTCTAATTAGGTGAAATAAAGTAACTTGGTGTGTAGTTCATTACATCAATACCTTGACTGAGTTTGATAATGAGCATGTTCTGCTCTTGGTAAGATGGCTGATAAGCAATTTGATTGGTCGAGATTTTGGAACATAATAACTCTTGTTCTAATTGAGTTACAATGTTTACACTTGGCATAGGTGTCTATTAGGTGAATACCTTGATGGGGTTCGAAGGTGAGCATTTTCTGCTTAGGGTAAGCAGAGATAAGCAATTTGTTTGGTTGATGCTTATTAAGTTCTGATTAAGTGAGAGTGAGGACACTTTGTGTATAGCTTTAGCTTTATAACACCGATATATTGACCAAGTTCGTTAATCAACTTTTTCTGCTGAGGGTAAGTAGAATGATAAGAAATCTGATTGGTTGATGCTTTGGGCCACGATAACTTTAGTTGTAATGAAGTGATAGCAATGTAACTCAGAACTCAGAGTATAGATTCATTTGACTAAGTTCAATGTTGCAAATTTTCTGCTTTGGCTAAGGAGCGATAAGCACTTTTATTGGTCAAGACTTTGGAACATAACTCATAAGGCGAATGTCTTAACTAAGTCAATAATTAATATTTTGAGCTAAAGCTAATATTTTGAAAAAAATAAATGTTCGATTAATTAATATGTGTCATCTTATTATTTTGGGATTTCGGCGGGGGACATCAGCCTCACTGTTGGCTTGTTCGCAACCTGTCAAGCCAGCAAGAGTGTTATTGTCCCTTTAACTGAGAATGATCCGTGTAGTTGTGTTGTTTTAGCAGGAGTTTCTGTATTTATTGTTTAGTTTCAAACCATTGTTGGTCAACTGTTTGAATTTGTTGAGAATCATATAAATCTGTTGGGTCTCTCCTGTTGTGTAATTTAAAATAGTCTGTATGTATAGGATATTAACCTACCTGAGGTTGCTATATTATATAACCCGCGGGCGCAGCCCAAGGGTTATATGATATAGCAGCTGAGGTATGATAGGTTTATATCTGACATATACAACGCCCACCCGTAAATTTAAATGGACTTTTTCCATTAATATTCAACAATGATTGGATAACGGCTGGGTAGTTTCCGTCAAATAACGAAGATTACCGAATTAATCACGTGCATTTACGAGATGGTATTTTTGTAAACACAGAGCCATTTTGAAGAATTGAATGACATCATGGCAGGTTGTTGTGAGATATAACTGCTATGCACGTCAAAGAGAAAACTACCGCCAGTTGTATATAGATAGGATAATATGTGTTAGGTTCATGTCTGTTCAGTTTCACAAGTATGTCGAGGAACTTATAAGTGTGTTAATTACTCAACACCTTTTGGGAAACTAAACTTTTATAAACTCTACACCTATTATCCTATCTAGACAGACTATTTTAAACTTTAGGACAGTAGAGACCCAACAGTGCTCTATGACTGTCAACGAATTTAAACAGTTTTCCAACAATTCATTGAAATCCATAAAGCCCTGTTGTGTTTCTACTGTTGCATAGTTTAAAATGGTCTTTATAGATAGGATAATAGGTGTTAGGTTCATAAGTGTTTAGT
Organism: Patella pellucida; assembly: GCA_917208275.1. Lineage (NCBI taxonomy): Eukaryota > Metazoa > Mollusca > Gastropoda > Patellidae > Patella > Patella pellucida. The sequence continues at coordinate 8,458,722 of OU795040.1, forward strand.
TTCAAAAGTACGTTGAGTTAATTGTTCAGTACTCTAATTGTTCAATACTAGAAATTAAACAGTTATAAATCCAACACTCCTGATTCTTTAAACTATACAACAGTGGAGATCCAATGGTTTTCCAACAATGGCTTGAAACATAAAACACCTGTTTAATTAACCCAACTAAATGATACCCAAGTTGTAGTGTGCATGTTTTGGTACCCTGACCCTCGCGTCGATCCGGCGCCCCTGCCCTCTACAACACCAATATAAATGGGATGAGTTGTGCACAAGCCAACCCTCAGAAGTGTTAATTTCCTAATTCAGTTCAAATTCTAATAAAATAAAATACAAAGGAGAAATTTGTTCGCATTTATTGATATTTTTTTGTTGATAGAAATAGGGTAGTTGTATTTATTGGTATTTTATATTGATATTTAGGGTATGGATGGCTGAATGCTTAGCGTGTGCAAGATGATTCATAAGGTCTGTCCATGAGTCAAATGGCGTGGTTTCGATTTCCCCGTTGAGTTTTCTCCGGGTCCTCTAGTTTCCTCCCACTGCTAATTAAAGACCCCTACGCCCAAGCAAATTATTGAAATAAAATTGAGCATTGTGTTAGTCCCGAAATTACCTAGTTTGTGTCAAGTGGAGTTAATATTGTTGTTTTTATTGTTAATATTTTCTTCAGGTTCGAAAGAAATCCCAGTCTTGTCTTCATGTATCGTTTAATCATTTCTCGTATTCTTATCGCTGTATTTTACCTCAAATATTACATCATCTTAGAGATAAAAACGTACCAGAACATGCATTTAAGGTAAATCTTTTAATTCTTTAATTCTCTCTCTCATTGGAAAAATTAGGGGGTGCAATACGAGGTGCTAAACACTGGTCTTATACACATGTAAGTTTCCGTTATTTATTAACTCAGTTCTCGTTACAAAACAGGGGTTGGATGGCAGAATGGTTAGCACGTGCGTGCTGTATCATAAGGTCTGTCATTGAGTCAACTGGTGTGGTTTCGAATCCCTGGTTGTACGTGACAAGGAGTATGGTCTTCTTTCCAACCTCTTGGGTTTTCGCTGGGTCCTCCGGTTTCCTCATACTGCTGAAGACCCCTACATGCAAGCAAATTATTGAAATAAGATTAAAATCATATGTTAGTCCTGAAATGACCTAGTTTGTGTCGAGTGGATGTTAAACTCCATTTTTCTCGCTCTCTGATACAAGAGAATTAATTAACTTTTTGGGGGGGGGGGGATCACGGTGGCTAAGTGGGTAAGGCGCTGGTTCGCTAGCCTGGAGGTCGAGTGTTCGATCTTTGCATTGTCAGGGCAAAATTTCCCTCATAACACACTGTATGGCGTACGCCCATCTTCAATTAGCCCAGGTTAGGTGCATTATAGTAGGACGTTAAACCCCATTTCATTCATTCCTTTCTATTTTTCCAGGGAACTCTGTACACCATATTAAATACAAGTAAACAGCAATGTTTAGCTACGAAGAGAAGTTGGGAAGTTTTAGCAGATTTATGGCCGGCGTTGATTCAAGCTCAGTATTCGGAAAAACCTTCCGTTTTAAAGATTATTGATGATATTGTCCTCAAAGTCATGAAAAGTCTGGATTCTTTAGCCATAGATATTCTGGTGAGGCCAATAAAAGATTCTATACATTTTGACTTATAATTCTTGATATTTTTGTATGGGAGGATTGGCAGTATTGTCTAACATATGGGGTGGCTCGTTGGTGGCTCAGTGAGTAAGACGCTGGCTCGCTAGCCTGTAGGTAGCATGTTCTATCCCTGCATTGGCCGAGAAAGTTCATCAGGATTTTTTTACATAGTTTCCCCTTGTCAGTGATGCAGTACAGAGGACAGCTGTCTAGTTTTTCGGATGGTAGGGAGAACCAAGGTCCTGTGTATACATTGGCGTCCAAGTAAAAAATCGCTTGGCAGTTGTAATTCAGTCTAAGAGTAGGCCAAAGTGCCTCATAGCACACTGTATGGTGTATGTCCTCCATTAGCAGTGGTCTAATTCTACAGGTTTAGAAGAAGTTTGATAAAGAATATTGATATGTATCAAAGTCATCAAGGATTTTAATTATGCCTGATTAATTAATGTTAAAATATTGTTATTTTACAGGTTACTGATGGTTGTTTGAAGAGTGCCAAACAACTTTTATCATCGTCGAGTCCCCGTCCGTCACACCAACCTGGTGATGTTAATCTGTTAAAACAGGGACAAGAAGATGAACTCACTAGAAATAAATCAGCTCTAACGTAAGTCAGTTACACTGTAACCTGGGTAAATAGTTTCAATGGCATTTGGTAATTGGGGGATCACGGTGGCTAAGTGGGTAAGGCGCTGGTTCGCTGGCCTGGAGGTTGGGTGTTTGATCCCTGCATTGGTCGAGAAAGTTCATCTCGATTTTCCGGCGTGATTTCCCCTTGTCAGTGATGCAGAAGGAGGGCCTGACAAGCGCAGCTGTCTAGTCGTTTGGATGGGACGAAAAATCAAGGTCACGTTTACATATTGGCGTGCACGTAAAAGAACCCTTGGCAGTTGGAATTCAGTTGCTGCCCGGGCAAAATTTCCCTCATAGCACACTGTATGGCGTATGCCCGTCTTCAATTAGCCCAGGTTAAGTGCTTAAGCGTAGGACGTTAAACCCCATTTCATTCATTCATTCATTTGGTAATTGAACTAGAGAATACAGGTCACAATTCTATGGAAATCAATTACTGCCTATGAATAAGCAACGTTTCGACTAGGCGTCTCTAGTCATTATCAAGCAAGGGAGCAATTTGAATCAAATTTTCAATATATTTATTTTACATTATCTATATTTGAGCTATTATAGTAAGAATGGTCAGCTCTTTATCTAAATCTTACATAATTGTGACCTGTGTAACCCAGGTATCATTTAATCTTGTGAATCTAGCACTAATTTCTTTCACATTCATTTAATTTCAAATATTTGTTTAAAAATAGGTAAAAATCACCATAATGCATCTAATTTGTGCTTGTCTCCAGTTTTAAGCTGACTTATTAATTTTGATGAGTGGCCAATTTTACAAGTATTTAATTTCTTGATTACTGTTACAAAATTAATCATTACACATCAATAATGAATGGGGTTGTATCGATATATATTCGAGTAGGCTGTAGCGCCACTGCCCTGGTAAAATTTCACTCATAGCACACTGTATGACGTATGCCTGTCTTCACATTAGTTTAGGATCAAAACAGTAGGACGTTAAACCCCATTTCTTTTCATTTCATGTTTTATGTTACAGAATCTATCTAGGATTAATAGAGAAACTTGTTGATATTGTTGATAGTGGTAAATTGTAAGTATTTCTATATCTTTATATATATTTAAAATTTCACAAACAATTATCGACAATCAACACAGAGGTGTCTAATATCATAAATAAAGGAATTGATAAAAAAAATTATGTATTGCACAAGGATATAAACCAAGTAGCAGCAATCGCCACAAGGTAATCGCCACAAGTTTCCACAACATAGAAATTGCTCCTATTCTAATAGAGAATCAACACTAATGTCTCAATATTACAAATAAAAGAATTGGTAATAATAATATAATAATAGTCTATTTATATTGCGCAATATCCATGCATGAGCATGCTCAAAGCGCAGCCAAAAATGATCACAACTGTCATAAAGTGAATGCTTTCTTAAACAAAATGGTTTTAAGTCTGGATCTAAACACAGCAATATTTGGAGAGTTCTTTATTTCCAGTGGCAGATCATTCCACTCAGTTGGGGCGGAGTAGGAAAAAGTCCTTTGTCCAAAACGGACCATTTTAGGCTTAGGCACTACAAGCAGTTTCTTATCTTCAGATCTTAACATTTTTATTTATTGTAAATGAAATAAAACTAAGCAGCAGGTAATTGAAACAAGTTGGCAAAATATATACAACCTGGACGTTATTATTAATATTATTTTATATATGTATAGAACATGGAAGTTAATTTTATAATAATATATTTTATATATATAAAACCTGGACGTTATTATTAATATTATTTATATATTTTATAGAACATGGAAGTTTAGTGAGATAGGAATGGAGTGTATACAGTTATTATTGAGATATGACGTACAGGCTCCACCTAAAGTTGTACATTTAATAACAAAACAGTTACTCAATGATTCCCTCTATGTTAGAAAGGTATGTTGAAATGGTTGCTCACCGCGTCTGTTCAAAATAAAATGGAGTTTAACGTCCTACTGTTCTGCTCCTAAACTGAGCTAATGAAGACAGACATATGCCATACAGTGTGCTATGAGGGAAATTTTGCCGGAAAACAGAGGTCCTGTGTACACATTGGCATGCCTGTAAAATATCCATTGGCAGTACTAGTTGGAATTCGATATAAGACTCGGCCATAGTGCTTCTGTCCAGGCAAAATGTCCCTCATAGTACACTGTATGGCGTATGCCCGTCTTCCTTAGCCTAGACGGAACAGAACAGTAGGACGTTAAACCCAGTTTCATTCCATTTCTACCCAGTTACTAAATGCCTTTAGAGGATTACTTTTATATTGGTTAGCATGTGCGTGCTGTATCATAAAGCCTGTCATTGAGTCAACTGGCGTGGTTTCGAATCCCCGGTTGTACGTGAAAAGGAGTAGGGTCGCCTGGCCAACCTCCAGGGGTTTCTCCCCGTTCTCTTGTTACCTCTCACTGCTCAAGACCCCTACTCACAAGCGAATTATTTAAATAAAATTAAACCATATGTTAGTCCCAAACTGACCTAGTTTGTGTGTTCGTGTCTCTTTCTCTAATATTAGTTATGAATAAACAATTTTTTTTTTAATTTTAGGTGGCCATGTCTGGTGTTTCTGCTTTATTAAAACAACAGAAACGTAAACACAAGATGATACCTGTTGATCCGTATAAACTATCCAATACAACAGCGCCTTCTGTTGATAAGTATGATCCTGGAGATCGGGAAGATAACTCCTGGCATCAATATGATGAATCAAAACCAGTCAATTCAGAAGAGAAATGGAATAGTGCAGCTTTTGTGGAGAAAACACATTGGGGTTTCAACTGTTGGCCAAAGTAAGTTTTGGGGTCAGGGTGTGTCCAACTTCAAAAAGGGGGGTGGATTGCTGAATGGTTAGCATGTGCATGCTGTATCATAAAGCCTGTCATTGAGTCAAAGTAATCTAGGAACGTCCAGATGTTGTAAAACTCGCAGTTGTTGCGTCAGGAACATTGGGGGGGGGGGGGTACTTTGAGTGTTCAATCCCTCTTTTGAATGAGAAAGTTCATTGGAATTTTCCGCCGTAGTTCTCCCTTATTAGTGTCACAGGACAGACGGTCTGGCAATGAAGAGCATATAGTCGGTCATATGGGATAAAAGGTTCTGTGTTCAAATGGTCATTCAATATAAAAGTAGGCCATTGTGCCACTATCCAGGCAAGATTTTCTCTAACACACTGTATGGTGTATTACCCGCCTTCATTATCTTAGTCAGTGCAGAAAAGTAGGTTGATAAACCCCATTTCATTTCATTTAATGGTTAATTACTACAGGACAAGAATTTATTAATAAATAGATTATTCTTTTCCATTTTTTGAGTGGACGTTAAACTCCATTTCTCTCTCTCTCTCTCTTTTCCATTTTCACTTATTCTGAATACCATCATAATTGTCTTTTTATGTTTTTTACGTAGAAAAATGATGATCCATGCTGCTGCTCCTGAACAACCAAAACTAAATCGTGATCGTAAGGATCTATCGGAAGCTGAAGCCGTAATATTCGATAATTTCCAGAATCCAGCATTTGTTGATAAATTAATCTCCTTTCTATCTCTAGAAGAACAAAAGGGTCGGGATAAATTCCGAACAAAATATCTCGCTTTATTTAAGGTATAGTATAAATTTTCTTATTACCAAAATAGGACCCTCGGTGGGTCAGTGAGCAAGACACTGGCTGTCTATCTGAAGGTCTTGGTATAGTTAAACAGAGGAGAAAATTCCTTGAAATTTCCGGCATGGTTTTCTCTTGTCAGTGGTGCAGGACATAGGACCTGTCAATGACAGCTGTTTATTTGTTCGGACAGTACAAAAAAAACTGGGATACCCATGTACATTAGTGTTGTGCGGTTTGTAAATTTTCTTTCAGTTTCGGTTTTCGGTTTTTCTGGGGCAAAAAAAATTGGTTTCGGTTTTCGGTATTTTATTCATTTAAAAACTGTAGGCCTATTATAAATGTAGTGATTTATAGTTATCTTATACAGCCTATTTGGAAGCCAGAAAAGATATCAAACATATTGATGTAAATTGTAAACAACAAGTTTTTTTTACTGTTAAGATGACTTTAATTACGACTAGTAAATACAAAGTTACTGTAAAAAAAAAAAAAGATTTGACAAACTTATTTTAGGTGCACTTTCAAGTTGGATGTGTTTCCGAATTCAGCAGAAATATGCTCTTCACAAAGATTGCATTATATTTAGTACTGCCCATAGAAATGTACTGTCATCCAATCTTTCGTAGTGAGAAAGCCATGGACTTGGAAGACATTTTACTTCTTGAGGAAGCCATCGTGCCTAATATTGACAACCGGCTAAGGGTTGCATAAAATTTTGGATTATAAACCGAAACGAATTGAGAAAATAAATAGTCTAGGCCGTCCAGACTTATTAAACTATTAAACACTCTATACATAGGGGGCCTGGTTGATCTAAAATCAAAACGAAAGTGGTGGTTACATTAAAATTTTGGAATGTATCAAACATTTCCGAAACGAAAAACGGGTAAATTAAAATTTAGGAATTTGGAAAAATAACCGAAACGCATGGTTAATTTTTTGTTTTATCGGTTCGGTTTTCGGTTTATATGTAAAAACCGCGGTTATTCGGTTAAACCGAAAAACCGCACATCACTAATGTACATATTATTGGGGTGCATGATAAAGATCTTTTGGCAGATGCAATTTGATATAAGGAGTAGACTGTAGTGCTGCTGTCCAGGCATAATAGCACACAACATGGTATATCTCTGTCTTTATTAGCCCAGTCGCTGCAGAGAAGTAGGACGTTGTAGCTCATTTCATTTCCTTTTATTTCATAGTAACTGAACAGAGTTGAGATAATAACTCATGACTGCCATAAGGTCTGTCATTGAATCAAATGGCGTGATTTTGATTCCTCTGTCCAACCTACCTCGGGGGTTTTCTCTGGGTCGTCTGGATAAGGACCCTGACGTACAAGCAAATTATTGAAATAAAAATTGGACCATAAGTTAGTCCCGAAATGACCTAGTTTAACTCACTTGATTTCAGTGATACGATTGGGGACCAAAAGAAAAATAATAAAATTATGGTAATAATCCCAAAGCAACGAATTTGACAAGACAGTAAAGTAAAAGTAGAGTAGTTTTAATCCAAGACGTGTTTCGGGCCCTTCCCCTTTATCAACTGGTTTATCAAATATTAAAAAACTTTACAATAATGGGATTTTATAATATTTATTGTAACATTAATATTATTCATTTCTTTTGTACTATTATAACTGTCAATTACAATGTAAGTGGAGAGGGCATCGGTAAGTTTTCCTAACTTTTGTCCCAATCCGTTTGTACTGTATTTAGCCATTCAAATCAATCTGATTAAACCACAGATCCTATTTTGTTTCTTGTTTTCATAGTTCAAAATTTCGTTAAACCTGGGGCCTGTTTCACGAAATTTTAACTTAAGATAAAAATCCAAATTTTAGAACATACCTAAATCTGATTGGCTAAGCGCTAAAATCAATCTAATACTATCCAATCGAATTACTAAAATCGGATTTTATCTTAGTTAAAATTTCGTGAAACAGGCCCCAGGATCGTGAAGAGTAGTTAAATAACCTGAGTTCTTGGTGATGTGAGGGATATTAGCCAATCAAATGCTCTATTGATAGAAAACAAAGCAAAGCGGAAGTTTTCTTTCTGTATACCCACTTGGCACACCGACACTGATTGGTTAACCAAATGTCATAGGTCAAAAGCCGCTCATATGATCGCTGACATAGCCTCCCAACTACAACCAGTCAGATCTTCATGCAGTGGAGACGAACAAAAGTATAAAAATTTAAACGAAATATAGATCTGTATTTTAATCCGATTGTTTATTTTGTGAACCATGTTCATTGACCTAGTTCGGAGCAGAACAGTAGCATGTTAAACCCCATTTTATTTATTTTGTGAATAAAGTGGGGGAAGATCTCTCACTCGTGGCTTGTAGCTCTGAAAATAATGTTGATAAAAACCTGTCCATTTAATATAATTGTTTTTATATTTTTTTTCAGGGTTTATTTCGTAATTATGGTATTGTAATGTTAGATATATTTTTTTATTTTGCAGGGTTTATTTCGTAATTATGGTATTGTAATGTTAGATCTATTTAATATTATTGAGTTTTTTTTATTTTGCAGGGTTTATTTCGTAATTATGGTAATGTAATGTCAGATCTATTTATTATTATTGTGTGTTTTGTTTATTTCAGGGTTTATTTCGTAATTATGTTATTGTAATGTTAGATATATTTAATATAATTTTTTGTTTTTTTTATTTTGCAGGGTTTATTTCGTAATTATGGTATTGTAATGTTAGATATATTTAAAGTTCATATAGAGCGATTAGTGATGGATACTAGTCATGATAAACAAGATTGTAGTCAGAGATGTGGGATGGAAATATTAGGGGGTGCAATACGAGGCGCTAAACACTGGTCTTATACACATGTAAGTTTCCGTTATTTATTAACTCAGGGAGAGGGGTTTAATATAGGCTATGCCTGTTCCCCAATCCCTATTCAGATACAAATCTGAATAAAAATATTGCTTATAAAAAAAACCCAAAAAAAACAAAACTCAGTTCTCGTTACAAAACAGGGGTTGGATGGCAGAATGGTTAGCACGTGGCGTGCTGTATCATAAAGCCTGTCATTGGGTCAACTGGCGTGGTTTGAATCTCTGGTTGTACGTGACAAGGAGTAGGGTAGTCTGTCCAACCTCATGGGTTTTCTCCGGGTCCTCCAACCGCTAAAGACCCACACGTGCAAGCGAATCATTGAAATAAAATAAAACCATGATATATTAGTCCCGAAATGACCTAGTTTGTGTTGAGTGGACGTTAAACCCCATTTCTCTCTCTCTCTCTTTCTCTCTCTCTCTATTTATCAACTTTACAGAGCCACAGTGTCTCAGTGACTGAGAAACTGGCTCAATTACCTTGAGTTCTGAGGTTCGATCCCGTTGTTGATCAAGAAAGTTCACTTGGATGGGGCGGAAAACTGAGATTCGACGGCAGTTGGAATCGATATCAGCTGTCTGGACAATCATATCAGAAGAAAACCTGAGGTCCTGTGTGTACGAATTCAATATATGAGCAGATCGTAGCACTGCTGTTAAGCAAATTTTCCCTTATAGCATGTCATATGACATATTCCTGTTATCATTAGCCCAGTCGGAGTAGAACACTAGGACGTTAAACCCCATTTCATTTCATTTATTTCTTTGCCAGTCGAGGTATAGTGGTCTATTATAGGCACTGTACAAGTCATGGATTCAGTCCAATGCTTCAATCTCACTAGGAGTGTTATCCTAGGTTTTCATCATACTCCTGTTTCCTCCCTCTATAGCACGTCAGAGAATTACCCTATGTTAGCCCCTAAAATGACCGGTGTAAAGTGTTATGTATATTTAATGTGTTTTTCATTTTAAATTTATGACATGCATATTTTAATGTATGATATATTTATATTTAAATGTATGAGATATGTATATTTAAATGTATGAGATATGTATATTTAATTTATGAGATATGTAGATTTAAATGTATAATATATGTATATTTAAATATATAAGATATGTATATTTAAATATATAAGATATGTATATTTAAATGTATGAGATATGTAGATTTAAATGTATGATATATGTAGATTTAAATGTATGATATTATGTGTATTGCAATGTATAAGATATTTATATTTAAATATATGAGATATGTATATTTAAATGTATAAGATATGTATATTTAAATGTATGATATATGTATATTTAAATGTATGAGATATGTATTTTTAAATGTATGAGATATGTATATTTAAATGTATAAGATATGTATTTTTAAATATATAAGATATTTATTTAAATGTATGAGATATGCATATTTAAATGTATGAGATATGTATATTTATACATGCATTATTCAAGAGCTAAATCTGCCTAGTGCAGGTCTTTATTTGGGCATGAAATGTTTTCTAAAGTATTAATTAGACATTAATTAACTGATCCAGGCCTTAATCAACTTTGGATGGCATCAGATTGCTCCGATATTAAACAGATTAAAACATTTCAGTGATAAATCAAATATGGCGCGCCCAGACGCTTCAAGTCTACGCTTTGATCAACCAGGACCGTGGTTGAAATTATTGCACAGGTCGGCCAAATCTTTAAATGCCAATATCTTCGCTTGCAATAGAGTAATTTGAATGAAATTTTCAAATTATTCATTTTACATCATCTACTTTCAAACTAGTATAGTAAGAATGACTAGTTCTTATCTATATCTTGAATAATGTAACTTTAATTTATGATATATGTATATTTAAATGTATGATATATGTATATTTAAATGTAGGAGATATGTATATTTAAATGTAGGAGATATGTATATTTAGAACATTGTTTCTTTTGTTTTATATAGGTTAAAGAATTATGGGACTGGGCAGCACCATTATTACAGAAGACCTTCCCCAACTTTAGTATAGAAACTGTAGATGATTGGGGTACATTCTATAGTGCAATATCAGTAAGTAAACACTTTATACAATTTCATTTTCAAATGATTTTGATAACATTAAGTAACCGCTATTTATTTTTGAATATTGCCAACTTTTTTCTTTAATATCTAACTTACTATTATCTAAAACGTGTATAACAAAATAAATGAGAACTAGTATCAAATGTAAGACACTGAAACATGGGTGTCATTTATTCGTGTCCCTTTAAATTCATTCAATATCAATATGAAAATTCAGTAAGTAAACTCTATTTATTTTTACAATATCTCCAACAAATGTTTTTATACACCCACTTACCAAGTTCAGATATGATTTACGTGTACATGGTTCTCAAGACTGGACATGGCTAGAGTAAAAACAATCTGATTAAAACATGGATCCTATTTCGTTTCGTTTTTTATAGTTCCAGATTTCGTTTTAACTTATCTTTACTACACTATTATCTGGAAGAGTTGGTATATAACTGTGAGGGGGGGGGGATGGCCTAGTGGTCTAGAGTGCTGCGCTTCGACCTCTAGCTGGCCGGCCACCTCTGGCTTGCGGCTGTTGTGAGCCCTGTTGTGAGTGTATGTGGCATGGAGATAGGGGCGCCTTCTCCATGGGTTTCCTCCGGGCACTCCGGTTTCCTCCCACTGCTAAAGACCCCTATGCGTAAGCAAATTATTGAAAACCATATGTTAGTCCCGAAATGACCTAGCTGTGTTGAGTGGAAGATAAACTCCATTTCTCTCTCTCTCTCTATATATAACTGTGGGTAAACTCTTAGAAACGTCAACTGGTCAGATCTTCATGTAGTGTAGGCCATCGAAAGTATAAAAAAACAAAACAAAATATAGATCTGTATTTTAATCAGATTGTAGTCCAAAATAAAAGTAGAAAATAAATCTATTTCCTTAAAATGTAGACAATAAAACATAAAATGATTTAAAACAAATCTTTTAAACTTAATTATTAATAAAAATACTTTTCAACTAATTTTTTTTTTTAGGAAAGCAGAGATCCACGTAAATTATTTCCACTTTATGAACTTTTATTACAAAATCCCTTCAGTGGAGAAGGGGGTGCATTTGGAGATTCAAGGTAAAATCCATGTTATTTGGGGTTCATTTTGTAATTTTATTTTACTATAAAATTTCCTTCAGACCATTAAGTCTAACTGGTTGGGTGGCCATATGGTTAACCTATTTGAGTTATGTGATGTGGTTTAGATTCCCTGCTTGTTCTTGACAAAGTCTAGGTTCACCTGTCAAGCATCGTGGGTTTTCTCCGGGTCTTTTGGTTTTCCCCCACTGCTACAGACACCTACGTGCAAGCGAATTATTGAAATAAAATCAAACCATATGTTAATTCCAAAATGGTCTAGTTTGTATCTGTGTGATCCCTGATTTGACCTCCAACAGATCTATATGGAGTGTGAAATAAAATGAAATGAAATAATATGGTCATCTGTCCTATTGTTCTGCTCCTTCTGGGCTAATGGAGACGGGCATACGCCATACAGTGTGCTATGAGGGAAGTTTTGCCAATACAGCGGCACTATGGCCTACTCTTATATCCAATTTCAACTGCCAGGGAGTCTTTTACGTGCATGTCAATCTATACACGTGACCTTGGTTTTTCTGCATGACTAAACAGCTGTCCTTGTCTGGTATTCCGGCCTGCATCACTGACAAGGGAAAACACGTTGGAAAATCCTATTGAACTTTCTCGGTCAATGCATTGATTGAACTCTCGACCAGCGTCTCCCCCACTTAGCCACAATGGCTCCTTGTGTGGAGTGTATTCAGAAACAAAAACAATAGACAATTCAAATACAGTAGAACTTGCATTAAGCAAGCACCCAAGGGAAATTTAAAAATGGTTGCTTAATGGAGGTGCTCTTTGATTAGAGGTATCCAATATTGCCCCAACCCCTACCACAAACATTTTTTGGGATCGCCTTGAAGCAAGTGTTCGCTGTTTGGAGTGCCTGCCCGAGCAAGTTCTACTGTAACCAAATGTTAGTCTCAAATGTATTTTTATTTCAGCCATTTATTGTTAGTCTCAAATGATCTGAGTATTTCTTGTATTGTTATTTCAGTCGTTTATTGATTATATTAAGTGGATTAATTCAACAAGAATGGAGAATACCTCAATTATTACATAAGTTACTAAATATAGTAACACCACATTTAGCTCATCAGTATAAAAATGTCCGGGATCAACTAGGAAGGTAAGAATACATTTTTATAAACATCAGTTAAAAGGGAGGGTGGCGTAGGCCGTTGGGTGGCTGAATGGTTAGCGTCTGCGCGCTGTTTCATAAAGCCTGTCATTGAGTTAACTAGCATGGTTTCGAAGGAGTAAGGTCGCCTGTCCAACCTCTTGGGGTTTCTCTTGGTCCTCTGATTTCCTCCCACTGCTAAAGACCCCTATGTGCAAGTGAATTATTGAAATAAAATTGAACTATATGTTAGTCCTGAAATGACCTAGTTTGTGTCAAGTGGACGATAAACCCCATTTTTAGGATGCCCCGTGCTCTACAAAAAGTTGGTCTCAACACGGCCACGTGCACGCTTTGGTGGCTGTGTCTCGAACTATGATAATAGGTCAGCGCCGGAGTGTATGAGACTATAAATAGCCACGGCACGTGCATTTCTGTACAAATATTTCAGCTATTTGGGCCCTAAAAAATCTGTTGTTGACGATTTCGAACAGCAGTAAAATTAGCTTCTTTGTTATTACACAGAAGCTTTAGAAATAACGTTCGTTTTATTTTTTAAATTGCTTTATTATTAACTGTACCGTTAGGAGTGCTATCGTTTGGTTTAGTAGAAATAATATCTCTGAAACGCTTGGTTTAGGCCGGAACATGATACTAGCAGCAGTTTCGATTTACTTTTACAAGTTTCTTAAAACAGGTGTTGAGTTGACAGACGTGCTAATTTCTAAATTCAATTTTTTGTTCCAGCTTTATTTAACGTTTCGTAAGAATTATAGTCTTGATTATCCCGACATGTCAATCAAATGTAGAATGATTGGTAGACTGGTTAAGTAAGACTAAGGTCAAAACAAGGGCAAGTAACCTGTCTTTTACTCAAAAAGTGCTGGATGTAATGGACAACACTTGGAACCAGTTTTCAGTCTACTATTTATATGATTAAATGATCATTAGCTTATTAAGTACAGCATGCTCGTTTATTTAGTGACTATAATTGTGTGGAACTGATTTAAGGCTTGGTATATATATAAATATTGTGGAGTAATTGTCGAGATATTTATAACTGGATTTGGAGATATTTATTTATGGTGGGTCACCCTACCATTTTTCTCTCTCTCTCTCATTTTAAAGGGGCATCAGGTAAGATTAGAATAAGATCTGATAGTTGAAAAATAGATAATTAAAAGAGAATATGCTTAAAATTTCACTCAAATTGCTTCACTCTGAACCAAGATTTTAGTGATTCAATTTTAGGCTACTATTTTACTACCATTGGTACGATAATACACAAAGTCTTGATTATCTATTTTTACGGTATTCAAATCCAGAAAATGGATGGTTGCCATTTCCAGATAACTGTTCGCCAGATCACAACCCTAATAAATGTTGATGACAATCATAAATGTTAGTAAACTGATCATACACTCAAGTGGGATACTCAACCCTTAAAAAAAATAAAAACACAGAAATTGAAAAATTAACTCCCTCTCGCATCAAACTTTTTTATGAGTTTCTGGGGACCAGAAGAAATTTATTGATAGCCTTAGGTAACTGTATATAACAATATATGAAACCTGAATCCAAATACAATTGAAGGTCTGGATCGATTTTTTAAAGACTGATGTTTTGTTGATATTTATTTATTTCAGTTTACTGGCGAATATATTTCTGTATGATTATAAAATATATCCTAAATCTGTTGTCCGATCACCTCAGATATCTGACTTCATGGTACAAGTTTTACCACAGTTAGAGAAGCTTAAAATTGAAGCAATTACTTCTAACTCAGGTTTGTAGATAGTTCTTACTGTATGAGAAAATGGGGCTTTAGTAACGGAAGTGCTGGTGGTGCTTCAGATCCACCAGGGGGGTTGGATGGCTGAATGGTTAGTGTGCGCACACTGTATCATAAGTCAGTCATTGAGTAAACTAGCATGATTTAGATTCCCCGGTTGTACGTGACAAGAAGTAGGGTCGCCTGTCCAAACTCGTGGGTTTTCTCTGGTTTCCTCCCACTGCTAAAGACCCCTACGAGCAAGCAAATTATTGAAATATAATTGAACCATGTGTTAGTCTTCTGTCCAACCGCTGTGGGATTTCTCCGGGTTTCTTCTTACTGCTAGGCACAAGCGAATTATTCAAATAAAATCAAACCATATTTTGGTCCCAAAATAACTGGGTTTGTGTCAGTGGACATATAACCCCATCTCTCTCTCTCTCTCCAGGTTTCCTCCCACTACCAGGCACAAACGAATTATTCAAATAAAATGACCTGGTTTGTTTCCAATGGACTTTAAACCCCATTTCTCACTCTCTTTCGCTTCAATTTTTATTTTGATATTTTCTCAGTTATTTTCTGATTCAAGATAAAGGTTTAATTTTTTATGTTTGTTTATTTGGGGCGTTTAAGAAGAATTATCTATTTATTTTAGAAGATACAGAAGTAAAGATGGAGGTGGATAATGTAGACTCGACAGAAGAAGAAAGAAAACATGCTATCAGACTGTGTAAAACAGGTATATCCAAAATTATTCCAAAGTATAATTCTATTTTATGCATTTCTATTAATTATCTATAGTGGTTTCCCCTTGTCAGTGATACAGTACAGAGGGCCTGATAAGGACAGTTGTTTAATCATTCGGATGAGACAGAAAACTGAGATCCCTTGTACACATTGGCGTGCACGTAAAATATCCATTGACAGTGGAATTCGATGAGTGGGTCGCAAAATGTACCTCATAGCACACTGGATATCGTAAACCTGTTTTTATTCGTCCAGTTTCTATTAAATATTGAAATTATTGAAATAAAATTGAACCATGTTAGTCCCGAAATGAATGTCATAGTTTGTGTCTTGTGGACTATAAACCCCATTTCTCTCTGTCTCCTTATTTCTTATTTGGCTTTTTAAGAATAAGATATCAAAGTAAAGCTATTTAAATGTAGTTTTGCTGCTATGTTGTTAACAAGTTCTGTGTATTTACGAATGTTTTATATATTTCAGTGTTGAAGTTTTTAGTGAGTAGTAATGGTAGAGCCTTTACCACATCGTCTAAACAAGTTTTACCGCTACTACCTATAGTAAGTTCTTCATTTAAAACAAGGGGGGTGGCTCCAATTCAATGAGAAAATATTAAATAAATTTGACATTTATTCTAATTACTTTTTTCTACTACTGCTTATGACATTCAAATATAGATAATTATGTACCTTGGTGTTTTAGCTTAACTAGGATATAAAACAATCTATATTTTATCAAGCAGTTTTTTTTTTTACGCTTTTCCTCAACGGCATGGGGTGGCCATCCTGGATTATGGGAAATAGGCGTGGTACAGGTTCCGAAATGCAAATTTTTCAAAACCTTATGTGATAACGATAAAGTGCTGAAAATTTCAGAGCATTAGCTTTAATAGTTGACAGTGCAATTTAAAAAACAAATATTTTCTCATTGAATTGGAGCCACCCCCCTTAAAACGAGGGCGGTTGGCTGGCCGAATGGTTAGCATGTGCACGCTGTATCTTATTTAGTCCCAAAATGATATAGTTTGTGTCTTTTGCTAGAGTTATGGCCCTCTCACACTTTGTAGGGGGAAGGATAGCTGAATGGTTAGGGTGTGTGCATTGTATCATAAGCTCATTCATTGAGTCAACTGGAGTGGTTTTGATTTCCTGGTTGTATGTGACAGGGAGTCTTGTGTTAACTTTAAATCACTTTTTATCAGAAATATCTTAAATCCAGAAACACAAATCTTTGCACATTGTTTCTTTTTGATGTATTCGGTCAATTAAAACAACAAAGGTTTTATAAAGGGATATATGTTTGTTGAAATAAATCAAACAATTTTGAGTAAATTCTTAACTTAAGTCTGTAAATGCTTTCTGAACTCGGGGCCAGGTCTCTTGTATTGGAGACAAAAGAAGAATGCAGTCCGGATCATCAGGTTTCTTGTACTGCAAAAACAGTAAGAATGCCAACAGGATCATCAACAGAAAGAAATTAACTCCAACTTGATAACAATACATAAAACAAGATGGCCGCAGGGAGGGATTATTAATATTGATTTGTTTTGTTTTCAGATTTGTGCTTTAGACTGTGAATCAAAAGATGATGATTTGAAAGTTTTGCGACAAAAGGCTTTTTATTGTCTGTCTCATGCTTTAATAGAAATAGACGATATACCTGTTGTCATAGCAACCATGAAAGAGGTAAATATTTATATTATTATTCTATAGAATTAGTGTTTTTATATAAGGGTTGGTCTATTAAAGAAAAACATAAAGTCTGTCTTTGGGTCAAGGTGGTTTAAACTTAATGCTAAAACACCTGTCACTAGGGATCTGGTATCCTTTAACTTGGTTGTTTTACTCTTTAATTAATATAATAGTCTTTAATTTCAAAACGTCCTTTGACAATTGATAATAACCCTTTAAATTTCGAAAATGGTTTAATTAGTGATGTGCAAGCGAATGATTGAAATAAAATTGTACCATATGTTAATCCCGAAATGATCTAGTTTGTGACTCGTGCCAGAGTTATGGCCCTCTCACACATTGTAAAACCTTGTGGTCGATCTAGATTATTTGTATTAACAAGATGATGAAGCCTATTGATTTCCTTTAGTTACTGCCAAGATATTTACCCTTGGTAACTTTAAACAATCATGAAGATGCTCAAGATTAGTTTATTATTTAAGTCCCTCTATTTCTATTCATCATGTTTATGCTCATAAACTAAATAGTCTAAAATTGATTTCAGAGTTATTGCCCTTGATCACTTTTCAAAATCTTGTGGAATCTCTAGTGGTTATAGTTTTCCAATTTATTTGCATGTATACCCAGTGGTTATTTCATGAAACCTATGAATTTTCAACAATGGATTACGCGAACAGATAAATTTCATCTTTGTTACCGGGGCAGTTTTTGTATATTCAATGTCAGCATATTGAGGAGGACGTTCAACCCCATTTCATCTCATTCACTTAGTAGTGACACAGCTGTCGACAGCTGCTGGTTATCTTACCTGCATCGACTAAACTCTAAAGGGAAAGTCAGTCTTGATAATGAGTCCATCAAATAAAACCTACGTATTAGGGTGCTCTGCTTATGGCTTAGAAAAACACAACAAAGTAACTCTATATCGTTGCTGCGCTTCCAAAACCTTGTATCTCGGATTTAGCCACAAAAAATGTTTGGCTTATTACTTTCACATTTCATTGATACATATCCTTTCAAAACCTTGTACCTCTAAACAAAGTAGAAATGCTTATTTTTACCTTGTGACTAATTGTCGTATTTCGATTGGGCAAAAATATTTTCGTCAAAACAAAAATATGTTCGTCAAAACCTTGTATCTCAAAACTGCATTGTTTAATTTGGGATACGGCATTTTGGAATAAAATATTTGGAAAAAATATTTTCGAGATACGATATTTTAACAACTGTCGGAAACTCGTATCTCATTTTTTTGGAGAAAAAAAATTCTTTCTAATACTGTATTTCGTTTTTTTCAATTTGGTGTTATAAGGTACATGCTACACACTCATACACCCTTGTAGGTAGTCTTATTTAGCATGTATATATCAAAGCAATAATTCAATCCGCCAGTTATTATTAGATCTGTAAAGTTTTTTGTGTCTCCTGAAAAGTAGGAAAATTTGAGATACGTGATTTTGAAAGCGCAGCAACGATATGGTGATTAGATTTTCAACAGTGACAGGTTTATCCTGTGTTTAAAGGAGGACGTCATATGTTGATTGTGGGTTACGGTAAGGGCTAGGGACTACAGATTTCGTCAGAGTCTAGAGGTGTAGACGTCATAAAATGTGCAGGACTGTCCCCGAACTAGCGTTCTCCGTGTTTAAAGGAATAAAACCAGTTTATTAAAATTGATGCTTACATTTTTCACTCAATTAAGAGGGTATTATGGGATATTAGATGAAGAGCTGACAGTTCTGGCTATAATAGCCAAAAAATAGATATATGTAATGTAAAAAAATATGCTGAATATTAGCCATTGAATTTTGGGTCTAGCCTCGATCATCATTAGTATAGTGGGTATGATAAGATTTCAAGCCTAAAGAAAGACCTGCAATAGGCAGATTTAGATCTTGCATAATGTACGTTTAAAAGCCTATTCGTGCCATTCTCTACTGCGTAATAGATTTTAATGAACATCTTAAATATTATTATGAAAAGGCATTTTGATTTTTAGTGAAAGCAATATATAATAACAGACAGCTTAAATATTGTTAAACAAAGTCATCAAACGAATTTATATATAGTTACGAAGTGATGAAACAGATCGTAAAAGATGAATACATAAGATGGTGTATAATGTTTTTATTTGAGTAAGTTTTAAGAAAGACAGGTGCTGTCTATAAACTTGCGCGTGCTGTATCATAAAGCCCGACATCCAGAATGTGCTAGCTTCATTACACTGGTTACCTGCTGAGACGCGAGTCAAATACAAAATATTAACATTAGTGTATAAATGTCGCAATAATGCAGCTCCTCAATACTTATCTGAACTTTTATATGACTATAACCCTATTAGATCACTACGCTCTCAAAATAAACAGTCACTAGTTGTTCCAAGATATAATTTAAAGTCATATGGGTATAGGTCTTTCAGTTCAGCAGATCCTAGAATGTGGAACGAACTTCCACAACAGATTGAGAATCAACAAACTTTTAATCAATTTAAATCCGCACTAAAGACTTTCCTGTTTCGACAGTTTTACCACTAGAGCCATTACTAAAAGTGTTTTGAGCATGTGTCAACATGGAGAAGACGCTATATAAAACCTCATTATTATTATTATTAAGTCAACTGGCATGGTTTTAGATTTGCCGGTTGTACGTGACAAGGAGTAGGGTCGCCTGTCCAAAACCCGGGATTTTCTTAGGGTCCTCTGGCTTCCTCCCACTGCGATAGACCCCTACGAGCAAGCGAATTATTAAAATAAAATTAAACCATATGTTAGTCCCGAAATGACCTAGTTTGTGTCGAGTGGACTTTACACACCATTTCTCTCTCTCTTTCTATTGAGTAAATTATAAGAGAAACAGGTGCTTGCTATAAATTAAACCATATGTTAGTCCCGAAATGACCTAGTTTGTGTCGAGTGGACTTTATACACCATTTCTCTCTCTCTCTCTATTGAGTAAATTATAAGAGAAACAGGTGCTTGCTATAAACTAGGTTACAAGTTTTATATTTTCTAGTTTAATTATTAATCAATAATCCAGCTAGATGAAATTAATACTAACTACATTATAATATTACTGAGCGTACACATGAAATGAAATAGGGTGTAACATCCTACTGTTCTGCTCCGAACTAAGCTAATGAAGGCGGGCATTTGCCATAAAGTGTGCTATAAAGGACATTTTGGCTATGCAGCGGCAATATAGCCTACTCTTAAATCAAATTCCAACAGCCAAGGGATCTTTTACATGCAATCCATTGTGTAAACGGGATCTGTTTTTTTTTTGTCCCATCCGAATGATTATACACCTGACCTTGTCTGGCCCTTCATCCTGCACCATTGACAAGAGGGAACTGTTATAATAAAATATATATAGAGCATGTTGAGCACATGTTTTATTCAGCCATGTTTTTACATAAGAGCGGGCGATAACTCCCAATGACATAAACCAATAGTCTAATTTATGGACGTGGATCATTATCATTATTAGGCCTATTACATCTCCCTTTTTTCAATATTGTTCAATAAACCGATTTGGTTTCTTTATAGTTCTGTTTGATTTACGTTCAATATCAGTTGTACCATTTGCTTCTGAGTTAGGTTTGTTGGTGATTTCATCGCGATTTGAAGGTTGTTTTATCTTCCGCGTCATTCTCCGATTACGTCGCACTTTAAGATTATTTTCGATCTTAATGATGTATGATCTTGGGTTTTTCAGACACTTATTTAATACAGATCCCGTAGTGTGCAGGTCTGGTATCCATACAGTGTCCCCTGGGTAAAGATCTTCACTGTCAGATGCTCTATGTCTTCTATCATAATTAAATTTCATCTTAGCTCGATACTCCATTTCTCTTCTTTTGACTAGATTCATATCTGGGGTAAATGGAATAAGTTTGTCTGTAGGGCAAGGAAGACGTGATCGTAAACGTCGACCCATGCTTAGTTGAGCTGGCGAAAAACCATTTTGTAATGGTGTGTTTCGATACCGTAGTAGTGCTAAGTATTCATCTTCACACTTTTTTAAGATATTTTTCATGGTCTGGACAGCACGCTCAGCTTCACCATTTGATTGGGGATATCTTGGTGATGATGTTACATGTTCAAAACACCACTGGTCAGCAAATCGTTTGAATTCCTCAGCAGAGAACTGTGGTCCATTATCTGTAAAAAGTATATCTGGAACCCCATGTCGACTAAATATTTTCTTGAACATGTTGATTGTTGAAATCGATGTGACATGTTTAGGAGTTATGCATATTTCAACATCTCGGGAGTAATAATCTACTGCTAAAAGATATTGATGATCTTTATATTGAAAGAAATCTGCGCCTACGCGTGACCATGGTCGGCTAGGAAATTCTGTTCCTTTCATAGGTTCAGCATGATCTCTTCTGTACTTTGCACACTGAGAACAAGTTTTCACTAATTGTTCTATGTCTTTTGTGATGCCAGGCCACCATACAGATGAAGAAGCGTTAAGACATGTTTTTGTAACTCCCTGATGACTATCATGTAGATAAGACAAAATATCATCTTGTAGTGTGGCTGGTATGACTAAACGTTGACCTCTCATGAGCAGACTGCCATGAACAGATAGATTACCACGTTCATTCCAGTATTTCTTCAGACCAGTTGGAAGTTTGTTGAGTTCTGGCCAGCCTGTTTGAGTGTATTGAAAGACTAAATTTAGAGTTTTGTCTTTCCTGGTTTCAGATCTTATATTATCCAATCTACGATCTGTTGCTGGTAAGTTAATCATCACGGCATTGACGTAACAGTCTGCGATGATTTCCAAATCACTAGGCGCTAGGGATTTGCTATCAGTAGGAACTCTTGATAAGGTATCCGCTGTACAGAGATTTTTACCAGGAACATGCTTGATGGAAAAACTGAAACGCAGAAGTCTCATTCTGAACCGTTGAAGGCGAATAGGTAATTCATCAATGAGCTTCGTTGAAAATAAAGGTACCAAAGGTTTGTGGTCTGTTTCGACATGAAAGTGCATTCCAATTAGGAGATTTAACCAGTGTTCAAGGGCCCACGTCATAGCAAGAGCTTCCTTCTCTATTTGTGCGTACCTCTTCTCAGTTGTGGTCATAGCTCTACTTGCATAAGCAACCGGTTTAAGGATTCCTGAGGACTGGCGCTGGAGTAAGACAGCTCCGAAACCATAACTGCTTGCATCGGCTGATACGATAGTTTCTTTGTTAACATCATATAAAGCTAGGATAGTATCTGATTGTAAGTCAGCTTTTAATTGATTAAAAGTTTCTTCGTGATTCGAAGACCATAGCCATGCTGTGTTTTTCTTCAATAAATCTCTTAAAGGTACAGTTTTCTCAGCGAGATGAGGGTAAAACTTAGTTTGCTGGTTCACCATACCCAAGAATCGTCGTAATTCTGAAATGTTGGTAGGTGAAGGCATATCAATGATTCCCTGGACCTTAGAAGGATCTTTGTGAATTCCAAATTCATCAATGAGTTGTCCTAAATATTGTAGTCGCTTGCAGGAAAATTCACATTTCTCTATGTTGAGCGTAAGACCAATTTTGACCAAACGTTTAAGAACATTCGTAAGACGTACATTATGTTCTGTCATGTCTGTGCCAGTGACTAGAATGTCATCCATGTGGCATAAGACTCCTGGTAGATCTCCAAGTAGTTGGTCCATACGTTTCTGGAAATATTCTGGCGCAGATGATATTCCATATGGTAATCTTTTGTAGCAGAAACGTCCAAAAGGTGTTATGAAAGTTGTTAAGTGTGTACTTTCTTTACTTAAGATTATTTGTTGAAACCCAGAATTGGCATCGAGTTTGGAAAAGACTGTCCCTTGACTGTGACCTCCACTCTTAGCTATTTTTCCAAGAGTATCTTCAACTTTTGGCATAGGATAAATTTCTCGTTTAACTGCTTTATTCAGACGAGTAAGATCCACGCATATTCGTACGCTATCATTAGGCTTGATAACAGGTACCATACCGGAACACCAATCTGATGGGCCATCATCAGCTGACTCAATAACATCTTGATCTTGCATTCGTTGAAGTTCATTTTTCACTTTCTCCATTAAAGGGATAGCTACTCTTCGTGGACTATGAAGACAAAAAGTTTGAGCGTTATCTTCTAGAGTAATTTTGTATTCTCCAGGAAGCTTACCAAGTCCATCAAATAATTGTGGTTATTCTCTTACGACATCTTCCTTTAGGAGTGGTAAGGTACTATCACGGTTAGTGTCGATCGAACGTATACTGAATGCTCCAGGTATTTGATAAATAAGTCCTAGGCTATGAATAGCTGGAAGTCCTAATAGCAATTTATTGCATTTAGTGATATAGACTTTTTCAGTTATAGTATTTTGATTGTTCGACAGTTCCATAGTTACATAACCTTTAACATCTAATTGAGAGTTATTAGCACCCATCAGTTTGCGATCTGTTTGTTGTAATTCGCCATAGGATGGTTGATAAATTTCTTCTGGCATAACCGTAACTTGAGCTCCAGTATCAATCTGCCATAGATGTTCATGGTTCCCTGTACTCAATTTAATATGAAAGCCAGGTTCTGGTTCTGTTGGTGGTTGAGACTCTAGAGCACCAACAAATGTAGGAGTTAGATCATCCATTGTATCAACAGGATTATCAGATATTTGATTTACTGTGGAAGGTGAACTTTTACAGAGACTTGTATAATGACCAATTTGAGTACATTTTCCACATCGTTGTCGTGCCGCTGGACAATAACGTCTACCAAATTCATGACGAGTGTTGCAGTAAATACAGTTTCCAGGTGGTGTAGTTTTAGGAAAATTTGGTTGTTGATTGACAGGTTTACTTGGGTGGCCATGAGACTTCCCCTGGAAATGTCGTTTATTAGCATGTGTTGCCCTGCTGTGATGTTGTGGCTTGCCGGTCATTTTATGAGACTGAGACTGATAATTAATAGCTTCAATTGTAGAAGCTTTGGACTCCCGTAGCTCACGCTGTGTAGCTTCTTTTAATTGAAGGATTTCAATTGTTTGGTCCAAAGTTAGAGTGGCTCCCCTATCATAAAGCTTTAATTTTGCTGAATCATCATTACAAGTGAAGACTAATTTGTCTCGAATAGCCTGCTCTGCAAAATGTTCAGGAAATTTACATGCTTGTGCATGCTCTTTAAGAGTAACAACCCAAGACTCGATGGTTTGATGTGGCTCTCTCTTGATATGTAACCAAAACTTTTCTCGTAGCATCAACTGTGGATCTCTTTTTGAAAAATATTCATTAAATTTCCTTACAATGATAGAATATTTTGTCTTCTCTTCTGCAGGAAGATTTCTATCCAAACGCTCTGGATCAGGTCGTTCTGGCAAGAATTTAAAGTTAGAATAAATTTCTACAGCTTGATCACCGATGTGATTAAGTAAAAGTCCAATTTTTATTGTATCTGCTCTAGTAGAGGCTCCTACAGCTTGTAGAAAAATTTCAAATTTTTGTTTCCATTTCATCCAGTTTTGTGAAGGATTTCCACCACTTATGTCTAGGATGCCAGGTGGTTTTACAAATGAAGCAAATCCTTCCATTGTCGAGATTTAGGAAGATAAACAGATTGTTTATATGAAGTAAATCTGGCTCAGATATACTTAGCTTCTTCTCAAACTTGGATATAGGCTGGGTAGGACACTATTCTGACACCATGTTATAATAAAATATATATAGAGCATGTTGAGCACATGTTTTATTCAGCCATGTTTTTACATAAGAGCGGGCGATAACTCCCAATGACATAAACCAATAGTCTAATTTATGGACTTGGATCATTATCATTATTAGGCCTATTACAGGAACCACATCGGAAAATCTCTGGGTCCTCCGGTTTCCTCCCACTGCTAAAGACCCCTTCTCACAAGCGTATTATTGAAATAAAATGAAACAATGTGTTAGTCCTGAAATGACCTAGTTTGTGTTGAGTGGACATTAAACCCCATTTCTCTCTCTATTGTTAAGATATATCTGCAGACCTATTTATATCACTTGAACTCTGTATAACACTGTATAACATTATAATAAAATTAAACCATGTGTTAGTCCTGAAATGACCTAGTTTATGTTGAGTGGACATTAAAACCCCATTTCTCTCTCTAATATATCTTCAGACCTATTAGTATCTCTTGAACTCTGTATAACACTGTATAATATTATATTGAAATTAAACCATGTGTTAGTCCTGAAATGACCTAGTTTATGTTGAGTGGACATTAAAACCCCATTTCTCTCTCTAATATATCTGCAGTCCTATTAGTACCTCTTGAACTCTGTATAACACAGTATAATATTATATTGAAATTAAAATTATCGATTATTGTAAAGAGAAATAAAAATGGTAATGAGATAATATTTTGTAAAGAAATGGTAATTAGATATAATGTAGATAACAACATTTACTTATATACAATAGCCTATTCATATATTCCTTATAAACATGAAAATATTTCTAAATATCTCTCTCTCTCTTTCTCTCTCTCCCTCTCCCTCTCTCACTCTCTTTCTCAGGCTCTCACTCTCTCTTTAATTATATACAATAGCCTTTTTCATATATTCCTTATAAATATGTAAATATTCCTCCCTCTCTCTCTCTTTCTTTCTCTCTCACTCTATCACCCTATCACCCTCCCTTTACTTACATACAATACCTTATTCATATATTCCTTATAAATATGTAAGTATTCCTAAATATCTCTCTCTCTCTCTCTTTCTCTGTCTGAAACTGGATCTGAACCCTCAGTCATTTTGCATCGGGAAAAGATACTGTTTTAAAACTGAGTTTTGCAAAAAAAAATCAGTTTTATAATTATCATATCGTCCTAATTTCATTTATAATTATTTCAATTAATATTATTTGCAGTTTGACAGTAAAATCAAAATCACGGCCCTGTTTCTCGAAATCTTATCTAAAGATAAAATCCAAGTTTTATTAGATACTTTGATTTTGATGGCTAAGCACTAAAATCAATCAAATATTATCCAATCAAATTACTAAAAGTAGGGTTTTATCTTTTTTAAATTTCGTGAAACAGGCCCCCGAATATTTGTTTTCAAAATGTGAGACAAACATGCAAGCTCTTTAATGTTTATGAATCATGTGTTGTAATTATTGGAGTTTTTCCATTACCATTTATTACATGTTGCAACCATTTATAGTAAAATATCAAAATCATAAAGATAAAATAAAAAAAAATTATATAATTTGCGACATTTGTAAGTCTCTATAAATTAAATGATGTGGTGTAAATTAAACCCCATTTCTCTCTATAGGATAGCTGTTTACATTAGAATTATGTTTTGAAGTAATGAGAGTTTTTTCAATTAGGCCAACCAGTATTATACATGCATTGTGAGAAATGCGACCCATTTGTGTCATTTTCTAGGTCTCGAATATTGGCAATTTAGCTCCTTTAAACCCCATTTCTCTCTATAAGATAGCTGTTGATATAAGAATCATGTTCTGAAGTAATGAGAGTTTTTTCCATTAGGCCTAGCTACCGATACAAGGTTGTTCTATAATGATAGTAATCAGTGTAGAATATCCCAACTAAAGTAAATTAAGAGAAAGATGGGATTTTTAATTAGGTTATTAGAGACATTGACAAATACATAAAGAAAGAACTACATTTACGATAACCTTGGAGAGGCGGATCCTGGAAATCGAGTTAGGGGGGTCCCCTGAGAAAGTTTTTGAAAAAATCGGGGTGTCAGTGGTGATTTGTGGTGCATAACTATTTTTTATACTGTTTTTTAGGGATTTAGGGGGGGGGGGCCCGGGCACCTAGGGCCCCCCTTTGATCCGCCTCTGTTACCTTGGATGCATTCAAGTGATAGATAGCTGTCCTTGCTAGGACGCCATCTTGCACCTCTGGCAAAACAACACCATGCTGAATAATCCCTGGTTGTCATGACAAGGAGTAGAGTAGCCTATCCAACCTCGTGGGTTTTCTCCGGGTCCTCCAGTTTCCTCCCGCTGCTAAAGACCCCTACGAGCAAGCAAATTATTGAAATAAAATTAAACCCTGTGTTAGTCCAAAAATGACCTAGTTTGTACCAAGTGGAGTCAAACACCTTTTATTTCGCTCTCTCTCTCTCTCTTTCTCTCTCCCTCCCTCTCTCTGTCTGTCTGTCTCTCTCTCTCTCTCTGTGTGTGTGTGTCTCTCTCTCTCTCTCTCTCTCTCTCTGTGTGTGTGTGTGTGTCTCATATGAAAATGGTAGTGTTTTGTTTGTGAAGGTGGTGTATCTTTAATCTCTACAGGTTAATATGAAAGTGTTGTTACTGATTTGATTAAATTGAACATGTTTTATAAATTATCATATTACCATATACATCAAATTATTTCGCTACATCCATAATATACATTACCATAAATATCAAATTACTTACATTCAGTTGTTAATCTCTCAATATTCTGTTTTGGCCACAAATATTTGCATGAAAATACAAATGTTCAATGAAACATATGAATATTTGTATGAAAAAAACGTATGTTTAATGAAATTAATTTATTCCGACACATTTTTGTTATTTCCGCTAAATTTCACTGTAGTATTAGTGAAAAAACATTATCGGTGCAGGATAGAGAGGGTCTGACAAAGACTCAGGTTCTATGTACGCAGGGGGTTGGTCGTTGGGATGGCCTAGCGGTCTAGATTGCCGTGCTTCGACCTCTAGCTGGTCGGCCACCTCTGGCTTGCGGCTGTGGTTTCGAGCCCTGGCATGCACGTAAAATAACCCTTGGCAGTTGGAATTCGATATTAGACTTGGCAATAACAATGCTGTCCAGACATAATTTCCCTCATAGCAAACTGTATGGAATTTGAAATAGGAGTAGGCCGTAGCGCCTCTTTCCTGGCAAAAGTTCTCGCAGTATACTGTATGAACCTCTGATCCTCTGGTTTCCTCCTTCTGCTAAAGACCCCTACATGGAAGCGAATTGTTGAAATAAAATTGAACCCTGTGTTAGTCCCGAAGTGACCTAGTTTGTGTCCAGTGGACAGTAAACCATATCTCTCTCATCTCTCTCTCTCTCTCTCTCTCTCTCTCTCTCTCTGTATGAGCCTCTTATGACAAATTGTTTATCTCAACTATTCGCTATATCAGCGCAAACCTTAGCTAGGGTTCCGGTTCTTCAGTATATTGTGATAAAATCATCGGCAATTTATCTTAAAATATATCAAAAAAAACAGTATATGGTGATAACCAAAATTATCACGTGATGATAATTATCATGTCCCAATATTGATGATAATTTGACATAATTCCATATCTAGCGATGATTTTCAGCCGAAGTAATAAAAATTTGACTTCCTAAGACACATGTATAAAGTATCACAGTAATATTATTTATCATGATATTTGATGGGGTATTAACCGATATTATGTATTTTGTTTTCCTTATTGCCCAACCCCAGATTTCAGACTCCGTGTAAAGGAGGAGTCTACTGTACTAGAAAACCCCCGCCCCATTACCCCCCTGTCTCCTGTCAAATTGTCTATCAATTCTAGTTTTTTTGTATGCTACATGTATATTGGCATATCTCCAGTCGAAATACAAAACCAAGTAACTCATTTTTTATAATCAAAATTGAGTTATAATAATAATAAATAATTTATTGAACTTGTATAGCGCCAGAATCCAGCTTGTAAAGCTGCTCGGTGGCGCTTGTACAGATACAAAATATATGATGAGGACACAAATAAAAATAAAACTGTTTGGTAGAAAGGAGGTACATGTACAGATAAAATATAGATAGAAAATCACAACAAATTAAAAAAAAATATTTGTTAAAACAAATTAATGGCAGTGTACAGATGAAATATATAACATTGAAGTAATTGTTAAATATATAATTTACATAAAGGCTTTTTGGAACAATTCTGTTTTTATGTTTTTTTAAAAACATTAAAACTTGAACTGGTCCTAGTTTTAAAGGATATCTCATTCCAAAAGTTATGTAGGGGCCTCCAATGTCAAACTTGTGATATCATTTTATATCAAACCAACGTGGGTTTTCTACAGTTTCCTATCACTGCTAAAGAAGCGAATTATTGAAATAAAATTTAACAATATGCTAGTCTGAAAATGACCTAGTTTGTGTCGAGTGGAGGTTAAAACCTCATTTCTCTCTCTCTCGGTTAATTCTGTCTGTAGAGTATAGTATACTGTACTGGCGCTCTAATGTCAATGACACAAGTCAAATTGTTTATTAATGCTAGTCATTATATTTTTGTATATTAAATATAAGTTACATTTAATACAAATACACTTGTAACAGATGGGTAACAAGTACAATAAGTAGAATTTAACTGATACAAATTATTACAAATTTACCTGTAACAGATTGCCTACAGACCAACAGCCTTTCCAGCTACTTACTACATAATATACTACTCTCTCTCTCTCTCTCTCTCTCTCTCTCTCTCTCTTCCACTATTTACTACTTCTATTACTTTATTACTCTCTCTCTCTCTCTCTCTCTCTCTCTTCCACTATTTACTACTTCTTTTACTCTCTCACTGTCTCTCTCTCTTCCACTATTTACTACTTCTATTACTCTCTCTCTCTCTTCTCTCTCTACCACTATTTACTACTTCTATTACTTTATTACCCTCTCTCTCTCTCCTCCCCCCTCACTACCTCTCGCTCTTTCTCTATATATATTTACTATTTCTATTACTTTATCATTTAGGTGAGAGGTCTTAGGAAATTTAATTAGAATTAAAATTAATGAAAAACAAGTAAGAGTAAGAGCAATCCAAACCATTAGACAAAATTTAAAGTCCTAAAAAAAAACGGTATATATGCAAAAAAGTGTAATCAGGCATAATAGTGTAATCAGCATATGGACTGTTCACCGTACAGGACAAACAGTGGTAACAGGTGTCCTGAATAACTGGGTCAGACGCAGGATATTTTATTTTCTCTTAGAAAAATAGAAGTGCTGCATATTTGCACCTGAATATTACATTCAATTTCATAGTGCTACAACCTCACCGTTACTGCCACTGATAAAAAGACCCTCTAACATATTAATAAGTTAATACATGTATTTTACGCTGTTGTGGGGGATAGGGGGAATTCCCCTTGGACCCTCACCTGGATCTGCCACAGTTGCAGACCCTGTGTAACCGACCCCTCAAACTGGCTTTACCCTATTTATTGAGAAAGGAATTTTGTTGTATTTTCAGGCTGCAAATTTACAGTCATGGCATGCGAGGAAATCGATACTTCGCTATATACAGAATATAGTGTTTGATAACTTCTTCACGGTAGATAAACCGGAATATAAACAACAAATACAAGAATTATTGTTTAATTTAATCTGTGATGAACAGTTAGAGGTAAGCAGATACGTTTTATTATCACTTCAATGGCTGAATGGTTAACATGAGCACGTTGTATAATAAAGCCTGTCATGATCACTGAGTCAACTGGCGTGGTATCGAATCCCTGGTTGTACATGGCAAGGAGTATTGTCACCTGTCAAACTTGTGGGTTTTCTCTGGGTCCTCTGGTTTCCTCCCACTGCTAAAGACCCCTCTGTGCAAGCAAATTATTGAAATAATATTAAACCATATGTTAGTCCCGAAATGATCTAGTTTGTGTCGAGTGGACATTAAACCCCATTTCTCTCTCTCTCTCTATGATGGTGTCACTTATAAATTTTGCAACATTATCTCTAGCGAGTACACTAATTGATGCAATTATGAAATCATATAGGCTCCGCAAAATAATGCAGAACGTCAATTTGTTTAATTGATGGCAATATGAAATCGTTTATACACCAATGTAGAGTTTTGCGAAAATATTTATGATGTCAAAGCCTGAAAGGGATCTGAGAGGAAGAAGGGGGGGAGCGATAAAAAGATGGCCAAGTACATGTACTTTTCATTATGAAATTATTTGTATAGAAACAATGAATTTGTGTTGGGTTTTTATTCATGATTTAAATGATGGAACAATGTAATATTTTTATTGATGTGTTATTAGGTTAGAGAAATAACGTTATATTTTTATTGATGTGTTATTAGGTTAGAGAAATAACGTTATATTTTTATTGATGTGTTATTAGGTTAGAGAAATAACGTAATATTTTATTGATGTGTTATTAGGTTAGAGAAATAACGTAATATTTTTATGATGTGTTCTTAGGTTAGAGAAATAACGTAATATTTTTATTGATGTGTTATTAGGTTAGAGAAATAACGTAATATTTTATTGATGTGTTATTAGGTTAGAGAAATAACGTAATATTTTTATGATGTGTTATTAGGTTAGAGAAATAACGTAATATTTTTATTGATGTGTTATTAGGTTAGAGAAATAACGTAATATTTTTATTGATGTGTTTTTAGGTTAGAGAAATAACGTAATATTTTTATTGATGTGTTATTAGGTTAGAGAAATAACGTAATATTTTTATTGATGTGTTATTAGGTTAGAGAAATAACGTAATATTTTTATTGATGTGTTATTAGGTTAGAGAAATAACATAATATTTTTATTGATGTGTTATTAGGTTAGAGAAATAATGTAATAATTTTATTGATGTGTTATTAGGTTATAGAAATAACGTAATATTTTTATTGATGTGTTATTAGGTTAGAGAAATGATGTAATATTTTTATTGATGTATTATTAGGTTAGAGAAATAACGTTATATTTTTATTGATGTGTTATTAGGTTAGAGAAATAACGTTATATTTTTATTGATGTGTTATTAGGTTAGAGAAATAACGTTATATTTTTATTGATGTGTTATTAGGTTAGAGAAATAACGTAATATTTTTATTGATGTGTTTGTTAATTAGGTTAGAGAAATAACGTAATATTTTTATTGATGTGTTATTAGGTTAGAGAAATAACGTAATATTTTTATTGATGTGTTATTAGGTTAGAGAAATGGCATCTGTAACATTAAGTGGTTTATTACACTGCGGTTTCCTTCAACTAGATAAAGACATGATGGTAAATATGCTACACTTTGATTACTCTTTTACATTCATTTAAAGGGTCAATCCCGATAATCTTTTTGAGAATAAAACTGCTTAATTTTGTGTTAAAATGCCTTTAAATCCCATACCTTAAGGCCGAAGAACTAACTCAATATATGTGATACGTTTTTAAACAACTTAAACCCACCAGTCTTTATCTTGAAATGGAGTCCGGTGTCCCAAACTGTATCATGTGGTGATTTGATAAAACCAGACTTTTTTTTTTATAAAAATAATGTGTTGGTGAAATTTACCTTTTGTTATCAAGTACAGCACATGGACTATTCAATGTATAGAATCGATTATCAGGTCACTTAACGAAAGAATTGACCCAAAATCTTAAAAAGGGTTACATGTCTGGATTTAAACGCTCACTTCCAAACGACTCAATATTTTGAGCTGAAATTTTGAGTCTGGGTATATACACCATTCTTCTGTATTTTGGCGTTCAAATCTCATACGTACTTGGACTTTTATTTTTGAGGCTCTGTTCAATTTGGGACAGTCCCTTTAACAAAGAAATTTTTTTGCAGTAGATGTGCGAGTAAAGTTACACATCCATTTTGTGGCCCTTACCCACTTAGTCTGAGATTCTAATTCAATTTCCAACACTATACAAAGGAAGCATTCAGGCCGAACAGAATGATTTTAGTTAATGACAGGCAAAAATGTTAAGAAAAGTATGATTATTACTTTTTAAAATAGTAAGATGGGCATTTATATTTGTGTACATGTAGCCAAGGGGTTGTGTAGATCATACGGCCTGTCATTGAATCAAATGACGTGGTTTCAATTCTATATTCTTTTTTTTAAGAGCTATATTTTATTCACTATAATTGAATGGGAGATCGAGGAACAGGCAAGATGCCTACATGTATGTCAGACCCCATATCACAAGAAGTAGAGTTGCCTGCATCTCACTGCTAAATATATTGAAATAAAATTAAACCATGTGTTAGTCCCAAAATGACCTAGTTTGTGTTGAGGAGATGTTAAACCCAATTTCTTCCTCTCTTCTGTGTTTTCGAATTCTTGGTTGTATGTGACAAGGAGTAGGGTTGCCTGTCCAACCTCAAGGGTTTCCTCCCACTGCTAAAGACCCCTACGTACAAGGGAATAATTGAAATAAAATTGAACTATGTTTTAGTCCCAAAATGACCTAGTTTTCATTGAGATGTTTTAACCCATTTCTCTCTCTCATTTTGTATGTGTTCATATTTTTATCATCTAATTTTAGGGTCATTTTGAACAGTTAAGAAGAATTAAGCTGAAGAAACGCAAATTAACACAAGCGTTGCCGTTAGATACACTTATCAAACGTCATGCTGGTGTTCTTGGACTTAGCGCCTGTGTACAAGCGTATCCCTACGATGTTCCAGAATTTGTTCCACAGATTCTCATGGATTTGTCTGTTCATGTTAATGACCCTCAACCAATCCAGGTATATTTTTTATAGATAAGCTTTAACCATAAATTGAAGAAACTATTTTAAAATATAAAATTAGTACTAACATTAACTTTAAATGCAGGAATTGAGTAAATCTAGATATTGAACTACAGGTTTTGTGAACCCTAAATGATCTGCTATCTATGTAAGTCATGAGGGGGTTGGGATGGCCTAGTGAACTAGAGTGCTGCGCTTCGACCTCTAGCTGGTTGGTCACCTCTGGCTTGCGGCTGTGGTTTCGACCCTAGTGTCAGCGTATGTGACATGGAGATAGGGGCGCCTTCTCAACCTCGTGGGTTTCCTCCGGGCACTTCGGTTTCCTCCCACTGCTAAAGACCCCTAGGCTCAAGTAAATTTTTGAAATAAAAATTGAAAACCATATGTTAGTCCCAAAATGACCTAGTTTGTGTCGAGTGGACGTTAAACCCCATTTCTCTCTCTCTCTCTCTCTCTCTCTCTCTCTCTCTCTATGTAAGTCATGAGTTTCACCTCATGCTTATATGTGACAAGTAACTAGATTTCTGACCAGTTTTCTTTTCTCCCACTGCAAACAACTGCTGTATTAGGGCTAGGGCAAGGCATCCGAAAGGATGTTGTTATTGTTGATTCTGGTCACAGTTATTTTTTTTCTGATTCTAGCCAAGAGTGAATTTGCTATTTTTCTGTTTCCAGCTAATAATAAATTTATTAGTTTCCTAATTTTAGCAAACTGTAAAGTTGTCAGTTTTCTGATTCCAGCAAATAGTAAAGTTGTTCTAATTCCAGCTACCAGTAAAGTTGTTCTAATTCCAGCTAACGTACAGTAAAGTTGTTCTGATTCCAGCTAACAATAAAGTTGTTCTGATTCCAGCTAACAGTAAAGTTGTTCTAATTCCAGATACCAGTAAAGTTGTTCTAATTCCAGCTAACATTAAAGTTGTTCTCATTCCAGCTAACAATAAAGTTGTTCTGATTCCAGCTAAGACTAAGAGTGGATTTGTTTTTTTTCTAATTCCAGCTAACAGTAAAGTTGTTCTGATTCCAGCTAAGACTAAGAGTGGATTTGTTATGTTTTGTTTATTCCAGCTAACAATAAAGTTGTTCTGATTCCAGCTAAGACTAAGAGTGGATTTGTTTTTTTTCTAATTCCAGCTAACAGTAAAGTTGTTCTGATTCCAGCTAAGACTAAGAGTGGATTTGTTATGTTTTGTTTATTCCAGCTAACAATAAAGTTGTTGTCATTCCAGCTAAAAGTAAAGTTGTTCTGTTTTGTTTATTCCAGCTAACCGTGAAGTTGAATTTGTTATGTTTGTTTATTCCAGCTAACGGTGAAGTTGAATTTGTTATGTTTGTTTATTCCAGCTAAGACTAAGAGTGGATATGTTATTTTGTTTTTTCCAGC
Organism: Patella pellucida; assembly: GCA_917208275.1. Taxonomy (NCBI): domain Eukaryota; kingdom Metazoa; phylum Mollusca; class Gastropoda; family Patellidae; genus Patella; species Patella pellucida. The sequence goes on from OU795040.1 coordinate 8,493,794, forward strand.
TAACAGTAAAGTTTAATTTGTTATGTTTGTTTATTCCAGCTAACAGTAAAGTTTAATTTGTTATGTTTGTTTATTCCAGCTAACGGTGAAGAAGACGTTATCTGATTTTAGACGAACACATCATGATAATTGGTTGGATCATAAACAGATGTTCACTGATGATCAGTTGGTCGTTTTAACAGATTTATTGATATCACCTAATTATTATGCATGATCAACTACTTGCTGGTTCAAGGGTAAATGGTAAGTATCGTACTTATTATATATAGTTGTTCGGAAGGGATGAAAAACTGAGGTCCTGTGTAATCAACTACTCGCTGGTTCAAGTGTAAATGGTAAGTATTGTACTTATATATAGTTGTTCGGATGGGACGAAAAACTGAAGTATTGTGTAATTATTATGCATGATCTACTACTCGCTGGTTCAAGGGTAAATGGTAAGTATTGTACTTATATATAGTTGTTCGGATGGGATGAAAAAACTGAGGTCCAATGTAATCATTATGCATGATCTACTACTCGCTGGTTCATGGGTAATAAAATGTAGTGTACTCATTACATATAGTTGTTTGGATGGGACGAAAAACCAAGATCCCGTGTACACATTGGTGTGTACGTAAAATAACCTGTGGAAGTTGGAATTCAATATGAGAGTAGGCCATAGTGCCACTGCCTGGCCAAAATTCTTCTCATAGCACACTGCATTGCCTATCTTCTATAGCCCAGTCGGAGCAGAGAACAGTAGAACGTCCAACCCCATTTCATTTCATTCAGTCAGCACATGCTTGCAATGTGTTTAGATAAGGGCTATGTTTTTATTTTTGTCGCTAATCTGTTAGTTAGTATAAGGAGAGCTATCAATAAAAGGGTGGTGTAATAACATATTGGCCTTGTGGGAGCAGAGAACAGTAAGACCCCATTTCATTCCATTATCTGAAGAGGTGTAGGACTGTGTTTTATTTTTGGTCTGTACTCTGTTAGTTAGTATAAGGAGAGCTATCAATAAAATGTGTGGTATAATGATGTATTATCAGACACCAATTATCTCCTATTTACATCCTACATCTCTTCAGATAAAAACCAGATAATATCAACTATTATTAGCTTTAAAAATAACCAGATAATATCAACTATTATTAGCTTTAAAAATAACTGCTATCCGTAACTTATATCGAGTATGGAAGCACTGAGATGACATAATATGCACTCTCCTATTATTTATATCCTACATCACTTCAGATAATAACCAGATAATATCAACTATTATTAGCTTTAAAAAACCCCAGATAATATCAACTATTATTAGCTTTAAAAATAACTGTTATCGTGTAACTTATATCGAGTATGGAAGCACTGAGATGACATAATATGCACTGTTCTGTTTTTAAAGGTAGGAGGGGGTTGGGATGGCCGAGTGGTCTGGAGTTTCAAGCGTATGTGGCATGGAGATAGGGGCGCCTTCTCAACCTCGTGGGTTTCCTCCAGGCACTCCGGTTTCCTCCCACTGCTAAAGGCCCCTACGCGAATTATTGAAATAAAATTAAACCATATGTTAGTCCCGAAATGACCTTGTTGTGTTGAGTGGATGTTAAACCCCATTTCTCTCTCTCTCTCTCTCTCTTTTAAAGAGAGGGTCTGTCAACGGGCTGGTGCATGTACCTTATTATTTACTATCATGTAACTTTATATAACCACCTCTATTCTCATGTTTTGATATGCCTCTTGGAAAAATAAATAAATAGATAAATTGTATTATTTCAGATTATGCTGAACATAGAGCTATATTTATCTGTTTTACCATCTTCCATGTGTGTTGTACATCAACCATGCTTAACGTAACCAACTCAAGTCATTCTCTTTGAACTTTAGAAATCACACCTGGGATGGAGAGGATTTTTAGAATACTACCTGTGATGGCGATCATTTTTAGTATACTATTTGTGATGGTGATGGCTTTGAGAATACTACCTGTGACTTTTAGAATACTACCTGTGATGGCGATCATTTTTAGAATACTACCTGTGATGGCGATCATTTTTAGTATACTATTTGTGATGGCGATCATTTTTAGAATACTATTTGTGATGGCGATCATTTTTAGAATACTATTTGTGATGGCACTGGCTTTTAGGATTCTTCCTTTGATGACGATGACTTTTAGAATACTATTTGTGATGGCGATGACTTTTAGAATACTATTTGTGATGGTGAGAACTTTTAGAATACAACCTGTGATGGAGATGACTTTAAGAATACTACTATGATGGCGATCATTTTTAGAATACTATTTGTAATGGCGATCATTTTTAGAATACTATTTGTAATGGCGATCATTTTTAGAATACTATTTGTGATGGCGATGACTTTTAGAATACTATTTGTGATGGCGATCATTTTTAGAATACTATTTGTGATGGCGATGACTTTTAGAATACTACCTTTGATGGCGCTCACTTTTAGAATACTATTTGTGATGGCGATGACTTTTAGAATACTATTTGTGATGGCGATGACTTTTAGAATACTATTTGTGATGGCGATGACTTGTAGAATACTACCTGTGTACCTCTATGAACCTAAGAACTCCCAAAAGTTACTATTTGTTATGGCGATAACTTTTAGAATACTATTTGTGATGGCGATGACTTTTAGAATACTATTTGTGATAGCGATCATTTTTAGAATACTATTTGTGATGGCGATGACTTTTAGAATACTACCTTTGATGGCGCTCACTTTTAGAATACTATTTGTTATGGCGATAACTTTTAGAATACTATTTGTGATAGCGATCATTTTTAGAATACTATTTGTGATGGCGATGACTTTTAGAATACTACCTTTGATGGCGCTCACTTTTAGAATACTATTTGTTATGGCGATAACTTTTAGAATACTATTTGTTATAAATGAACACTTTAAGGATTCTATTTGTGATGGCGATGGCTTTTAGAATACTATTTTTGATGGCTGTGGTTTCGAGCCCTAGTGTGAGCGTATGTGGCATGAAAATAAGGGCGCCTTCTCAACCTCGTGGATTAAGTCTGCATTAAGTCGTGCAAAGTTAGATATTGTCTAAATGTTGACAGTCAGCCACTTTAATGGTTTTATTAGATTCTAGTAGAAAAACAAATAATCTGTATTGCTATTTTGAGCTTGTTTTCCAATAAGAAATGATATGGGAGTTCTGTTCTGACTGGGCTAACGAACCTCCAGGTTAATGAGCCAATGTCCTACTGACTGAGACACCACGAGCCCTTTGCTTGTTTTAAATGCATGCATGCTGTTTAAATATTAATGTAATTAATTTGTAGTTAGATCTAATTAAATAAGCTTTTAATTATAGTCAATGTAAATACGTTCTGACTTAAAAGAGAATTCGATATGTATTTTATGTTATGTGTATTTTTTTAATTTGATTTTATACTAGATCTGAATGTATGCTTACTCTTCCCATACCATCATTTCTTCTCACTTGGTGGAAGTTCACATGGCAAAAAAATAAGAATATTGTAGCAGAACTTTATTTTAATAAAAGCCATTCCATGTTTTCATCATTTGCTCGGTGGTAAAATAAGATAAAGACTGACTTAAATGTCCTAAAAGATAATTATCATACACTGGTTGTTGATAATCATACACTGATTGTTGATAATCATACACTGGTTGTTGATAATCATACACTGATTGTTGATAATCATACACTGGTTGTTGATAATCATACACTGGCTGTTCATAATCATACACTGGTTGTTGATAATCATACACTGGTTGTTGATAATCATACACAAGTTGTTGATAATCATACACTGGTTGTTGATAATCATACACTGGTTGTTCATAATCATACACTGGTTGTTGATAGTCATACACTGGTTGTTGATAATTATACACTGATTGTTGATAATCATACACTGATTGTTGATAATCATACACTGGCTGTTCATAATCATACACTGGTTGTTGATAGTCATACACTGATTGTTGATAGTCATACACTGATTGTTGATAATCATACACTGATTGTTAATCAAACACTGGTTGTTGATAATCATACACTGGTTGTTGATAATCATACACTGGTTGTTGATAGTCATACACTGATTGTTGATAGTCATACACTGATTGTTGATAATCATACACTGATTGTTGATAATCATACACCGGTTGTTGATAATCATACACTGGTTGTTGACATACACTGGTTGTTGATAATCATACACTGGATGTTGATAATGAAATATTTCAAAACAAATGCTTGGAGCTTAATTTTTTTAAATATTTTGGAATGTGATATTGAATTAATTTGAGATCTCTTTACTTCCATGTGTGATTCTCTTTGAGGTCCAGAATCAAGAATCTGGGTCCTTTTTTTAAATTAAAAATTTAATTTTCATTATTGTGTATTTTGACAAGTTCTGGTGTTTTATTTCTGCTGCTTATTCCACTAAAATTTTGAAAAAATTATTAATTAATGTTACCAAAAAGAGCCATTATTATTATCAGTCTGACACCAAAATAAAAATTCAAAGCTCCAATTCGGAATGAAATGCAATCAAGAAAGAACTTCGAACATTAAGTTGTTTTTTAAAAAATATTTAATTAATTAAAAAAAGGAATTTGTGCGGAGTAAAATTTTATTATGATTAATGTATTGAGTTGAATTCAGTATAAATTAATGTATATAAATTTCTATAGATCTTTGTATCTGTTTTTAGTCAACAAAATATAGGCATTGACCAGGGCCCTGTTTCACGAAATTTTAACTAAAGATAAAAATCCAAATTTTAGTAGATACTTCAATTTTTGATTGGCTAAGCACTAAAATCAATGTAATATTATCCAATCAAATTAATAAAATTTGAATTTTATCTTAGTTAAAATTTCTCAGAACATGCCCCTGAACTGATAGCAGATAATATTTGAAAACAAAAGTAGTTTTTTACCTCCAGTACTTTATGATTATGGTTGTGTTGGATTTACACAGGGGACTTGTCAGTATATCAGAGGTTGGGGGATAGTCGCGGTCAACTCTATAATTTTATTCCCCCATTAATCAAATATAGGGCTCAGTCAGGCCCGTAGCCAGGAAGTTGTTTTTGGGGGGGGGGGGCAAAGATGTTTTTGGGAGGGCCAACTAGCATGGGCATCTGCATGAATTTTGCGGTAAAGGACAATTTTCTTGTGATATTGGGGGGGCAAGACTCAGTATTGGGAGGGCAGTTGCCCCCCCCCCCCCCCGTGCCACCCCCTGGCTACGGGCCTGGGCTTAGTACTCAGGGAGCCACGGTAGGTCTACTAGAGGCTTAAGTTAATAGCTGACTTGAAATTTATACACAGTGTATAAGGTCATGTCCAAGAAGCCTATCAATTCGATTGGGTTTTCAGCTGACAAAAATAAAACACTTGAATGCATTCTGATTAAAATACACATCTATATTTCGTTTGATTTATATACTTTCGATGGCCTCTATAGTAAAGACAAAACGAAATTTGAACTAAGAAAAAAACGAAACGAAATAGGATTCGTGTTGTAAACAGATTGACTTAAGAGTGGAAAACCAACACAACTTGAAAGAGGCTAAATTGAGAAATGCTAGACTATCACGCCCTGAGTTCACAAAGCATTCTCAGACTCAAGTTGAGTATTTGCTCAACTTTCAATCATTGTTACGAGAAATATCTCTGATGCAGACATACAAAACTTTGCACATAGTATCTTATTGATGTATTTAATATATTAAAAGGACAAAAGTTTTTTAAGGGGCTATATTTTAGTTAGAATAAGGTGAACAAATTTGAGTAAATTCTCAACTGAAGTCTGAGAATGCTTTGTGAACTCTGGGCCTGACTATCTGTTAACTATTATTGATTTATATTGGTGGGGAATTTTTTACTTACATTTATGTATTATATTGTATTGGGGATTGTCAATTTAGAAAATAAATTAACATTTACTTTTAATATTTTGTTTATTTTGTGACTGATGAGCCTTCCTACTTAAGAACACAATGGCCACATCAATTTGATTTTCTGGTCTTCTTGGGATGAAAAACCGAGATCCCATGCATGTGTACACAATGACGTGCATGTAATAGATCCTTTGGTAGTTGGAATACGATATGTAGAGGGGACCTCAGATTTTGTACCTTTCAAACAACTAACGGCTGTCCATGTCAGGCCTATCCTGCCCCAAATTGACTTAAAATATAGTTAGCTGAGAGGTCTGAATTCTGTGTCTATAACCAGAAGAGAGAGAATTGCGGTTGAGCGTAAAATTGATAAGGGGCATCAACTATTAAATATACATTGCTAATTCATTCCATCCTACGCGTGAGGGGAGGGTCTTCTAGATGGTTAGGTCTGTCAATGAGTCAACACGCGTGGTTTCGAGTCCCCACTTGTAGCCTAGTGACAATTCAACCTCGTACGTTTTCTCCAGGTCCCACGGCTAAAGACCCCCACCGCGCAAGCGAATTATTGAAATAGAATTGAACCATATGTTAGTCCCGAAATATCCTAGTTTGTGTTGAGTGGACGTCACCCTCTCTCTCTCTCTCTCTCTCGCCCCCTTCTCTCTCTCCCCTCTCTCTCGGACATTGATTAATCAATCAGCCTTGACGTTTCTAGTGATTTACCCAAAGTTCCGTGCAGAACTCACCATAACAGACTGTTTCATTGGCTAATCCCCCATATCATCCAGAATGCCGGGTTATGTAACACCTCTTATGCTAGTGTAGTCAAACGAAATTTTGAATTATAAATAAGCGAAACGAAATAGCATCTGTGTTTTTTAATGAAATTGGAGATTTAATATCCACCCATACTCTAACCCACCCGTTATACTCTACAATATGTCATTATTTTACAAGATAAAGGCGACTCTTATTATTTTCTGTATTGATTATGCAAATCCTACGCCGACATTTATTCAATAATTTTTTTAATAATGTACAGATGTCAGATTTACAAGATAATCTATACCGAAACGAAGAGGAATAAAGGAAAAATGTACAATATATATCATTACCAAATATCTATCTATACATTGACGTAAAGTCTGTCATTGAGAATACTGCTGTGGTTTCAATTCCCTGGTTGTACGTGACGAGGAGTAATGTCGCATGTCTAGCCCCGTGGGGTTTCTCCCGATCCTCCGGTTTCCTCCCACTGTTAAAAAACCCTAGGACCCCGGGCAGATCACTGTAACGACTGTGCTATGTGTTCTGGATGCCATAAAATAGTCTGTTGATGAAGGAAAGATCGGACTTTTGGTCCTTTTGGATTTATCAGTAGCTTTCGATACTATTGACCACGACAACCCACTGAATTGACTGCCATCAGATTATAGACTAACTGGATCCATTCTAAAATGGTCTTTTTCCTATCTCACTGGACGATTTCAGTATGTTGAAGTTACCAACTCCTCATCAAGTCATCAACAACTCTTATGTGGGGTTCCACAAGGATCCGTTTTGGGCCCGATAATCTTTACAATGTATACAAAGACGTTAGGTAAACTTATTCACGATCATAAACTGCTGTGTCGTTTTTATGCTGATGATTCTCAGCTCCTTGAATCTGGACAATGTCAAAAATTGATGTCATCCAATATGCTTAAACTCAAATGATAAAAAACAAAACTGAGTTTCTTCTTGTAGGTCCTGCTAACTGACATTCAATCAATCAGTATTGGAAACACCGAAATTCCGATGTCTAGAACTGTAAGAAATCTTGATTCTCGCCTCAGTTTTGAAAACCATGTGAACAACATCTGTAAAATATGTCATTTCCATCTCCGAAGGACAAGGTCCATTCGTCATCTATTAACAGAAGACGCTGCTGCAACCTTAGCTCGATCCCTCATCCTGTCCAGAATTGACTATTGCAATTCGGTACTAACTGGTATCACGAACGAACAGATTTCAAAACTTCAAAGCTTACAAAACCGCGCTGCTTACGTTGTCACAAAAACTAACCCAAGATCACACATCATCCAAGTCTTGAACAATTTACATTGGCTCCGTGTTCGAGAAAGGATCAATTTTAACATATTATCGTTAACCCATCGATCGATAAAGAAATCCGCGCCTTCAAAATCTAGTATCACTATATCAACCTAAACGACCAATAAAATCAGAAGGGAAACTATTATTGGATGTACCTGCCTATAATTTGAAATCTTTTGGATCCAGAACTTTTCGATACAGCGCATCAATTCTTTGGAATAAGCTTCCAGAAAATATCTGACAATATGAATCTGTGTCATTTTTTCAATCCAAAATGAAAACTTGGTTATTTAGTCACTAACATTAACACTCCAAAGTGGGAACATTTTCTAGCTCGATACAAATATCATTATTATTATTATTATTAAATAAAATTAAACCATGTGTTTGTCCTGAAATAACCTAGTTTGTGTCGAGTGGACGTTACCCCCCCCCCCCCCCTAAACTCTCAGTAATAGGTCAACCATTAAACATACACTGTTTGAATGGCATTTAGTAATTGAGCACATTAAAAATAAACACAAAGTTATATGGATAACAACTACTATATTTCTATTCAAGCTACGTTTCAACAATGATTCTCTGTATCAGTACTGTGCTTGAAAACGACAAGAGCATCATTGTTGAAACGTAGCTTTAATAGAAATATAGTAGTTGTTATCCATATAACTTTGTGTTTATCATAAAACATACGTTATGTTAGAGCTAAATTTGACTATTGCAGGTCTTTCTTTAGGTCTGAAATGTTATATAAATTACCAATTACACATTCAAATATTAACATGACAAGATCATAATTCAATATTGATGCCATCGGTTGTCTCCGATATTAAGTAGATTAGAACGGTACGACCTTTTAATGATTAGATTTATAAATAGAGAAGCGAGACTTATAGCCCGTTCAGACGCTTAAGTTGAACCTGTCTACGAGAAGGCTTTTTATTTTAAACTGGTTCATCTTGGCCGTCTGAACGGGTTGGTTTAAGCATGCGCAGTACGCAGTAAGTTACATTTCTGCGAAAATATCGGGGTCAGACAGTCCTAATGTTATCGAAAGCGTGTGAGAACCGAATACAGAACATGACATTACCCATGCGCAATTAACTCTAACCTCCCACCAAAAAGGTCAGAATAGTTAAAACTGGTTTTGCTTATAGTTATAGTATGTGTGAACGCAACACGATGCTGTCTTAAAAGCCCCAGCGATTATGAACTGGTTTAAAAATAAGCGTCTGAACACATATAAGCTTCGAACAAACACCACAGTGATTACAATAATTTTTTTTTTTAAATATATTTAATTTGCATATTTGCATTATCTATTTTTGAACATTTATAGTAAGAATGGCTAGCCCTTTATTTAGATCATCCATAAGTTTCAACATCACAATTTTAATAATTCGATGAAAGCTTACTATGAAGACCGGGTTTGGGAAGGCTGACTTAAAATCTAGTTGGAATTCCAGGACACCCCGATTCGATATATTACTCAATTCTTAGATTTGCTAAAACACCCTGAATGATCTATACTTCACCATTGGCAATACAGGGGCGCCGGAACTCGGGTACCAGAGTGTACAAATGGTACCCTGCCCTTTCCTGGGGTATACATGTATACCCATGCCCTAATGATGAACGTTTTCAACCTTTTTACTAGTCTAATCATTTTAAGTGATAGGAATGTTTGCTCTCGCACTCTCATTATCAGCTATCAGTGCATGCATTGGCCAGATGTCTATGAGGGAATTGTCCATGATACGAAAATTGTGAATAATCAGGCTTTTGTCGCTTTCATTTGGTGTGTGAAGGGGGGGGGGGTGAAGAACACCCACGGACTGCTCCTATCTATTGGTACCCTTGCCTTCACAGCGTTCCGGCGCCCCTATGTTGGCAAAAATATCATTTTCAACTTTAAAGTGAAACGTTTGAAGATAGCTATTCCATGGTGGGGAATAGGAATAGAAAAACAAGGGAGGTAATTGTGTTATTATTTCCAGTGTAAATGTGTTTTAAGTGTGAGTTGACAACCTATAGAGCAAAAGGCATAGAAATAATTATGTTTTGACTCTCTTAAAAATAAGAAATTCTCGCTTTAAAATTATTCCGAAATAAAACAGTTGAGAATAACCAAGTCCAGGGCCATAGATAGCGGGGGTGCAGGGGGTACATTGCACTCCCAGAAAAATGGGGCGCTCCGAGAAATGGCGACCCCCACCCCCTCACAACAAATTGACAGTCTTTCAATTATAAAATGTTATACTTCATTATGATCAATATCGGTAACTTAGGCATTATATATTGGCGCCCCACCACTCTGCTGCACCATCACGTGGCTAAGTGGGAAAGGCGCTGGATCGCTAGCCTGGAGGTTGAGTGTTCGATCCCTGCATTGGCCGAGAAAGTTCATCTCGACTTTCCGGCGTGGTTTCCCCTTGTCAGTGAAACAGAACGGAGGGCCTGACAAGGACAGCTGCCTAGTCGTTCGCATGGGACAAAAACCGAGGTCCCGTGTACACATTGGCGTGCACGTAAAGATCCCTTGGCAACTGGAATTCGAAATATAAGAGTAGGCTGTAGCGCCGCAGCCCGGGCAAAAAAATCCCTCCTAGCACACTGTATGGCTTATGCCAGTCTTAAACCCCATTTTATTTCATTTTATAAAATCCTACATACGACCCTGAACAAGTCATAATATGAGAGAAAGACAAATCTGAAGCTTTGAAGGACCCGAATCAATAATCTCGAATAAGAGAACCTGTGAATTAGTTTCACCACGTTCCACCATGTTCCAACCTGTTTTCTTCTCTCTTCTGTTTGTTTTAGAACTGCTGTGAAAATATTAAAGTCTGTGCCAATACCTGCGATAATAAGGAAGATGGAAACGCAAGGTTTTTTTGTAATATCCAAAAATGGTGCCGACGTGCTCGAAAGATAAACATTGGGATTAACAAGCGCATATTTGCCAATCTAGTTAAAATGCAGGGGGCCTGTTTCACGAAATTTTAACTAAAGATAAAATCCAAATTTTGGTAATTTGATTGGATAATATTAGATTGATTTTAGTGTTTAGTGTTTGATTTTATCTTAAAAGATTTCGAGACACAGGGGCCATATCTATATTTCGTTACGGTTGTTTCTACTTTCGACACTACGTAGTAAAGACAAGTCAAACGAAATTTTGCCTATCTGATCTATATTATTTCTTTTCATTTTTTTTATATGCTTTCGGTGGCCTACATTTCGAAGTAAACATAAGTAAAACGAAATTTTGAACTATAAAAATCGAAACGAAATAGCATTTGTGTTTTAAATCAGATTGGCGCATTTGCATTATACTTCAAATAGTCTCATTTAGAGAATTATCTTTTATATTTTGTTCAATAGCTTTAAATCAATAACATGACTGCCTAATACAGAAATAATCTGATCGGATAAAGACCAGTGTCATTATTTTTTGTGTTTGTAAGCGCGTGATAACAATGATTAACTGCGAGATTAATTAAAAAGATTTGAATATAGAACACAATAAGAGTTAAAGGGACAATCCTGAATTAAACAGAGGCTCAAAAATAAAAGTCTGAGAATGTATGAAAATAAAACGCTAAAATATAGGGCAATGGTGAATTTACCTTGTCTCAAAATTTCAACTCAAAATATTGAGTCGTTTGGACGTGAACGCCAAAACTGCTTATCCGGACACTAACCCTTTTAAGATTTCGGGTCAATCGTTTCGTTGGGTGACCTTATAACCGATTACGGCTACTTGAGATGGTTATGCAGTGAATAACCCATGTGCCGTACTCGATAAAGAAAGGCAAATTTAAACTACACATTATTTTTATAAAAAAAATGTTTAATTTTATCCAGACACCACAAAATACACCTTGGGGCACCGGTCTCAAATTCAAGATGAAGACTGACAGATTTAAGTCATTTGGAAACGTATCATAAATACTGAAGTAGTAGCTCGGCCCTTGACTAGAATATTATAAGGGATTTTAACACAAAATTAAGCAGTTTTATTCCCAAAACAAATATCGGGATTAGCCCTTTAACAATTAAAAGGCGCATGGCTCTGTTCTTTGGAACCATTGAATAGAAAAAAAGAGTCTAAAATCACATATTAAAGGAGCCAAGCCTTAAACTCAATATCATCCACAGTCTTCGACATTGCAAACAAAACTTATTGACCAATAAATCAACATTGATGTTGTTATCCTACCGTGACAATTTTGGCTTCTGATAATAAATTTGAAAGAAAAAATGAAAATTTTAAACTTTGCACACGAATCGCGTGCCAGAATGCTTTCGGGTGTCAGTCGCATGGAGCGACTCGATGAACGCGACTAAAATTTACCTATGTAGGAGAATGCTACAGTTGTAGACTGGAGTAACCAGGCACCACAGACTGACATTTAATTCAGACTCTTCGATATTTCAACGAATAAAACTGATTAGACATTACAGTAAAAATAGAAACGATTGAAAGTTAATCAGTTTATATACATTCATATTACATTGCGTCCATTTCTAGGTATCAAAGAATAGCGATTTAGCTCCATATATAATGTAAAATGATTTAGATTCTATTTTCAAAACAAAATGTTGTAACTTAAATCAATGGTGTTTGATGAAATACGTGAATAGTTTAAATTGAATGACAGTCGTTTACTCCTACCATGACTCATGATGAGATCACATTATAATGTTTTCCTGATCATTTTCAATTTTGAGTGAAGTCTGTGTTGCTTCAGACCCGGGACTGTACAGCTCAGTGGACGCTTACGGCTAGCCCCCGGATCCATTCACTCTTTTTTGAATTGTTTATTTGTGTGTCTGTTGTTTCGGAGTATGTCTTGTCGTTATGTTTGTCTTCAGACCCGGGACTGTACAGCCCAGTGGACGCTTACAGCTAGCCCCCGGATCCATTCACTCTTTTTTGAATTGTTTTTTTGTTTGTCTGTTGCTTCGGAGTATGTCTTGTCGTTATGTTTGTCTTTTGTGTAAATCATATGTGGCGCAGTCCCCCTGCATTTACAATTAGTCTTTTCTTTACGTAGTTTTTATGATAATTTCTCTGCTTTGAATCAACGATTAATAACTACTTCCGTATTGTCTGGTAGGCTATGTTTTTCTTTGTTCATTACAAATGGCGCCCAAATACGACTGGTGTACTGATTATAAAATGTTTATGATGTCTTAAATATTTGATATTAGTTTCACAGCAACATAACAACATCAATATTGATAGAAATGTTCAACTATTGCATTCTAATATGTATTTTTTTTTTAAATTTCGACCATTGGAAGTCGGTTGTTTGACTTAGCCCCCAAAAAGAGAGAGAAGGAGAGAAATGGGGATTAACGTCTACTCGACACAAACTAGGTCATTTCGGGACTAATGTATGGTTCATATTTATTTCAATTATTCGCTTGCGCGTAGGGATCTTTAGAAGTGGGAGGAAACCGGAGGACCCGGAGAAAACCCAGGTTGGACCAATGATAAAGACACTGAATTGTCCGCGTGTACGCTTAAAGGTGTCATACTTTAAACATTGTAAAAAAAGAAAACAATGTGCGGAACAATTGCTTGCAGGAAGTGCCCACTATGAGTTTACAACAAGATTATTAAATCAAGGGGCAATAACTCACCGACAGGAAATGAAGTGAAATGGGGTTTAACGTCCTACTGTTCTGCTCCTAATCTAGACTAATAAAGACGGGCATACGCCATACAGTGTGCTATGAGGAGAATTTTGCCCGGGCAGGGGCGCTACGGCCTACTCTAATATCGAATTCCAACTGCCAAGGGATCTTTTACGTGCACCCTAATTTGTACACGGGGCCTCAATTTTTCATCCCATCCGAACAACCAGACTCTATTTTGAGATATTATTAATGCTATTATAATCTGTAAGTTTCATTGCAATCGGGTGATAATTGTGGTCTGTAGCCGTGCCACATGAAATGTGTGGTAACCTGATATCACGGAAACTGCTAATCGGAAGTGGCCGAAATTTTAGCTAGTTTAAGATATTATTAATGTTATTATAATCTGTAAGTTTCATTGAAATCGGTTGATAATTGTGGTTTGTAGCCGTGCCACATGAAATGTGTGGTAACCTGATATCTCGAAAACCGCTAACCGGAAGTGGCTGAAATTTTAGCTACTCAGTGATATTATTAATGTTATCTGAATCTGTAAGTTTCATTGAAATCGATTGATAATTGCGGTCTGTAGTAGAAAACCTATTTTGACATTCTTGCTTACCATATGTGGCAAATAGCCATTGCCTTAAAAAAAAACCTCCAGGACATCGGAAGGCCGCGAGAAAACCCACGAGGTTGGGCAGGCAATCCTACTCCCGTCACGCTCAAGCATGTAGTCAAAACCACGCGACTGGGAATGAAATTAATGGGGTTTAACGTCCTACTGTTATGCACCTAACCTGGGCTAATTGAAGACGGGTCATGCCACTGGACTCATTGACCACTCGAAAACGCCCCATCCCCTCCGCCCACATAAGATATTGCGGGAGGTGCACACTGGTCGACTACAATATACAGAATCACAAAGATGCAATGAATGAAATGGGGTTTAACGTCCTACTGTTATGCACTTAACCTGAGCTAATTGAAGACGGGCATACGCCATACAGTGTGCTATGAGGGAAATTTTGCCCGGGCAGCGGCGCTACGGCCTACTCTTATATCGAATTCCAACTGCCAAAGGATCTTTTACGTGCACTCCAATGTGTACACGGGACCTCGGTTTTTCGTCCCATCCGAACGATTAGGCAGCTGTCCTTGTCAGGCCCTCCTTCTGTATCACTGACAAGGGGAAATCACGTCGGTAAAATCGAGATGAACTTTCTCGGCCAATGCAGGGATCGAACACTCGACCTCCAGGCTAGCGAACCAGCGCCTTGTCCACTTAGCCACCGTGATCCAGCAGGGTCGCTAATGACGAGAATAGTATATACTGATTGTATGGATTTGGGGTTTAGCATATTAGCCTGCGTTATGCTAATCTGATTAAAACACAGTTCCTATATCGTTTCGTTTTTTATAGTTCAAATTTTTTTTTTTTACTTGTCTTTACTGCACTTGGATCTGGACTGGAAGACGTGTTATTTAACTCATGCTCTGCATGTAATGAGGGGTCAGCCCAGTAGCGGATTATCATTGAGGCTGATGAGGCTGCAGCCTCAGGCCCAAAGATTTTGTAAAAAATAAAAAATTTGGACTTGTCTGATACGATTAAAAACGCATAGACAATGAATGTTAGGGGGCGGGGTTTAGGCCCAAAGAGAATCAACATAGGCCCTGACCCGAAATTAATTAGGCCCACGCCATTTTAAATAGGCCCAATAGGCCCTCCAGCAACTGCCGCCTCAGGCCTTGGTAGAACTTAATCCGCTACTGGGTCAGCCGATCAAATGGTCTACCAAATGGAGTGCTTGACCTTTTTTGCGCGGAACTGTGGTCAGACATTAGCAGCGATAGAAATCAAAACAAAGCTAAGCATAGACACTTGCATCATTGATTCTGATTGGTTAATCGAATGACTGGCGTTATAGAGTCATTATGTCGTGAACTCCTACAATAACTTGTGAGTTCAGAAACCAAAATTTAGCCGACATAGGGGGGCGAGGAAGATAAATTTCCGACGACAAAAAATCAATGAACAAAGTTCATCGCCGACTGCCGTAAGCAGGGGGAGGGGAGAGCACAAAAATTAGAAGCTGAGAGAGTGAATTTTGGCCTCTATGACATGCAGGTGGCGAATGTGTCGGAAAATTCAGAGTTTCCACGCGATTTTAACTATCTCTCGGCCGATTTTGAGAGGATATGTCGTACTAAAACTCTCTCCCGGCGAAAATGCGAGATAGCTAACCAGCGATTTTTCCCGACGCAGACAGAAATATTCCGACCCGCCCCCCCCCAACCCCCCACTAGCCTTGGGCCTGTAGGCCATCGAATGTATAAAAAAACAAACAAAATATAGATCTGTAATTTTAATCAGATTGGCGTTGTGCGTCACTAAATTGAGAACAATAAATAATAGAAAGATAAAATGCTGATAAAATTCACCAGCAATTCTCGAATTAAACTTTATTTTGAAAAAAGAAAATAAATAAGAATTAAAAAAAACATGAACACGCATGTCCGTAACTTTGGAAATGATGAGGCGCCGAGTTCATAAAGCATTCTCAGACTTAAGTTATGAATTTACTCAACTTTCAATCACTGTTTATGAGAAATGTCTGCTATCCAGAAACACAAAATTTTGCACATAGTTTCTTATTAGCAATTTGCTACGTCAAAACAACAAAAGTTGTATAAAGGGCTCTATTGAAGTTAAAATAAGGCGAACAATTTTGAGTAAATTCTTAACTTAAGTCTAAGCATACTTTGTGAACTAGGGGCCTGGTTTTTACGTATCACTTCTCAATATCACAAACTCAGTGGCGGATTGACCTATATATTTAACAGGCCTAAGGCTCCAAGATGGATGGGGGCCTCCGACAAAGGTGTATAGTATATATATTTGACAATGTCATAAGTCTGCCTTACATGGACCTTAGTCTTAAACATCCGGCTTCATCCTTGACTTTGCATAATGGTGTTTAGCTTCCCCTAGACTTGACGGGTCCAGGGCACCAAGATCTAGGGGTCATCAGGCCAAGGTGTATAATACTTTCGACAATGTTACAAGCCTTCCTTACATGAACGTTAAAATCCTTTACCACCCTTGGCTTTGTATAATGGGGTTTCATCTTCCGCTAGTCGCGCCCGCGGGTGGCTGGGTTGCGAGAAGCCTAGGACTTCTCTTGATTTAAATTCGACACTGCACAATCTCCACGTCACCAAACATGTTGCGAATAGTGTATTCTAAACATTGATGTAAAGACGTCATTACGATATTATCTAGCCTGTCTCGTAAACGCAACCACATGTTTAGCGCAATATAGATAATCCAGTTGGCGCTGCCGTGGCATTAAACACTATCTCAGTTGTTCATAGGGTTGATAGGACTGACCTCTTGGTTAACAAGACAAAGATATCCAAATCCAGAAGAGATGCAAAGAACAACAATCGCTGGTTTATTATAGGCTGGCACCACTTATACATATATATATATCCAAAATTATTAGCACAACCGCAAAGGTGCACTACTTTGTTTCACGGTAAATGATGAAAAGATAAAAGGTATGCCGACACAAACTGATTTCAACACTGGTTTAATAACATTTTAACATTTTAAAGTACTTTTCGTCTGTCTTGGGACTATTCATATATAATTGTTTTAGTTTTCTTATGTTAAAATCGCTAACGTCACTTAAGAATTTAAAATATAGATGTGACGTCATCTTTTGATGTTGGTGTGCGATTATTTTAAATAATAGCACGGGCAATGTGCCAAGCGTACATTATTTATACTAGTTGTAATATTGGACGCGCGTGACGTATTTCAATGAAATGTAGCCTACGCGCTGTATAGTGTGTGTATTTTAATTTGCTTATTGGTCTCTTGCTAGACAACTATACATATTAAGCTATCAAGGTAAATTATGTAGACTACTGGCTATTCTTATACACTGGGCATCAAAGGGTTAATAATTTCTTATGCAACAAACCCGTACCAGTAAATGGGCATCAAAGTGTTAAGAATTTTTTATGTAACAAACCCGTATAAGTTAATGGGCATCAAAGTGTTAAGAATTTTTTATGTAACAAACCCGTATCAGTTAATGGGCATCAAAGTGTTAAGAATTTCTTACGTAACAAACCCGTATCAGTTAATGGGCATCAAAGTGTTAAGAATTTGTTATGTAACAAACCTGTATCAGTTAATGAGCATCAAAGTGTTAAGAATTTCTTACGTAACAAACCCATATCAGTTAAAGGGCATCAAAGTGTTAAGAATTTCTCATGTTACAAACCAGTATCAGTTAATGGGCATCAAAGTGTTAAGAATTTCTTACGTAACAAACCCGTATCAGTTAATGGGCATCAAAGTGTTAAGAATTTTTTATGTAACAAACCCGTATCAGTTAATGATGTTTTAATTCAGTTCCCGGACTATGAGATATGTATTATATGAATCTACAATTTCTATGATTTGGAATAGTCCATTTGTCTCGATCAGACATTTTTTTTGTGGGTTGTTTTTTTTATCAGCAAACGAGATGTTTCGAATGAAGAAATCAGTTGACGTATATTTTTAATTCAGTTCCCGGGTTATAAGATGCATTTACAATTCCGTTCGCCGAATACTGATGATTTCGAATAGCCTCATTCTATACTGGAATCTACTTTGTCGATAAACTTTTGTTCTTGGTGGCAAAAGAGTTTCGAATGAAGAAATCATTTGGTGATGTCCATTGCTTCGTAGAGGAAATTAAATCCTCACGTCACTCCCGGTGTTAACGCCATATTATTATCGCTTCGGGTCATTCCTGTTAAACCCTCCATTCATTATTAATTGTACCTGGACTCAGCTACGAGATAATTACTGATGACAATAATTAATTGATTACACGCGATCCACTGCTTCTCTTCTTCAACCAAGTTACCAAAACAAACATACACCATAAGGCTAATAATTAATAAATACACGTATCCATAACTCAGACTTACCGGAAGTTAATAAATAAATAAAAATGGCCGTTGCATCTGGGAATTTTATATCACTATAACGATACTTGACGTAGAATGTCATCCGATTTCACATACGCTCTGTTTTCCATGCCTATATTTCCGTTTCGATTGCATGGATATATAGTAATACTCCTCTCGGAGGTGCCCAAACCAGAAGTTCTACCCAAATACCCTAAACTTCTCGAGAAATCGTCTTCATTTTCGATAGCTGCCTCGTACGAACCACGCCGAACACTAAGTCTTGATGATGTTCTGCTGAGATAGTCTTCAGAACGAGAGCGATAGACACCCGTGTCCCTGTCACGCTGGCCGTTAGACACAGATTGACTCCGCCCATTTCTAATGTCATAAGGTGCGGATTGTAAACGGTAAATTTTGTCCTTGGGCGGTGGATGTATCTCGATATCAGAGCGCGATCGACTGCCCCTACCACCATCCCCGTCCCATCGTCTTTCAACGTAAAGTTTATCGTTAGAGGCCGTTGAGAAATACTCATAATACGGATCACTATTAATATGGTGCTTACGTCTACGACCGTTTTCCGTCCAATCCGGTTGATGCTGGAGCTCCATACCCCGTCTGTAGTCGAAGTCTTGATCCGGTTCCAACTGCCGTCTGATACAACGTTCTAAATATTGACGTCGATCCAGACTTTTCTCTGATCGCCAATCGGAAACGACGGGGTCAAAAGGCCGTCGCGTTGGCGACTTACTCAATTGACGGTATTGTTGTTCACTCCGCATTCTCTCGGCGATTAATCCGCTACCGGAACTACCGACCGGGCTCAGCACATCGTCTGAAGTTCTTGACGTCTGACGACCGATCATCCTAGCAGACGGCTTATTCAAGATTATTCTTGCCTGTTGCTTGGCAGCATTCTTCGCCTTAATTCTCTTTCTGTCCCTGAAATAGATAACGAAATCCGCCATTACTAAAACATGTTTCCTGAAATCAATGACGTTGTTGATGCCTAGTTCCAACTTATCGATTATAAGGCCCAACCCCGAGTTCAAAAACATTCTCAGACTTAAAGATACATCATGGGAGATAAGATGAAGAGCTGGCAGTTCTCACTATAATAGTTAAGAACAGAGGCGCCGGAACGACACGAGGACCAGGGTACCAAAAGATAGTGTGTGAAGAGACACCCCCCCCCCCTGCCTCTAGAAAATTACAGCACCTCTAGCTTTCCAAATTCCAACATAAAACCCTTTAAAATACATGATAATGAAAGTGACAAAATCCTAATTATTCACAATTTAAGTATCAGGTGTAAGGTTAAAAACTTTCATCATTAGGTCTTGGGTATGTGTCGTGTATTTTGTACACAAGGGGCAGTCCATTTGCTGATTACACTATTTTGCTTGAATACACTATTTTGCCTTCGAATTCTGTCTTATGGTTTGGATTGTTCGTACTTGGTTTTTATTTTATGTATACCCCAGAAAAGGGCAGGGTACCATTTGTATACCCTGGTACCCGGGTTCCGGCGCCCCTGGTTAAGAACAAGATATGTGAAGGGAAATTTCTGAAAATTTCAGTCAAATTTATCCGCCCTGAACCGAGAATTAGGCTCGATCATCATTACTAAAGTCGGTACGATAAAAAAAACACAGTCTCGATAATTCATATTTTAATTTAATCAGCAGCAGCAGACCGGGTTCTAATCCAGTAAATATAACAGGCCAGCGGTGACATCAAGAGTTGATTATGGTCTGGATAAGTAAATTAATGTATAATTAGATAACATTTCAGGCCTAAAGAAAGACCTGCAATTGGCCGAGTTAGCACTTGCATAATGTATGTTTAATTTCAGAAATTTACTCAAAATGATAACTACAATATAGCCCTTTATAAAACTTTTTTTGTTTTAATGTATCAAATACACCAATAAGAAACTATGTGCAATTTTTTGTGGTTCTGGATCAAAGATATTTCTCATAAACAGTGATTGAAAGCTGAGTAAATTCTTAACTTATGTCTGAGAATGCTTGGGGAACTCGGGGCCCAGTACTCACACATATGTAAAAATAGATGAAATAAACATTTTATCCATATTAAATTTAGATGATAAGCCACATTAATTAAATTTGTGGCTAAGTGGATAAGGCCTGGAGGTCGGGTGTTCGATCCCTGCATTGGCCAAGAAAGTTTATCTGCCCGGGCAAAATTTCCCTCATAGCACACTGTATGGCGTTTACCCGTCTTCCATTAGCCCAGGTAAGGTGATTAATAGTAGGACGTTAATAACCATTTTATTTTCATTCAATTAAATTCGATGACCAAAAAACAACCTCCAATCAAGAAATATGATCTTTGATTCGATGCCCGAAATGAAATGATCTTTAATGCGGTTTCACGTCCTACTGTTCTGCCCCGATCGAGCTAATGAAGACGGGCATACAGTGTGCGATGGGGGAGATTTTAAACGGGCTGCAACACTTTAGTCTACTCTTATGTCTGCCAATGGATCCTTTACGTGCATGTCAATGTATACACGGGACCTCGGTATTTCAGCCCATCTGAACGACTAGATAGCTGCCTTGTCAGACCCTCCTTCCTGAACCACTGACATGGCGAAACCACCTTGAAAAATCCCGATGAACTTTCTTGGCCAATGCAGGGATCGAACACGCGTACTTCAGGCCACTTAGTCACCCGATTGGATACCCCCCCCCCCCCCAAAATGGATACTCGGGGTTGTCACCTCCCCTGCACCCCTTTCTGAAAGCCACTCTCCTTAAATCTTAGAAACTTATTTTGAAAGTTAACGATGCAACTCCATGGACACAAATGCACGCTGCTTAGTTGCTACAGAGCTTTTGGTTTATTTGGTTACAAAAACTAAAATATGATGGTATCAATTACAATCTATTTAAAATATAGATCTTTATCGAAAGCGGTTTACAGCTGAGACGCTGGAGGCGCCAGCCTCCTAGCTAAAAATATCAAAGAAGTTGCAAAAATAAATAAAATGGAAGAAATATGCTAAAACCAATGAGAAAAATTAGAATGTACCCTAGTTAGGGAGGGCCCTAAACGCAGACAAAGGGGCCGCATGTCTGACAAAAGGGCCCCTCTCTCCAAGGGAAAGGGCCCCTGAGTCCGAGTCAATTGTTTTCTATACACCACTTGATTTGCATTGGCATGAAAATCGTCAATCAAGAAATCACCTTTTCTGAAAACCTTTTAATAAGATAATTAGGAAAGAGATGGCTACGTGACCCAGAGACCCCCCCCCCTACACACACACAGCCACACGAAAGGGGGCCCTCAAAATAGTATAGCCTCCGCCATGATAAACCTTAAAACGACCCTGAATTCTATATTTGTTTCGTTTTTTATACTTTCGATAAGAAAAAACGAAATTGGACCCGTGTTTTAATCAGATTTGTATTAATTGCCACATGAGAAAAATAATAATGAGGATATTAAAAAGGCTCGGAATCTACAGGTTCGTTTTACAGAATTAATCATGAATATTGGACAACTGTAAGACTGATAATGGCAGGTGTATCGTATGTCTACTAATTAAGTTAGTAAGTAAGACATCAAGTCAATATTTCATAAGATGATATATGATGGTTAGTGAAATGAAAGCTACACTAATACCTTGACCGTTATAAATAATCTCAGGTAGAAGCATAACTCAGACAAGCCTATCAACAGACCGGAGGACCCACTACCAAAGAGAGAGAGATACGGAGAGAGAGAGGGGGTGTACCGTCCACTCGACATAAACTAGGTCATTTTGGGACTAACATATGGTTCAATTTTATTTCAATAATTCATTAGCAGTTGGGGGAACCGGAGGACCCAAAGAAACCCACGAAGGTTGGACAGGCGACCATACTCCCTGTAACGTTCAACCGGGGAATCGAAACCACGCCACCTGACTCAAACGTGAATTTGGACGATGGCCGTAATGACTACAATCTGTTATGTTATTATTGATATGTTGTTCCTGTCATATTCCTGAAGCAATGGCCCGAGAAATCCCTCTCTAGCCATTGCTGGCTTAGCTTCTGATACTTGCGCTTTTGAGGGAGTGTGTCTATTCTTCCCGTCCAATCGAAGCTATGCCAAGTACAGCTATAGTTCAATATGGGTGTTCCCTACAACTTTGGAAATTGATTTAAGGTTCAATAAACTCTATCCCAGTATGACAGCCCTTCGTTTAATCTGGGTCTTCCCTATAAAAACATTGGACAGTGATTTAAGGTATTACAAATGGTGAAAGTATTGTTTGTCTCCATACAGTATTGTTGAGAAGTTCGTTTGTCACACAATTAGTTTTTCTGCAATATTCTGCTATGCAGTGGGTAATTGGGCATTATAAAATCGTGAGTCATGACGTAATGTTATGTAAACATAATTGGTCCAATGTGGAGCTATGTTACGCAGTTAGCCTTTGGTTGTTAACCAAACTATTGACCAGTCATAATTTGGAAAAAAGAATTTGTTTTCTTTACAGCAGTGAGTAGTGGGATTAGCTCTATCTGCACTGCGAGGAGTATGTGTTCCTGTATGGTATATTGATTGTTTGAAATATACATGCTATATCTTCTGATGTTTATTCCAGGGATCTCGTGGCTAAGTGGGTAAGGTGCTGGTTCGCTAGTCTGGAGGTCGGGTGTTCGATCCCTGCATTGGCCGAGAACGGAAAGAAGAAAAAGCGAGGTCCCGTGTACACATTGGCGTGCACGTAAAAGATCCCTTGGCAGTTGGAATTTCCCTTATAGCAAACTGTATGGCGTATGCCCGTCTTCACGTCTTCAATTAGCCCAGGTTACAGATTAAAATACAGATCTATATTTCGTCTCGAATTTAAGTGCCCTGGTTACCACAATGTACACATCTGGTTAAAACTACAAATAGTAAGTACTTGGCTGAGAATGAAGTCATTTTGATGAAATTGTCAGCACTTTATCTAAATCTTACATAATGTATCTTTAATAAATGTTTAATTATATTTAAGGTCTAACAAAATTCCTGCAATTTGCAGGTTTATCTCTTGCATAATTCTTTTTAAGTTAATTTTCAGGTCATAGTAGACCCGTTCTTAATCCAAATCTTACATAATGTATCTGGAATTCATGTTTATCTTAATTTTACGTAATGTATCTTTAGGAAAGAATAAAATATAACCCGAGCATATAAATTTATTAGTTTTAGTTGCTGACGGATCAATATGGCACCGTACATCATTATATTATTAACTTCATTACTCTGTTGAAGAATTAAGGAAACCGTATCACACCACAAATCTTATAGGTCATCCAACAGTAAGCATTTTGTTTTATTATGTGTCAAGGCGTTAAATGGCCGCGTTAATTGTGTTACTGACAACCGATCAATTTATAGAACAAGCCGGCCATGTCATGTATCTATGTGTATCAATTAAATTACACGATAGCCTATTGATCTATCAGATCATACTAATTAAAGATCCACCACACCGGTTCCATTTCACGAAGGAAGCCCAACCATCCTACAAATTTATTTTTATCTTATTACTTATTCAAGTAACTCATTTCTATCTATTATTATGAATATTCTTAATTTATTTACTTTAATTTATTTATTTTACTTTACTTTACTCTACTTTACCTATTTTATTTTATTTACTGTAGTTTATTTATTTCAAATTTATTTTATTCCTTTTATTTCAATTTATTTCCTTTAATTTATTTATTTTTAATTTATTTATACTAACAAAAGTAACAATATAACATCTGCATAACTGGCGGGATAGTGGAGTAAGAGGGAGTCATGATCAGACGGGCTCGGCATCTAAACACTATTCTGCCAAAAACAAAATACCAGTGGGATAGTGGAGTAAGGGGAGGTCACGAGAAGACGGGCCTGGCACCTAAAAACTAATCCCACAAAGGTGACATCTACCAATCCAGAAGCAGAAGAGATCATCTACCAAACGATATGTTTTTTTATTAAATAAAGGGAAGAACTTCCCACTAAAACCTAATCCATGGCCTCAGGCCAAAATGGAAAGATTGCAAAATCATATTCTAAAAATCAGGAAGTGCTCAGCTTCGGCTCTCCTATGTCTTGTCTGTGATATCACTTAAGTGGAAGCAGACGTTAAACACCAAACGAAGAAGAAGAAGACCGGTTCCATTAAATAGATGGAAGAACTTCCCACAAAACCCAATCCATGGCCTAAGGCCGAAAATGGAAAGATGGCCAAATTATATTCTAAAACCAGGAAGCAGCTCCGGCTCTCATATTTCTTGTCTGCGATATCACGTATGTGGAAGCAGACGTTAAACACCAGGCTGGGAGCGTTAAAGTGAGTCAGATGCTGGCACGCTTTCGCTTGAGGGACATTTTGCCCGGATAACCGCTCTACGACCTACTCTTATTTCGAATTCCAACTGTTAAGGGATCATTTACTTGCTACGTCCACGCCAATTTGTACTCGGGACTTCTGTTTTTCGTCCCATATCCGAACAGTTAGACAACTAACTTTGTCCGGGTCTTAGAACAACAATCAGACCACTATAATGGTGGAACCACTACTTTAAAATGTATTTAAATATGCCATAAATTAGCGTTTCCTGCCAGTAGGGTCGTATCTAGGGGGATGGGGGTGCAGGGGGTATGAATGAAATGGGGTTTAACGTCCTACTGTTATGCACTTAACCTGAGCTAATTGAAGACGGGCATACGCCATACAGTGTGCTATGAGGGAAATTTTGCACGGGCAGCGGCGCTACGGCCTACTCTTATACCGAATTCCAATGTGTACACGGGACCTCGGTTTTTCGTCCCATCCGAACGACTAGGCAGCTGTACTTGTCAGGCCCTCCATCTGCATCACTGACAAGGGGAAATCAAGTCGGAAAATCGAGATGAACTTTCTCGGCCAATGCAGGGATTGAACACCTGACCTCCAGGCTAGCGAACCAGCGCATTATCCACTTAATAATAATAATAATAATAATCACGTCATTTTACAAGGGTAGCAAATTAGGCCTAAGGCCTTTTTCCAATTTGGCACTTGGCACAGATCGTGCGAATGATTTCGATCATTACTGCAGGAAGAAACCGAAAGCCACCGTGATCTCCGGTGCAGGGGGTACAGTCTTCCAATTATAAAATGATACACTTGATTTAAATCAACATCAGTAACTTGGGCATTATATTGGCGCCCCCACCACTCTGCTGCAACCCACATACGGCCCTGACTGCCAGTGGTTTCGAGTCCGAGGGTTTTGCATGATATTGTGTTCGAGACTTAGCTACTTTAAATATGCGAGAAATAAGCGTTTCCTGTCAGTAATTTATAAATAATGTCTATTGATCGGTCTTTATATAGCATTCACAGGTAGCCAGCCTACGTCAGGTAGAACAATAGACACTTATTATTCACATATTTAAAGCAAGTCAGGTACACCGACCGACATTCAACAATAATCACTCTAGGTTAATAATCAATTTAATTCTACTTTATGTCTAACAATTTGCCACGTAAGTGATAAGAGAGAGAGAGAGAGAGAGGAAGGGGTAGAGGAGGGAGAGAGAGAGCACTACGCAGAACAATAGTCACTTATTATTAACATATTTACATTAAGTCAGGTACACCGACCGACATTCAACAAAATTAGTATATATAATTCCACTTCATGTCTGACAATTTGCCACGTAAGTGATAAGAGAGAGAGAGAGGAAGGGGTAGAGGAGGGAGAGAGAGAGCACTACGCAGAACAATTGTCACTTATAAGTTATTATTAACATATTTACATAAAGTCAGGTACACCGACCGACATTCAACAAAAATAGTACATTTAATTCCACTTTATGTCTAACAATTTGCCACGTAAGTGATAAGAGAGAGAGAGAGAGAGAGAGAGAGAGAGAGAGGAGAGAGAGAGAGAGAACAATAGTCACTTTACATTAAGTTTTGACACCAACCGACATCCAACAAAAATAGTATATAATTCCACTTTATGTCTGACAATTTGCCACATACAAATAACTAGGCTACAGAGAGAGAGATGGGGTTTAACGTCCACTCAACACAAGTAGGTCATTTCGGTACTAACATATGGTTTAATTTTATTTCAATAATTTGCTTGCGCGTAGGGGTCTTTAGCAGTGTGGGAGGAAACCGGAGTGCCCGGAGGAAACCCACGAGGTTGAGAAGGCACCCCTATCTCCATGCCACATACGCTCACACCAGGGCTCGAAACCACAGCCGCAAGCCAGAGGTGGCCGGCCAGCAAGAGGTCGAAGCGCAGCACCCTAGACCACTAGGCCATCCCAACCCCCCATGATACAAACAAAGCCTTTCGGTTGTTGATCTGCTTTGTGGTACAACCATTCGTGGCGGGATTTCTCAGGCCATTCTCAGGCCATTGCTTCAGGAATTTGACGAAACCCGACAAACTGCCATGAAGTGTCCTATAAGGCAAATTGTGTCCAGGCAGTCGCGCTATTGTTTATAGTATTTTCGAATTTCAAACATCAAGGGGTGTTTTACAAACTTCGTTTTTGTTTTTCCCATCCGAACGATTAGACCTCTTTCCTGCACCGCTGAAAAAGGGGAAACCATGCTGGAAAATACCGGAGATCTTCCGCAGATCAACATCGGGATCGATTCGGAAACGGGTATTAACGTCCTACTCTTCTGCTCGGGCCCGTAGCCAGCTCATAAAATTTGGTGGTGTTCCTGGATTTTTTGGAGGGGCTGAAGATGTGGCCGGCTAAGAACGCTTCTAAGATTTCATATTGTTGGGGGGGGGGGGCGCTTCTGCTACGTCTTGGCTAATGAAGACGGGGAAAATGCCATACAGTGTGCTATTAGGCCCGGACAGCGGCGCTAAGGCCTACTCTTATATCGAATTCCAACTACCAAGGTTTTTTTTTACGTGCACTCCAATGTGTACACGGGACCTCGGTTTTCCGTCCCATCCTTACGACTAGACAGCTGTTCTTGTCAGACCCTCGGTCCTGCACCACTGTCAAGGAGAAAACATTCGTAGTAATAGCATGGTGAGATAAATTTATTGTCATAAAATGTGACAGAACAGTAGGACGTCAAACTACATTTCAATCTACTTCATTTCAGAACAGAAAGTGAATGAAGTTCGGGGTTCGCTGTTGGCCGAGAAAGATCCTCCGGATTTTTTGACGTGCCCCCTCCCCCCTTGTCATTTAAAGGGACAATAACACTCTTGCTGGCTTGACAGATCCAGAAATATTTTTTAGCCTTATTCTAACTACAAGAATTTGGTGTAAATTACCTGTTGTGTAAATTATCTATTACAACCTATCTTACTTGTCCAGAGGGTTCGAAAATATGTTTTAATCCAAGTTGCATTTGAAAGTGCTTACGTAAGGCTGTTCAAACCATGTTACAACATGTAGTTGAATTTTTCCAATTTTTACAATTTGGTGTGTTAAGATGAAATTTGTATCATTTTTTAATTGAAATATTGTAAAATAGTACAAATTGTTGACCAGATTAAAGATTGGAACATATTATTCAGTTACAAAAAGAGTGGTATTGGGGCTTTAAGCAGGACGGGGGCCCCTGGCAACGACAGTGTCTAGTAGCTAAATCCCATTTCATGTAATTTTTTTTTATTTTTTAGCCCAGATATCGCCCTAGGGGAAATTTTCTCAGCCAACACGGGGACCAGCGAACCCGCGACGTCTACAATAGCAAGTCAGAAACAGAGACTATACTATACACATGGAGAGGGAGGGAGAGAAATTGGGTTTAACGTCCACTCAACACAAGAAGGTTTAATATTATTTCTTTAGCAGTGGGAGAAAACCGGAGTGCCCGGAGGAAAACCACAGTCGCAAGCCAGCTAAGGTCGAAGAGCGGCACTCAAGACCACTAGGCCATCCCAACTCCCTATACACATAGAGTAAAAACCTCATATGTGTAGTCTATATATTTTTTGACATCCTGTTATCGTGTATATATAAATTGAGTAATTATGTGAATATTGATTAGAATCGAATCACACATCATCAAACAATCTCATTTTATTCACACTTAACCTTTATGTAAACATCATTATCGGTTAGTTTTCGTTCATTTATAGCAACTGAATTACTAAAGTAACTACATCAGAGAATTGAGAGAATGGGGAACAATAAGCAGTTTTTTGCTTCACATATTGTGTGTATTTGTGTGAACAACCATTAGGGCTTTGTGGAAAAAACGTTTTAGTTATTGATTGATTCCGTGCCGGACTGGTGGGCCGATGGCCCACTTGCCATACCTGTGACAAGGCCCACGAGCAAATGGCGGTCGAAGCCCGCCTACGAGCGCCGCATTTGCGAGCACTCGAGGGGGGTCTAGACAGCACCTATTTTCCAAGCACCTCAGACCAGAGCAGGGGATGGAGATATATGGTGACCTGCGAGCACTTTAATCACACATCCTCAGAAAGGAATAGAGAAATCTAATTTGTCATAGTCAAGAATTCACAGAATTTGTTATATTGTTATATTAAACAGTACAGATAGTATGATAGATATTCACTGCTCAGAAAATTAGTATGATTGATATTCACTGTTCAGAAAATTAGTATGATAGATATTCACTGTTCAAGGGTAAAGAATCCTTATCCTATCCTTCAATTAGATATTGCTCGATTATCAAAGTTAAGGTTCGACGTGAAAGCAGAGACGACGTCCTTCAGAAAAGGTATATGGGTCAAGGTCGTAGGTCAAGGTCTTGTTACGGAAAACTGAGCTCAAACTTTTCAAAGTCAATTTTGGGACATTTGACCTTGACTTACGACCTTGACCCCATAACATTTTTTAAAGCCTATCATCTTAATTGGCTTCAACCACCTACGTTTTACTTTGCCCTGCTCACTGACTGAAAAATAACGTTATTTTGTTATCATTATCTTGACGCATTCCTGATAAGCTCAGACCAAATAATTCTGGATTTCTTACGAATATAGAATGTGAGAAGTTTTACCCGAACTGCTACACTATATGGCTTATTCTTATATCGAATTCTAATTATCATAGGTTCTTTTACGAGCACAGGGTTTAACGTTCACTCGACACAAATTAGGTCATTTCGGGACTAACATATTGTTTAATTTTATTCCAATAATTCACTAGCGCGTAGGGGTCTTTAGAAGTGGGAGGAAACCGGAGGACCCGGAGAAAACCCACGAGGTTGGACCCGCCACCCTACTCCTTGCCACGTACAACCGGGCCGTCGTGGACATGTATAGTGAGAATCCTTAGAAGACAAGTTGGTGATGCCTTGGTTAAATTAACTTTACTTCCTGTTTAGAAGTTAAATGATAACTTCTGACATTTGGATGGCTAATGATGTCAGTATACTCAATTGAAATATATCTATACTATAAGTACATGTAGCCTATAATCAACTTGACCGGAAGAAGTTATTATACAAACTCTGCGCATGATTGGTTATTGTGAAGTGATGGGGTAACGTAAATCATCCAATCGCACTAATCAGGTAATGGACGATCAAATTACAACCTATACGTGTCGGACGCCATTAACTAAGGCCAAATAGTCAAACTGACTAATGGATTCCAAGAAAGCAAATGAAATCAAATGAAATGGGGTTTAACGTCCTACTTTTTTGCTCCTAAACTGGGCTAATAGAGACTGGCATATGCCAAACAGTGTGCTGTGAGTAATATATTGCCCAGGCAGCGGAACAAAAAACCGAGGTCCCGTGTACACATTGGAGTGCACGTCAAAGATCCCTTGGCAGTTGGAATTTGATATAAGAGTAGGCCGTAGCGCCGCTGCCCGGGCAAACTTCCCTTCATAGCACACTGTATGGCGTATGCCCGTCTTCCATTAGCCCGGGTTAAGTGCATAATAGTAGGACGTTAAACCCCATTGCATCTTCATCTCTGCTCTGTGGAGATAACGTGTGTAAAACATGAGCGGTCATGTCAGGTGTCCTAGAGAATGCCAGTTGACTCAATCACAGATCTTATGATACAACTCGTAGGCGCTAACCAGTTGGCCATCCAACATCCTCACTATTCCATAAAGGGGGGTTCCCCAGTTATACATGACAAGTACTATGGTCGCCTGTCCAGCCTCGTGGGTTTTCTCTGGGTCCTGATATAAAATTGGACTATATGTTAGTACCGAAATGACCAAGTTTGTGTCGAGTGGACGTTAAACACACACACACAGTCGCTCTCTCTCTCGCTCTCTCTAACATAAAAATCGATGTAAAACTTACTTGATAGCCTTTACTCTCTCTCTTTCTTTCTTTCTCTCTCCCCCCTCTCTCTCTCTCTAACATAAATATCGATGTAAAACTTACTTGATAGCCTTTACTCTCTCTCTTTCTTTCTCTCTCTCTCTCTCTCTCTCTCTCTCCCTTTCACATAAATATCGATGTAAAACTTACTTGATAGCCTTTACTACGGATAATCCACACGATATTAGTAACATAAAACCCAATATGGAGATAATGGCAGCCCACGCTATAATTTCACCATGATCTCTCTCTCTCTCTCTCTCTCTCTCTCTCTCTAACATAAATATCGATGTAAAACTTACTTGATAGCCTTTACTACAGATAGTCCACACGATATTAGTAACATAAAACCCAATACGGAGATAATGGCAACCCAAGCTATAATTTCATCATCCATTATTCCAAATCTCGTGTAACACTTTTAAATCAGATTTCAAAATTACAAAGTTCATATTTCAATCTTAGAGAACTCCTTTCTCCAGACATTGTGTTGTGTTTTCTCGGCACGTTATCAAAGCATCCGATTCACTCCGTATTCAATTCCATAAATTGCCATTTAAAGACACGCACAGACACACGAGTCGAATTCATTTTTATATTTTAATGGTTAATAAGAACTAGAAATCACAAACTTAATATCAGAATAATTTCATATGTTGTCCGATCCTCAAAGAAAGTTACAGAAACCGAATCCAGTAAGAGACCATGCAATTTGTTTTACGGTAGCCTAATTTATTATCTTGCACGATCCTTGATAAGAATTAGAATTACCGAATCCAGTCAGATATCACGAACTTTGTATAACGGTATATTTATATCTGGCACGATCCTCGGTGAGAAATTAGAACTGCCCACTCCAGCCAGATAGCAATATCTTGCACGATCCTCGGTGAGAAATTAGAAATACCGAATCCAGTCTGATATCAATGAGTTGCACGATCCTTGAAAAGAATTAAAGGTACCGAATCCAGTCGGATATCATCAATTTCTTTTAACGATAATTCAATATCCTTTTTAATCATCGATGAGAATTTTTAAACTTCTATTCAAGAAACATATTTGAAATATGAAAACTTGTTTTAAATCTCTTTCGATTTTCTGTCAAGATTCAGTTTCTTTTGAGGTCACAGGAAAGCCAATACACGAATAGTTCATGTAAATGCCACTTTTAAATCCGTTTCGATTTTCGATGAGATTCAGACAACAACCAGACTTGTATATTAAAAAATACACCCACGTTAATCATAATATAATATTTTGCGGAACGAAATTCACTTTTTCCAGATTTCGTTTGTGATCCATATATCTGAGCAAACTGTGAAGTGACCAGGTTCCAGATTTGATTATTGATTTATAACATTTCGTTTGTGAACCATATTTCTGAGTAAACTATGAAGTGACCAGGTTGTGCGATTGCTGCAAGTATCATTCCAATCTCTGTTTCATTTGATGTATAATATCCAATGACTTATACACTTATTCATCCAGCTGTTTCTACAATGTACATCTTGGGATATCATGTATATATATGACTAACGTTGTTGCTGCCCACTAACGTCCACCATTCATAAACCATTCATCAAGCTGTCGGTCCAATTTACATCTTTGGATGTTGTTTTAAAAGACATAAAAGTACCTTAAATCCTTCTAATCCTTTAAAATCTTCAACAATGTTCAGATTATTGCTATTGCTCGACCGCTCTGATCTAAACAATGTTACACACAAAAACACACCGAAATCCCCAGCCAACCCTTCCAAATCTTCAGCAATATATTATTCAGACGAATGCTTTTGCTGACCACTCTGATCCAAGCACTGTTCCACACAAAAACGCACTGAAATCCTGTCCCAACTTTCAAAAAAATCTTCAACAATGGTCAGTCAAACTTACGGTGCTTTTTTTAATCACTCTCACCCGAACAATGTGAACTCTTCTGCAATATCCAGAAATATTAACACATGACACAATTATATGGAATACAAGTTACTTAAAGAGTTTATTTAAGCGAGGTTTCGGCGAGGGTTCTCTCGTCTTTATCAAGCAAAGAATATTGTTTTTGTTGAACACTCACATCCCAACAATGTTAAAACCTGACTAAAATCCCGTCTAATCCTTCATAATCTTCGATAAATTCTCCGTCTATGCTATTCATCGTCCTTACTCACTATATATATGCGTAGAATATGAGAAATAACTCTTGGCCTTTTGTTAATAACAAAACTTCAAACTGGTCTGATTGATTTTTTTCGACAGCTTGTCAGGTTGTAGGCTAGCTATTGACGGCTTGTTGCGACTTGATTCAGATTCAGACTCCGGGCCACATCTGAAAGTAAAATAGAACAATTTAATATATTGGTTGGTGATAGCGTGACTGTTGTAGATAAAGTTGTATTTTGTGTTCATGGGATACATGAGTGTATATTGTTGTAATTAAAATCGACCTTTGGTGGTGCGTTCTATGACCATATAAAAAAATAACAGAGAAAGAGAGAGGGAGAGAGAGAGAGAGAGAGAGAGAGAGAGAGAGAGATGGGAGCGAGCGAGAGAGAGAGAAAGAGAGATGGGATTTAACGTCCACTCGACACAAACTAGGTCATTTCTTGATTAACATATAGTTTCATTTTAAAATACCCCTACGTGAGAGAGAGAGGGAGAGAGAGAGAGAGAGAGAGAGAGAAAGAAAGAGAGGTGGGATTTAACGTCCACACGACACAAACTAGGTAATTTCTTGATTAACATATACATGTAGCTCGATTTTACTTCACGTAGGGGTATTAAGCTGTGGGAAGAAATCGGAGGACCCACGAGGTTGGACAGGCGGCCCTACTCCTTGCTCCCCCCCCACTACCAGTGTGTTGTTCAGTGACTTTTTCCCGGACAGCGGTTCTATCGTCTACTCTTAATCCGATTTCCAACTGTCAAGGGGGGATCACGGTGGCTAAGTGGATAAGGCGCTGGTTCGCTAGCCTAGGGGTCGGGTGTTCGATCCCTGCAATGGCCGAGAAAGTTCATCTCGATTTTCCGGCGTGATTTCCCCTTGTCAGTGATGCAGGAGGAGGGCCTGACATGACAGCTGCCTAGTCGTTCGGATGGGACGAAAAACCGAGGTCCCGTGTACACATTGGAGTGCACGTAAAAGATCCCTTGGCAGTTGGAATTCGATATAAGAGTAGGCCGTAGTGCCGCTGCCCGGGAAAAATTTCCCCTCATAGCACACTGTATGGCATATGCCCGTCTTCAGTTAGCCCAGGTACGGTGCTTAAGCGTAGGACGTTAAACCCCATTTCATTCATTCATTCATTCCAACTGTCAAGGAGTCTCTTCCGTACAGGAGACAGACAAACAAACAGAGACTATGTCATTTCTTGACTAACATACGGTTCATCAATAATTTTCTGTTGCATGTAGGGATCTTTAGCTGTGGGGCCACCCAACACCCCTCGCATAGTAAACCAGAGGACCCGGAGAAAAAACTCACGTGGTTGAACATAAAGACGCAACTCCTTGTCACGTACAACCGGGAAATCGAAACCACGCCCTTTGGCTCTATGGCAGATCCTATGATGCATCGCGCACGGGTTAATCATTGGCCGCCTCCCACGCATCCAGTCAAGTGATATTGCAGATAGATAGTAGATAGTTATCCTTTGGCAGAGAGAGAGAGAGAGAGAGAGAGAGAGAGAGAGAAATGGGGTTTAACCGTCCACTCGACACAAACTAGGTCATTTGGGACTAACGTATGGTTTTCAATTTTTATTCCAATAATTCGCTTGCGCGTAGGGGTCTTTAGCGGTGGGAGGGAAACCGGAGTGCCCGGAGGAAACCCGCGAGGTTGAGAAGGCGCGGCTATCTCCAAACCACGGAGGTGACCGGCCAGCTAGAGGTCGAAGCGCGGCACTCGAGACCACTCGGCCATCCCACCCCCCCTATCTGTTGGCAGAATGTCCTGTCGGTTGTCCAGTGCCCTGGCAGCCCAACCACCGCCCGCCGCCCCCGTAGTTTTGTTTTTTGTGTTCCATTGGAAATAGTTCTTTTGTTTAATCATGGAGAAAGGTTGTTTTGATAAAACAGACGAAACAGCCATGGTGTTAATATATCAATAACATGTATAACTTTAATCATAGATACCCAATAACCGACGCAAGTCACGCAATTTCGACGTTAGGATGAATTCCGTGGAAGCTAACCAGAAAATGCCCACTCGATGGCGGATCCAGAGACCCCCCACCACCCCCCTGCTCAACTAAAAAATAAACAAAAGTAGAAAACAACACTTGATGAGAAAGGTGTAACAGTCGTGTCCTTTATCCTATATCATCAGATGATGGGATCGGATGGGATTGACATTTAAAGCATGGCATTGTGCATGTTTAACTATTAAACATGCATTATTCAAGAGCTAAATCTGCCTAGTGCAGGTCTTTATTTGGGCATGAATTGTTTTCTTAAGTATTAATTAGACATTAATTAACTGATCCGGGCCTTAATCAACTTTGGATGGCATCAGATTGCTCCGATATTAAACAGATTAAAACGTTTCAGTGATAAATCAAATATGGCGGTCCCAGACGCTTAGGGTCTGAGCTTTGATCAACCAGGACCGTGGTTGAAATTATTGCACACGTCGGCCAAATCTTTAAATGCCTATATCTTCGCTTGCAATAGAGTAATTTTAATGACATTTTTAAATTATTCATTTTACATCACCTTCTTTCGAACTATTATAGCAAGAATGGCTAGTTCTTATCTTTATCTTAAATAATGTAACTTTAAATTTCCTTAGCGGAAGCCTGGCAAACCCCCTCCTGCATAAATTTCTGGAACCGCTTCTGCCAGTATACATGTAAAGTCGCATTGACTGATTAAAAGTGACGTATCTAAATAATTGTGATAATACTAAAGATACGCAGTAAGCCTACTCATTATTTAGTTTTTTTTAGCGATTTCATTATTTCGTGCACAGCGAATGGTATCGTATTTCACAGTAATCTATTTTCAGTTAACAATATGCATAATGTATTGTCCAGTAACAGTTCAATAACAGTTGGCGTATCTGAATTCGTGCGTGAACAAATTTACGCCTGGTATGTAACAGGTTGTATACTGCTGGGCCCTATAAGTACATTAAAAATCTTAATTGAATGCACTTATGGTTACTATATCCATTTTACGGCATGTTCAAACCAATCTGATGAAAATTAATTCAGCTATGTGTGTGTACGATTCTACCATTAGAGGATTAAGAGTGTTTTTGATAATTGGAAAAATCTTTCTTTTTTTTACGAAAGGTCTATTTTTACAACCTTAAGTGATGATAACTGAATTTATTTCAACCAGATTGGTGTGAACTTGCCGTAAAGTTGATATAGTAACCATTGGCTACACGTGTCGAAAAGTTCACATGACCGCCTTATGTGTACTTTAACTAAAGCTACACTCCAAATTGTAGTAATTTGATTAATCCCAATTCTAAAAGAGACTTCAATTTTGATTGCCTAAGCACTAAAATCATTCTAATATTATCCAATCAAATTACTAAAATTTGGATTTTATCTTAGTTAAATTTTCGTGAAACAGGCTCCAGGTGTGAATGTAATTAAACTTTAAGAGTTTATCTATTTTAATTAAGGCAAGTCCGTTATCTTCATCAAAACAGTTCACATTTACAAAGCTTAATTAAGATGTATAGATAATTAAATATAAAATAATGCGCTACATCATCTTCCGTTTGGCTGGGATCACGGTGGCTAAGTGGATAAGGCGCTGGTTCGCTAGCCTGGAGGTCGGGTGTTCGATCCCTGCATTGGCCGAGAAAGTTCATCTCGATTTTCCGACGTGATTCCCCTTGTCAGTGAGGGCCTGACAAGGAGGGCCTGACAAGGACAGTTGCCTAGTCGTTCGGATGGGACGAAAAACCGAGGTCCCGTGTACACATATGAGTGCACGTAAAAGATCCCTTGGCAGTTGGAATTCGATATAAAAGTAGGCCGTAGCGCCGCTGCCCGGGCAAAATTTCCCTCATGGCACACTGTATGACTTTAAACCCGTTTGGCTAAATGAAAGGTCAGCTCGGGTCTATTCTACAGAGAGATCGCGCGTTCAATCCTTGCATTGGTCGAGATTAGATAAGAATTAACAAAGCAATACCATAATCAACTCTCGATGACATCGGATACTCGAGGTTTTAACTTAATTAGAACGGTTCGCCATTTAAAAATTTAATTTAAAAATGTACCGGTGCCCTGGTTACCACTATGCACATATCTTGTCAAAACTACAAACAGTGATAACTTGCCTCAGAATGAAGTAATTGGAATTAAATTTTCTATATTTTGAACTATTATAGCAAGAACTGACAGCTCTTTAGCTAAATCTTACATAATGTATCTTCAAGCATTGAACCAATATTTATTAATAATAATAAAAATAACGTATATTTGTAATATTGATATGCGCTTAATAATCCATCCATGTACGCTTGCTCAAAGCGCAACATTTAAAGAGTCTCTCGCCATTAAAAACACATAAACAATTGGTTTATAATCTTCAATCTCGTCATTTTACAAGGGTAGAAAATTAAGCCTGGGGCTTATTTACAATTTGGCACTTGGCACAGATCGTGCGAATGGTTTCGATCATTACTGCAGGAAGAAACCGAAGAACTCAGGGGAAACCTGCCTGATCGGACGAGAGACCGAATATCCCTCTCACTTACAACAATAAAGTTCTTGCCCTCGTTGCATTGGTGAGAAGCCGCCTCTCTATCGCAACGGCTATCCGACCAGCTATCTGGATAATAGAGTTTAAACAAATGAGTTTTAAGCTTTGACTTAAAGATTGTGAAAGTCTCAGATTCTTAAATGTTTATTGGTTACTGATTCCAAAGGCGAGATGCAGCAGCACTGAAACTTTTATCACCAAATTGTTTTAGTTTTGCTTTTGGAACAGAAACTATATTTATGTCATACGACCTTAGCGCACGTTTGGGTTTATAGTTTGTCAAAAGTTCAGACAAATATAAGGGAGCAAGATACACTAATGACAGAACTTTATTCTGAATCCGGGATTCGACAGGCATCCAGTTAAGAGACTTTAACACTGAAGTTGTGGATGAATATTTTGAAGTTCTTGGAAAATCCTGAAAGAGATATTCTGGATCCTCTGCAATTTATTTGTAAGTAACTGGGTGATTCCGAAGAGCAGACTGTTTGCATATTCAATACGGGGCTGTATTAGCGCTGCCTAAAACTAGTGTTTTAGCAGGATCAGTCGTGATCAGGTGGCGAACGTTTCTGATATGATAAAAAAATATACGGCACAATTCATCAACGTGAGTTTCCATAGAAAGTGTTGACTGTAGGAAAACACCAAGGGTTTTCAGGCTGACAGAAAAGTCGATCACTGAATCCCCAATTGTTATATTTTTTCTGTTATTTCCGTAGTTTCCTACTAACATAGCTTCAGTTTTTTCATCATTTAATTTTAGACTGTTGTTTGTCATCTAGAGATGAATGAATTAATGAATGAAATGGGGTTTAACGTCCTACTGTTATGCACTTAACCTGAGCTAATTGAAGACGGGCATACGCCATACAGTGTGTTACGAGGGAAATTTTTGCCCGGGCAGCGGCGCTACGGCCTACTCTTATATCGAATTCCAACTGCCAAGGGATCTTTTACGTGCACTCCAATGTTTACACGGGACCTCGGTTTTTCGTACCATCCGAACGACTAGGCAGCTGTCCTTGTCAGGCCCTCCTTCTGCATCACTGACAAGGGGAAATCACGTCGGAAAATCGAGACGAACTTTCTCGGCCCATCTAGAGATGTATCGGATATATTAAAATTTACATCAATTGTCTGTTGTAATTCATGTTAATTAATTATTAGCCAAAAGAATATAGTGATATTAAAGTTACATTATGTAAGATTTAGATAGATGGCAGGGTATAGTGTACTCTATAGCATACTAAAAGTTTACCAAAGTAGGTCACTGGGGAAAAGCGGTTTTTTTTCAAGATGGCGTAAAAGATGGCCACCGAAACGTCTTAATGATCATAATTATGTATGTATATCAACCCAAATTTGATGATCTTGGAGTCTATTCCTATGTTGGGGGGGGGGGACAAAGAACTCATTAAGATCATTAAAAATGGTGTTTGCCAAACCTCCAAATGACCGCAAGTCCATAACTACTGACCCAAATTTGATGATCTTGTTGCCTATCACACTGTTTTTGGCGGGGCAAGGAACATATTAAGACAACTTTAGATGTTACTGAGCTGTTCCATCATTACGAAAATGAATTCATGACGTTCAGCTGTCCACTATCACCTAATGAACAAAAACTCCTGTCCATAGAAAAAGTTACGTCCAATCCGAACGACTAGACAGCTGTCCTTGGGAATCCACAACGAGTAATTTGAGGTTCTTAATACCAGTACCTTTAAAGATACATTATTTAATATTTAGATAAAGACCGGACCGTTCTGGATATAACGGTTTAAAAATAGATAAATACAATTAAATATTTCAGTCATATAAGTTAGGCCTACTAAATTACGAATGTCGGAAGTTTTTGCAAATAATAGTCTGCCACGCGAGTATTACCAGCCTGTCATGTGAATAAATTACTAAATGATAATTCATACAATTAAGCTAGAAACACACCTGGCTGGTTAGCTCTCGTATAATGATGTATGCCTATATTAACAATACATATTAAAGATGGGTTCCCAGCAAAGTATTTATCGGGTGGTCATTTCCAATAAAAGTATGGCAAATGTGGTATATATGGAAAGTATAGACACCTAATCTTACTAGAAAAATACTGGATTATGCGAAAAACGCCCATGTGGCAAGCACTGGGCAACATTGTCAGGGAATCTCTAACTGTCAACCCAACAGGTTTTGCTAGCTTATTGTCTGCTGTCTTAGGTCAGGGAGCAGTTGTTATTTCTTGCTCACACGGTTAGGTGGTTTTGGGAACATTGAGGGTTGTCAACGTACAAAATTAAACGGCAGAAAAAGAAAATTAAGAATTTACTTAGGCCTCAATAAGTATAATAAATGTACAGTAATTAATGATAGATACATTCTGAAAAATGAACCCTCCCACAATGAAACTAAGTTGGCAAACATTTCGTCTAACAACAGCTTACTTATAGCTATAGGTATCCACGGTGAAAACAAAGTTTTGAAAGGGAATTGAAGCAAATTTTTGATAAATTGGTTACTTTGAATATGGTTTTAGTACAAATATATCATCAAATCACAAAGTTTGTACCAGGGAATGCATCTTTAAGGATATTTCATGGTATTGAATAAATGAATGAATGTGTTTAAAGGAGCCAAGTCGCTAATATTTGGAATCTACAAATTGACACAAATGGATCGCAACGCATATAATAGTTATAATGTAATATGAATGTATATAAACTGATTTACTTTCAATCGTTTCCGTTTTTACAAAAATTTCAAATCAGTTACTACGTTCGGCGAAAATACTCGAATAGCAATCTCTAGCGTCTGGTTATTCCAGTCTACATTGGTAGTATCTATTGCGCATGCTGCCAAGCTGACTTGTCGAATATGTCTAGTCTCGTTCTCCGAGTCCCTTGTTACAAATGGCACTGAAACGCATTATGGTACACGATTTGTGTACCAATGCTAAAACGTTTATTTTGTCTTCAATATTGGATACCAGAAGCCCATCTTTTCCTGGTAAGACCACAACATCAACTTTGATTTTAATTGACAAAAATTCGTGTTTTCAATGTCGAAGACTTTGGACGATATTGAGTTAGCTACTTTAAATGTTGCTCGAACAGCAATTGTATTCCACTTGTCAAGGTTGTTTTTGTGCACTCCAAGATTTTTCGTGATTAGTGAGCCAGCGCCTGACCTACTGAGCCCCCCCCCCCCGCGATTTAAAACTTAAATTTCAACCTGTGTGGCTTATATAATACAGATTAGACAGAGAAAAGGCGAATATTACGTTCTCTCAACACAAGATAGGTCATTTCAAGATACATTATTTAATGTTCTGGATATAACGGTTTAAAAATAGATAAATACAATTTGATATTTCAGTTATATAAGTAAGGCCTACTATATTTTGAGGGAAATTATAAATGTTAGAAGTTTGGGCAAATAACAGTCTGCCACGCGATTATTACCAGCCTGTCACGTGAATTACTAAATGATAATTCATACAATTGAAGCTAGAAACACACCTGGCAAGTTTAGCTCTCGTATAATGCTTATATTAAAATACCTATGAAGGACATTCTATGATATTGAATGAATGAACGAATGAATTCGTTTTAAAGGAGCCAAGTCGCATATAATCTATTATTACAATATTTTCCATGCGCATGAGGGTCTTTAGCAGGGGGGGGGGGGGGATTGGAGAAAACCCACTAGGATGGATAGGCGACCCACACTGCTTGTCACATACAAGATGACAACCGAAACGCGCCTTTTGACTCAATGGCAGACCTTATGATCTAACGGGCATGTTTTACTTTAAGATTAGGTCGTCATTGATTGCGACTGTTGTAAATTCCACGAATATACACGAAAAGTACATCTGTTATGAGATAGAGAGGAGGGAGGCGACAGTTGACCTTACATTTTAAAGCAATGCGGATTAAAGTCGCTTAGGTTTATGAGCCCCCAAGGCCAAAGCCTCATTTGTTAGTTTTATATGAGATAAATATGAAATGGATGTAATATAAACTACGAGGATATATATCAATGATCTATTTAAAGGGACAATAACACTCTTGCTGGCTTGACAGGTCCAGAAAAAAAAAATAGCCTTATTCTAACTACAAGATGTTTAAGTGTCCTACCTGTTGTGTAAATTATCCATTACAACCTATCTTACTTGTCCAGAGGGTTCGAAAATATGTTTAAATCCAAGTTGCATTTGAAAGTGCTTACGTAAAGCTTTTCAAACCATGTTACGGCATGTAGTTGAATTTTTCCAATTTTTAAACTTAGGTGTGTTAAGATGAAATTTGTATCATTTTTTAATTGAAATATTGTAAAAAAGTACAATTTGTTGACCAGAAAAAAGATTGGAATATATTATTCAGTTACAACAAGAGTGGTATTGGGGCTTTAAATGTCAATGTAATAACCAGTAGCCTGTAAATTACCGCCTGGTTATCTCCTGCTTCTAAATACACCTACGTTGTATCATAAGGTCTGTTATTGAGTCAAGTGGCGGGGTTTCGAGTCCCCAGTTGTATGTGACCAGGAGTAGGATCGTCTGCCCAGCCTCGTGGGCTAAACCATCAACAACAATACAGCCTAAAAAATCAACAACAATACAGTCTAAACCATCAACAACAATACCGTCTAAATCATCACCAACAATACAGTCTAAAGCATCAACAACAATACCGTCTAAACCATCAACAACAATACCGTCTAAACCTTCAACAACAATACCGTCTAAACCATCAACAACAATACCGTCTAAACCATCACCCACACTACCGTCTAAACCATCAACAACAATACCGTCTAAACCATCACCAACAATACAGTCTAAACCATCAACAACAATACAGTCTAAACCATCAACAACAATACCGTCTAAACCATCAACAACAATACAGTCTAAACCATCAACAACTATACAGTCTAAACCATCAACAACAATACCGTCTAAACCATCAACAACAATACCGTCTAAACCATCAACAACTATACCGTCTAATAGTAAATGCAGGAGGACTGCACTACACGCAAAACAAAAAATCTACAAGATAAACCTGCGGACAAGACAGAAAATAGAC
Organism: Patella pellucida; assembly: GCA_917208275.1. NCBI lineage: Eukaryota > Metazoa > Mollusca > Gastropoda > Patellidae > Patella > Patella pellucida. The sequence goes on from OU795040.1 coordinate 8,536,536, forward strand.
ATTGCAAAAAACTAAACAATTATCAAATCAAGTGAATGGATCCAAACCATCACCAACAATACAGTCTAAAGCATCAACAACAATACCGTCTAAACCATCAACAACAATACCGTATAAACCATCACCCACACTACCGTCTAAACCATCAACAACTATACAGCCTAAACCATCAACAACAATACAGTCTAAACCATCAACAACAATACAGTCTAAACCATCAACAACTATACAGCCTAAACCATCAACAACAATACAGCCTAAACCATCCAGAACAATACCGTCTAAACCATCAACAACAATACCGTCTAAACCATCAACAACAATACCGTCTAAAACATCAATAACAATACCGTCTAAACCATCAACAACTATACAGCCTAAACAACAATACAGCCTAAACCTTCAACAACAATACAGCCTAAACCTTCAACAACAATACCATCTAAAACATCAATAACAATACAGTATAAACCAGCAACAATAATACCGTCTAAACCTTCAACAACAATACAGTCTAAACCATCAACAACAATACCGTCTAAACCATCAACAACAATACCGTCTAAACCATCAACAACTATACCGTCTAAAGCATCAACAACAATACAGCCTAAACCATCAACAACAATACCGTATAAACCATCACCCACACTACCGTCTAAACCATCAACAACTATACAGCCTAAACCATCAACAACAATACAGTCTAAACCATCAACAACAATACAGTCTAAACCATCAACAACTATACAGCCTAAACCATCAACAACAATACAGCCTAAACCATCCAGAACAATACCGTCTAAACCATCAACAACAATACCGTCTAAACCATCAACAACAATACCGTCTAAAACATCAATAACAATACCGTCTAAACCATCAACAACTATACAGCCTAAACAACAATACAGCCTAAACCTTCAACAACAATACAGCCTAAACCTTCAACAACAATACCGTCTAAAACATCAATAACAATACAGTCTAAACCAGCAACAATAATACCGTCTAAACCATCAACAACAATACAGTCTAAACCATCAACAACAATACCGTCTAAACCATCAACAACAATACCGTCTAAACCATCAACAACAATACAGCCTAAACCTTCAACAACAATACCGTCTAAAACATCAATAACAATACAGTCTAAACCAGCAACAATAATACCGTCTATACCATCAACAACAATACAGTCTAAACCATCAACAACAATACCGTCTAAACCATCAACAACAATACCGTCTAAACCATCAACAACAATACCGTCTAAACCATCAACAACAATACAGCCTAAACCATCACCCACACTACCGTCTAAACCATCAACAATACACGTACAACAATACAGTCCAACACATCAACTTTGTACAACAGACCGATATAAATAAAGAACAAGCAATTTACGTTGATAGCAGCTGGATGCAAAATGTTAGAACACCCCGTTCGTACAGGACCCCCGAGCATAACTAGTATACAAGCACTCTTTTGCCGATATGACATGTCCTAAGAATCGTTTTTTTTCCCACATGGTAGTTTTCATTAGAAAGATTCTTAAATTTGAACATGCAGTAGACAACTACCCACACCCCTTCTTTTTTTACGTAGTTAGCCCCTCCTCCATTTATTGACTTTGTACAGTATTATGCATATGAAACTCTTACATTATGTTCTAGAAAAAGTAAACATAGCTCCATGCATGTATACCAAGTTCAGTCACATTAGTCAAACTCTAATACCATTTCAAAACAGTCTAAATAAAAAATATTTCATATTATTAGCTTGAAACTCGCTTAGAATTCATAATACATATCAACCTTTAAATTGTAATATATTAGTTGTGAAGTAATTTCATATTCTAATATCGAAATAAGGAAACTGTTTGTGTCTAATAAGGATATGCAGCATATCAAATCTGTGAATCATTATCCACAAACAAGGAAGTGGTTAACCAGTTAATCCCCTAAAAAAATTTGTAAAAAAATAACCAAGAAGTTTTGTGGTTTGAATGACATTTAGTAATTGAACCGGTAGAAAGGGTTCACAATACTATGAACGATAATAGTTAGTGCAGGGGGACTGTGCCACATATGATTTACATAAAAGACAAATATAACGACAAGACATCATACTCCGAAACAACAAACAAACAAATAAACAATTCAAAAAAGAGTGAATGGATCCGGGGGCTAGCCGTAAGCGTCCACTGCGCTGTACAGTCCCGGGTCTGAAGTAACACAACAGACTTCACTCAAAATTGAAAATGACCAGGAAAAACATTATGTGATAAATACAGAGAAGTCTAGTCCAAACATCACACAGTAATCAACATTTAATTATATTATATAGAATTATGTTCTGTGTACACTGTGGTTCATGCACTGTATGCAATAAATCGAAATGAAATGAAATGGGTTTTGATTTAAAATGTATTCATATATAATTCTTATATACAATGATAAAGGGAATATTATGAATAAATTGGATACAGTAACAAGCAACTTAATGCTTATGTAAAACGGCTTCAAGAAGAGAGAGAGAGAGAGAGAGAGATTTAATTTCAATAATTCGCTTGTGCGTAGGGGTCTTTAGCAGTGGAAGGAAACCGGAGTGCCCGGGGGAAACCCACGAGGTTGAGAAGGCGCCCCTATCTCCATGCCACATACGCTCACACCCGGTCACGAAACAACATCCGCAAGCCAGAGGTGGCCGGCCAGCTAGAGGTCGAAGCTCGACACTCTAGACCACTAGGCCCCCCCCCCCGCTTCATGAAGAGGGTGATATGAACATAAGTTTTAAAAGATCAGATGGCAATGTAATAAAATAAGAATTATTATCTATATTAGGTGCACACTGGTCGGCCACAGTATACAGAATCACAAAGATTCGGGATCCTTTATGAAGAGAAATGAAATGTGGCTACTCTTATATCGAATTTCAACTGCCAAGGGATCTTTTACGTGCACTCCAATGTGTACACGGGACCTCGGTTTTTCGTCCCATCCGAACGACTAGGCAGCTGTCCTTGTCAGGCCCTCCTTCTGCATCACTGACAAGGGGAAATCACGTCGGAAAATCGAGATGAACTTTCTCGGCCAATGCAGGGATCGAACACCCGACCTCCAGGCTAGCGAACCAGCGCCTTATCCACTTAGCCACCGTGATCCCCGGCAATGTAATAAAATAAGAATTATTATCTATATTAGGTGCACACTGGTCGGCCACAGTATGCAGAATCACAACGATTCGGGATGCTTTATGTAGAGAAATTTTAATGAAATGTGCTTACTCTTATATCGAATTTCAACTGCCAAGGGATCTTTTACACGCCAATTCTATCCACGGAACCTCGGTTTTTCATCCCAACCGAACGACTCTACAGCTGCTCTTGTCAATCCCAGTGTCCTGCGCCACCGACAAGAAAAAAGAGAGAGAAAGAGAGAGAGAAATGGGGTTTAAAGTCCACTCAACACAACTAGGTCATTTCGGGACTAACATATTATGGTTTTAATTTTATTTCAATAATTCGCTTGCGCGTAGGGGTCTTTAGCCGTGGGAGGAAACCGGAGGGCCCGGAGGAAACCCACTAGGTTGAGAAGGCGCCCCTATCTCCATGCCACATACGCTCACACCAGGGCTCGAAACCACAACCGCAAGCCAGAGGTGACCGGCCAGCTAAAGGTTGAAGAGCGACACTCTAGACCACTAGGCATTCCAACCCCCCCAATGAACTCTCTCGGCCAACACCGGGAGCGAATCGGCAACGCTAGCGAGATAGCACCTTACTCGCTGAACCACCGTGGCTACCGACTTAAAAGTTGTTCGGCATTTCGGAGTTAGTTCCCCCTTGTCAGTGGCGCAGAACAGCAGAATCCATTCGACACAAGTTAGGTCATTTCGGGACTAACACATAGTTCAATATTTCGCTTGCATGTTGGAATCTTTGAGAGGAAACGCGGGGGCTCAGAGAAAGCACCCGAGGTTGGACAGACAATCCTACGCCTTGTGGTGTATACAAGTTGGGAATCGAAAACACGCCATCTCAACCAATAACGCGTTAAAGAAAAGATCTTGAAAAGCGACTATATCCGGTAAGCATTTGTTTCCATCCACCGGAGCCTGGTATGATGACGTCATATGTGGATTCTGGGTTAGAATAAGGGTTAGGCTTAGCCCAGGGTTAGGGTTAGGGCTAGCCATGTCTACATCTCGAGACTCTGACGAAATCTGCAGGCCACAACCCTTACCCTAACCCTTATTCTTACCCAGAATCCACATGAGACGTCATCACATCAGGCTCCGGTGGATGGAAACAAATGCTTACCACTATATCCCGTATGGTGCCAACACCGCAAAGGAAAATAGCATAAAAATCTGTCATTTTCTGATAGAAACTGAAGAAAAATAAGAGAGAAAAGAATCCTACCTTGTGTTGTGAAGTAGCCCAACAAAGATTATTGTATGTAAGTATTTGTTTACTTGCGATAATCCATCCATTTGGCCCATCTTCAACATAATATATTAATACATGATATTCTCACGTATAATATATTAATTCCTTTTTACTTACTACTTGTTTAAAGTGGCGGTGGGTCGGGTGAGCAAGTGGTCTAACGCTGTCTTTTAGATCATAAGGTCTGTTATTGAGTCAAGTGGCGTAATTTCGATCCCACATTGGACGTGGCGGAGAGAAGGGTTTCCTTCTTGTCCCTCGTATATATTAATTCCTTTTTACTAACAACTTGGTTAAAGTGTCGGTGGGTTGGGTAGTCGAGTGGTCTAATGCGTGTGCTTTAGATTTTAAGGCCTGTTTTTGAGTCAAGTGGTGTGGTTTCGATCCCACACTTGTACGTAATGAAAAGAAGGGTTTTCTTCTTGTCCCTCGGTTTCCTCCAACATAATATTCTCATGTAAAATATATAATTCCTTTTTACTTACAGCTTGTTTAAAGCCCCAATACCACTCTTGTTGTAACTGAATAATATACCCCAATCATTATTCTGGTCAACAAATTGTACTCTTTTACAATATTCCAATTAATTGATGATACAAATTTCATCATAACATACCTGTTAAAATATTGGAAAAATTCAACTGTATGATTTGAAAGGCTTTACATAAACACTTTCAAATGTGACTTTGATTTAAACATTTTTTCTAACCCTCTGGACAAGTAAAATACGATTTAATGGATAATTTACAAAACAGGTAGGACACTTAAACATCTGGTAGTTAAAATAAGGCAAAAAGAAAATCTGGACCTGTCAAGCCAGCCAGAGTGTTATTGTCCCTTTTAAGTGACGGTGGGCAAGTGGTTAAACGCTGTGTTTTAGATCATAAGGTCTGTTATTGAGTCTAGTGGTGTGGTTTCGTTCCCACATTGGACGTGGTGGGGAGAAGGGTGTCCTTCTTGTCCCGCGGTTTCCACCCACTGAGAAAATGAGGTTTAACGTCTGTATACTCGACTACTCGACACAAACTAGCTCATTTCGGGACTAACATTTCAATAATTCGTTTTCGCGTAGGGGCCTTTAGCAGTGTGCTACGAGAGAAATCTAGCTCGGACAACGGCACTGCGGCCTACTCTTATATCGAATTCCAACTGTCAGGAGATCCTTTACGTGCACACCAATTTGTACACGGGACCTCGGTTTTTCGTCTTATCCGGACGACTAGACAGTTGTCCTTGTCAGACCCTTTGTCCTGCGTCACTGACGAAGGGAACCGTGTACAAAACGTGTATTTTAAAGATGCAATAGGTAAGATTTACGTTCTAGGTCTTTATTTTGGCACGTGCTCGCTGTATCATAAAGCCTGTAATTGAGTCAACTGGCGTGGTTTCAAATTCCTGGTTGTACGTGACAAGGAGTAGGGTCGCCTGTTCAGCCTCGTGAGTCTCCCCCGGGGCCTCCTATTCCCTCCCACTGCTAAAGACCATGTTAGTCCCGAAATGACCTAGTTTGTGTCGAGTGGCCGTTCTCTCTCTCTCTCTCTCTCTCTCTCTCTCTCGCGATTGTATAAATATACGTGGTAATTTATATAATTAACGCTGATGTTATCAAGTATCAAGGATATGGAATTATTTTCATCTTTATAACCTATTAAATTACATAACAGCGTTAATAAGGAAAAAAAATCAATCTCCCGACAGACAATATCTACAATGGGATCTTCTAGATGTATCCAGTTTCCCCAATCTGATTAAAACACAGATCCTATTTCGTTTTCGTTTTTATAGTTCACAATTTCGTTTTACTTGTGTTGTAGGCCATCGAAAGTATAAAAAACGAAACGAAATATAGATCTGTATTTTAATTAGATTGAGAGGGTTTATTGTAATATCATGCCGTCTTCCATTAGCCCAGGTTAGGTGCATAATAGTAGGACGTTAAACCCCATTCCATTCATTCATTATAATATCATGACTTGTGATTGGACTACACTAGATTGCAAAATGTCGGAAAGTACAACTTCGAAGAAATATAGACAAGCGATTTTTTTATAGATGACGTCAAGGGGGGTTGGGTGGTCTAGTAGTTAAACGCGTGCACGTGGAATCACAAGGTCTATCATTGAGTCAAGTTTTGATTCCCCAGCTTGTATGTGACAAGGAGCAGGGTCGTCTACACAACTTATGTGTTTTCTCCGGGTCCCCCGATTTCCCCCCACCGCTAAAAACCCCAACGCGCAAGCGCATAATTGAAATAAAATTGAACCACACGTTAGTCCCGAAATGACCTATTTTTTTGAGTGGACGTTAAACCCCATTTTTCTCTCTCTCTTTCCTTAACAGATTCTGTCAAGCCACTAACGTCACTCATCTTTTAGTTCTAGGCATATCGTGTGGTGCAGTGTCCTCCTGTCCAGCCTCGTGCGTTTTCTCAGGGTCCCCCGGTTTCCACCCATTGACCCCTACGCGCAAGCGAATTATTGAAATAAAATAAAACCATACGTTAGTCCAGAAATGACCTAGTTTGTGTCGAGTGGACGTTAAACCCAATGTCTCCCTCTCTCTCTCTCACACACTCCCTCTCTCTCAAAATGATAATAAAAACAAACTTACAAAAAAGTTTAAGCAAGGAATGGTAGGCACGTGAAAATAGATAAGTTATCGTGTCGTACAGTCATGCAATGTGTTTTTCAATATTAAAATCTTAATGAAGAATAAATTGAATACATCATACTACGTCATCATCGGAAATGTCAAGTGAGGATCTGTTTTTCAATATTCATATCCACTCTGTTGAAAGAGAATTATAAATAACTCACGCATGTATATTAAATAGATATCGTTTATCTTTATATTTGATCTTTCACATGTTGTCAAGTAGGCCAGGGGATTATTCAGAATTTAAATACCCAGGAAGTAAAAGAAGTTATAATATGCATTGTTAGCAGTCGTGTAGCATTTAAAGTGAAGCTAACCGCGTAAATTACCACCTCCCTCTCCCCCCTCCCTCTTTCTCTCTTTCTTTCTCTCTCTCTCTCTCTCTCTCTCTCTCTCTCTCTCTCTCTCTCTCCCTTGAAAATTTTAATACTGTGTCATTGGTATTGTGAAACAACGGAAATTGCAAATTTTAAACTTAAAAAAAAAAGTATTCTAAACTGCTGCCATATGCATTTTGCACCGTGAATATTGAAATAATAATATTGGCAACGTTATTCTTCCATACTTTTGTTATTGTTTTAGCTAATATCACAACTTTAACGCAACGTTATTCTTCCATACTTTTGATATTGTTTTAGCTAATATCACAACTTTAACGCAACGTTATTCTTCCATACTTTTGTTATTGTTTTAGCTAATATCACAACTTTAACGCAACGTTATTCTTCCATATTTTTGATATTGCTTTAGCTAATATCACAACTTTAACGCAACGTTATTCTTCCATACTTTTGATATTGCTTTAGCTAATATCACAACTTTAACGCAACGTTTTCTTCCATATTTTTGTTATTGTTTTAGCTAATATCACAACTTTAACGCAACGTTATTCTTCCATACTTTTGATATTGCTTTAGCTAATATCACAACTTTAACGCAACGTTTTCTTCCATATTTTTGTTATTGTTTTAGCTAATATCACAACTTTAACGCAACGTTATTCTTCCATACTTTTGTTATTGTTTTAGCTAATATCACAACTTTAACGCAACGTTATTCTTCCATACTTTTGTTATTGCTTTAGCTAATATCACAACTTTAACGCAACGTTTTCTTCCATATTTTTGTTATTGTTTTAGCTAATATCACAACTTTAACGATTTACAATTTGTAAATAAATCTAAATGACATTTATCATACCAGTTTAATTAAATCACATTTGTCATTTATAGTTCAACAAAAGTTCAACATTTTCTATTCTCTATTCAAGATGACCGAACATCGGCAATATGATAACGTTATGTGGAATTTTATAATATACTTCCCTTTGCCATCTAAACGTGTTATCGATGTATTAATTAAAAACAACGAGATTGCGAGCTATTATTTATTAATGGAATAATGTCAACGCATTTCCAATTTCACGTTTTATTATCTTTGAACTAGGAGTAATGATAGGTGTGGTAATATTTAAAAACAAACATACCATAAAACATTGCGTGTAGGGGTCTTTAGCAGTGGAAGGGAATCGGAGGACCCGGAGAAAACCCACGAGGTTGGGCAGGCGACACTTCTCCTTGCTACGTACAACCGGGATTACTCTCTCTCTCCCCGCTCCCTCTCTCTCATTATCTCAATCTGAACAGAACAGTAGGACGTTAAACCCCATTTCATGTCAACACAATTCAATTATCAATTGACTTATCTTCAATACACTTACTCCATTTCTGGTTCAAGTGTTAAATATGCTCGAACATACCAGTATTATTTATTTCAATTAAATTCAATGAATAATTCACATCCGATGAACTCATTAACTCATGCTACGTGATAAACATGTCTACAATCAACAGACTTTACTACTTCTATTATTGATAAATCGTTTCTCACTTTAACCATGCTTACGTCAGGCCCGTAATTATACGACAATATTGGCATCAGTCATTATCACATAATCGTGATAGAACTGATAAAACACATTCCAAAGCAGGTTTCCCCCGAGTTCTTCGGTTTCTTCCTGCAGTAATGATCGAAATCATTCGCACGATCTGTGCCAAGGGCCAAATTGGAAAAAGGCCTCAGGCCTAATTTGCTACCCTTGTAAAATGACGCGATTATTATTATTATTATTATAAATATAATTTTAAAACAGAGATCATTGCTACGATAGCTGAGTAATACAGGTGTCATGAATCGAAAGTAACGGACGCCAAAGGAAAACACGCGTCACCGCTCTATATAACTGACTGAATTGACGAGTGATAACAGATACACGGCCGAATTTCTGCTAACAAATTCCTTCGAAGACCAAAAGTTTGATCAAAATAGAACGACCTTATCAATGGTTGTAGTTTTGACACGATGTGTGCATTGATCGTAACCACCGTTCTGTTCATTCGAGTGTTAGCCTCGCTTCTCCATTTTAAAGTAAATCATTAAATGACTGAACCGTTCTGATCTATTTAAAATCGGAGAAATCTAATGACATCGTAAGATGATTATGGTCTTATTTTGTTAATAAATGTCTAAATGATAGTTTATATAATATTTCAGGCCTTAGAAAGAGAGAGAGAAAAAGAAATGGGGTTTCACGTGCACTCGACACAAAACTAGGTCATTTTGGGACTAACGTATGGTTTTCAATTTTTATTTCAATAATTCGCTTGCGCGTAAGGCCTAAGAAAAGACCTACAATAAACAGATCTAGCTCTTGCATGTTTAGGTTGGGCTTATAGATCGCTTCACTTGATTTGGTGTAATAATAATATACGTTTATTGTTTAAGGCCTGTCCGTAGGTTTGTCGTATTGGCTCTGTATACTTATGGTTGGAACAGGTTGGAATCCTTAAACTTAGCATCATACTCGATTGAGTCGTCCAGAGAGAGAGAGATAGAGAGAGATAGAGAGAGGGAGGAGAGATAGAGAGCGAGAGAGAGAGAGAAAAAGAGGGAGGGAGATAGAGAAAGATTTTAACGTCTACTCGACACAAACTAGGTCATTTCGGGACTAATGAGTCATCGAGATTTGAAAGGAAATAAAATGGGGTTTAACGTTTCGCGTTTAGAGTTCTTGCCCCTTACCTATTTGCATCGTTCCAACGCTATAATCATATTCATAATGCCTCCGATAGCTCAAAATCGACTCTCTGCCTAAAACTCCTCGGCTCACCCTCCAACGTAATGAATAGGGCCTCTATTGGGTGTTTGTGTTCCGCAAGATACCACCCGCATGATATGCTTTTCCTCCCGCAGAATCAGCGGTAATCACACCCCTCAATGGAGACTGAGAGACGTTAAACCCCGTTGCATTATTCAGACGACCGAGGATAGCCCATATGCTATAATTATTAGGACTGTACTCAACGCTCCGTGACTTATTAAAGATTAACGAGATAGAATGAGATTTGGCGTGATATTTTGAAGAGCTTTGGTTAATGACGTCATTATGTCAACATGCCAACATCCATGACTAAACAAAATGTCTGTCTAGGAGGAAATGTTGTTTGATATGATCAGGCTTTCTCCATTACTGTGATTAATCCATTAACCCATCTGTTCACAAGTAATTATTTGTAGATACGATCTTGCCAGAGGTAGAATATGTAGTCATGCGCGGAGAACATCGGTTACCGTATAGGTAAATAATAATAATAAAAGTGAAAAGTGGGTTCTTATATTGTGTACCGGTTTCCTCCCACTCCTACGTGCAAGCGAATTATTGAAATAAAATTAAACGAGGTATATGACCTAGTTTGTGCCGAGTGGACGTTAAACCCCATTTATCTCTCTATATTGTGCAAATATCCATTAAAGATAATGCTCAAGGTATAGGCCTATTCATTTTATTAACATCAGCGTTAATTACATAAATTACCACGTAGGCCTATATTTTATTATACAATGGTGGCGGAGGTTGGGGGGAATTGGTTAGCACGTGCGTGCTGTATCATAAAGCTTGTCATTGAGTCAGCTGGCGTGGTTTCGATTCCTCGGTTATACGTGACAAGGAGTAGGGTCGACTGTACATCCTCGTGGGTTTTCTCTGGGTCCTCCGAATTCCTCCCAATCCTAAAGACCCCAAAGCACAAGCGAATCATTGAAATATAAAATTAAACCAATATGTTATACCCGAAATGACCTAGTTTCTGACGAGTTGACGTTAAGCCTCATGTATCTCTCCCGCTCTCTCTTTCTCTCTCTCTCTTTCTCTCTCTCTCGCGCGCTTTCAATCCATTGCAAATTGCGAGCACTCGATACTCGATAATATATCGACCTCTAGGGAGACATCTACTATGAAATTAGCTTAATTTGGCATGATCCAAACGCTAAATCCGCTAATTGCAGGTCTTTCTTTATAATTACATTAGATAAATGATTAATCAGACAGTAATTAACGCACCAAGACCATAATCAACTCTAGCTCTAGTTCTTTATTCCCTTGGATCAAACACCCATCGGGTAAAACACACATACAACAATACATACAAAATGAATATTAAATGAAAATAAAATTTAAAGGGACAATAACACTCTTGCTGGCTTGACAGGTCCAGAAAAAATAAATTAACCCTATTCTAACTACAGGATGTTTAAGTGTCCTACCTGTTGTGTAAATTATCCATTACAACCTATCTTACTTGTCCAGAGGGTTTGAAAATATGTTTAAATCCAAGTTGTATTTGAAAGTGCTTACGTAAGGCTTTTCAAACCATGTTACGGCATGTAGTTGAATTTTTCCAATTTTTAAAATTAGGTGTGTTAAGATGAAATTTGTATCATTTTTTAATTGAAATATTGTAAAATAGTACAAATTGTTGACCAGAATAAAGATTGGAACATATTATTCAGTTACAACAAGAGTGGTATTGGGGCTTTAATACCATCGGATAGCTCCGATATTTAGTAGATTTATATAGCCTACGTTTTTCCGTAGATGCGGTTACCGTCAAAATAGATAATCGAGGCATCGTTTATTGATTCGCAGGTAACTCGGCCCAAAGTGGTGTATTTGACTGAAATTTTCCAGTAATCCCCTTTTCACCAATCTGATCAAAACACAGGTCCAATTTCGTTTCGTTTTTTACAGTTCAAAATTTCGTTTTTACTTGTCTTTCACTACTCTTGGATCTGGAAGACTTGTTATTTAACTCGTGTTCTGCATGAAATGAGGGGTTAGCCAATCAAATGGTCTGTTGAATCGACCGTTTGACCTTTTCATGCGCGGAACTGTCTGAGTGCCAATCTGATTAAAACACACATCAAATTTCGTTTTGGTTTTCATTGTTCAAAATTTCGTTTTTACTTGTCTTTTACTACTCTAGGATCTGGAAGACTTGCTATTTAACTCGTGTTCTGCATGAAATGAGGGGGTCAGCCAATCAAATGGTCTGTCGAATCGACCGTTTGACCTTTTTCATGTGCGGTTTATCGAATGACTCCCTGGGTCTTCGGATGCCTAAGACATTGAGTGGATTAGACTTAAAATCGAAACTTGGCTTATAATCGTGTCAAAGGTACTTGACAATGGAGAATTAAGGTTATTTCTCGTCAAAACTTTAACTATTCATAATTTCGCTCAGAATAAAGTAATTTTACAGAAACGAGCGATATGGAATAAAATGAATGAATGAAATGGTGTTTAACGTCCTACTATTCTGCTCTTAACCTGGGCTAATAAAGACGGGCATACGTCATACAGTGTGCTATGAGGGAAATTTTACCCGGGCAGCGGCGCTAAGGCCTACTTTTATATTGAATTCCAACTGCCAAGGGATCTTTTACGTGCACGTCAATGTGTACACACGGGTCCTCGGTTTTTCGTTCCACTCGAATGACTAGACAGCTGCCCTTAGTATGCTCTCTGTCCTGTATCACTGACCAGGGAAAATCTGGATGAGCTTTCTCGGCATTTTAGGCCTACTCAAACAAACGACCAATTCTGTATCTAAATCTTACATAATGTACCTTTAAGTAGGATTTCTTAACGTCAGTGAGGGTGTTGGGATGGCCTATTGGTCTAGAGTGCCGCGCTTCGACCTCTATAGCTGGCCGGTCACCTCTGACTTGAGGCTGTGGTTTCGAGCCCTGGTTTGAGCGTATGTACCATGGAGATAGGGGCGCCTTCTCAACCTCGAGGGTTTCCTCCGGGCACTCCGGTTTCCTCCCACTGCTAAAGACCCCTACGCGCAAGCGAATAATTGAAATAAAATTAAACCATAATGTTATGTCCCGAAATGACCTAGTTGTGTTGAGTGGACGTTAAACCCAATTCTCTCTCTCTCTCTCTTTAACGTCCGTAAAAGAATATTTTGCCGGATAAGTTTTTATGCTATTGACAACGTGACAATAGGGATAACATAAGTATTATACTTTTAGTAAAATAAACATGAGCACGAGCGATGTGTCGTATCCTAGTTACCGTGTCTGCTTAAATTACGTCATACAATCAGGGTCGTCAATGACCAAACATAATCCCACACATAATCCCGGAATTTTAGATCGATGAAAGATATAATTGCTTGGGGTCCAGGTCAACTGGAGTATCTCACGCTTTACTTAAATCTAGAGGAGGTATATTTAAAGTAACTAAGTCCCAGTCTCTATCCCAATATAATCCAAAGTCTTCGACATTGAAAACACGATTTTCTTGCCAATTTAAACCAACAATGATCGTTGTGATCTTACCGCGAAAAGGTGGGCTGCTGATATCTAGTATTTGAGACAAAATAAACATTTTACCATTGGTACACGAATGCGTTTCAGTGCTTTTTGTTACAAGAGACTCGAAGAACGAGGCTAGACATATTCCACAAGTCATGTCAACATTTTCCACAAGTCACGTCAAAGGGTGACGTCATATTCATATCTTGAGAGCATGCCCAATAATTTGATCGGTGTAGACTAGAATAACCAGACGCTAAAAATTTCGCCGAACATAACTGATTTGGAATTAGAGTAAAAGCAGAAATGATTGAATGTAAATCAGTTTATATACAGTCATATTACAGTATTATATGCGTTGCGACCCATTTGTTTGTCAATTTCTAGGTCCCAAATATTAGCGATTTAGTTCCTTTAAGTTAGATTTAACAACCGAGTGGTAATAATAGTGACAAGAGTGGTATTGGGGCTTTAAGTTAGATTTAACAACCAAGTGGTAATAATCGTGACAAATAAATTGTGATATATCGGAGAATAATGATTTGATTTTTATAATAGAGAGCATGACTTTCAGGCTTTAAAAAAAAACCCCAGGTAATTATTTACAAATTGAATTAGCTTTAAAGGAGTAGCCTAATATTAGAATAGGAACTCGTTCCTGGAGAGGGGGTTGGTTGACCTCTAGCTGGCAGGTTACCTCTGGCTTGCGGCTGTGGTTTCGCACCTTAGTGTGAGCGTATGTGACATGGAGAAAGGGGCGCCTTCTCAACCTCGTGGGTTTCCTCCGGGCACTCCGGTTCCCCCTAACTGCTTAAGACCCCTACGCGCAAGCGATTTATTTAAATAAAATTAAACCATGTGTTAGTCCCGAAATGACCTAGTTGTGTTGAATGGACGTTAAACCCCATCTCTCTCTCTCTCTCTCTTCTCTCTCTCTCTCTCTCTCTCCTCCCTCTCTCGTTCCTTGGGCCTTCTACTTGTGTTCTTGTTTTTCTTGGGTGCAACACTCTTCCAATAAAACGCTAAGGTACCGGTGACAAGGAGTAGGGTCGCCTGTCAACTACGTGGGTTTTCTCCGGGTCCTCCGGTTTCCCCCCACTGCTAAAGACCCCTAGTGAAATAAAATTAAACCATAAATGACCTAGTTTGTGTCGAGTGGACGTTAAACCCCCCTTTCTCTATCTCTCTTGCTAAGGACTAAGGTACCGTCAGTTTATGAACGTCATGACACTTAATTAGCATATTGTTCCATGGAAATTGCACATCTGTTTATGGATTTCTTATATCACGTCACAGATCTAATATGGCTGTGATGACATCATTGTCAATTACTGGTCCATAAATAGAACGCTGGTAATTGTCATTATCAAATCACGTCCAATCTTATAGTGTAATAATATGCTATATAATGGCCAATTAAAGCTTACCGCATCCGAAAACCTTCGCAAATTTTCTCAAATTTGCCCGAACCTTTTCTTTGCCTAAGGATTTTCAGAATGAATTAATTATTAACTAAAGCTGTAATGGTTGTTTATTTTAATTGTTACCAAACAATAGCTTTTAAAATCTTCCCCATTCTCGGATGTTTGTGTCCGAAAAACGGTTCACTCAATCTTGCGGAGCTACAGCCCCCCCCCCCCCCGCTCCTACGCTTAGGCAATTAATTATTCTCTTAAAATCCCAGTCTTCAACTCAGAGAAAGTTCCTTTAAATTCCATAAATTCCAGTCAGTGGCGTCCCTAGGGGCCTGCACCCCCTAAATAACATTCCCTACTTCTCTGTTTCTATGAAACGTCTACAACTTGTCATCACGTTTTTAAACAAAAAACCTTTCGTTTAGTCGAGAGGCCGGTGGCTTTTGACTTTATGGCAGGATAAACCTCGTCTCCGACTACTTGCGTCTGTGTGATCGGCTCATCACTCTGTATACTGTATATAGGTGGATATCTAGGTATACACCTATATACGCCCCCCCCCCCTAACAGGACGATTCCAGTCATGAACTCCGAGAAGTTGTCTTTAAATTCTATTCGTCAACTCAGAGGACGTGACTTTAAATGAATTGCTTATCGTAAACAGAGTACGTTATAATATCATATGTCACCAAACCATTAAAATAATGCGTTCGACTTTTCCGTGAACTGATAAGACTGGTTAGAGATTCATAACAGGAAATTGTGTACTTTAATTCTATTAATTCGCTTAGCGTTTCGTTATGTCTGTCACAACAACTCTAACCGGGGGGGGGGGGCGTTATGTCTGCAACAACTATTTTAAACCAGGGGGGGGGGGGGCAATCTGATTAAAATACAGATCTATATTTTGTTTCGTTTTTTTTATTTATACTTCCGATGGCCATACGAGCGGCTTTTGACCCATCAGCGTTGACGTTTCTAGGGGTTTACCTACAGCTCCGTGCAGAAAACGCCAAGAACTCGTCGTAACAGACCGTTTCATTGGATAATTCCTCACATCAATAAGAACGTCTGTTATATAACAACTCTTCAAGATCCCAGTGTGGTAAAGACAAGAATAGCAAAATTGTGAATTATAAAAAAGGAATCGAAATAGAATCTGTGTTTTATCAGATTGGGTGAGAGGGATGTACACCGAAAGAATGAATGAAATGGGGTTTAACGTCCTACGCTTAAGCACCTAACCTGGGCTAATTGAAGACGGGCATACGCCATACAGTGTGCTATGAGGGGAATTTTTGCCCGGGCAGCGGCGCTACGGCCTACTCTTATATCGAATTCCAACTGCCAAGGGATCTTTTACGTGCACTCCAATGTGTACACGGGACCTCGGTTTTTCGTCCCATCCGAATGACTAGGCAGCTGTCCTTGTCAGGCCCTCCATCTGCATCACTGACAAGGGGAAATCACACCGGAAAGGATGTACACCGAATGGTGTAAAAGGTGCGCTTTAGATCATGAGGACTGTCATTTAGTCAAGTGGCGTGTTTTCGATTTCACGCTTGTACGGGAAAAGGAAAAGGAATTCCTGAACAACCTCGTAGGTTTTCTCCGGGTCCTCCGCTTTCTCCTAATTGCTAAAGATCCCAACGCATAAGCTTATCATTGAAATAATATTGAACTACCCTGTCCCATTTCATTTCAGTAATCAGAGAGAGAAAGAGAGAGAGAGAGAGAGAGAAATGGGGTTTAACGTCCACTCGACGCAAACTAGGTCATATGGTTAAATTTTATTTCAATAATTTCAATAGGGATCTTTAAAAGTGGGAGGAAACTGAAGGAACCGGAGAAAACCAACGATATTGGACAGGCGACCCTACTCCTTGTCACGTACAACCGAGGATTCGAAACGACATCAGTTGACTCAATGACAGGCTTTATGATACAGCCAGCAGGTGCTACAACCATTCGGCCATCCAATTCCGCAATCAATGTACCAGGATATATACTGACAGTTTATAAATAATAGACAACAATTTGGTATTTATTTATAGAGTTTAACTGATAATTACTTCCTGTTTATGGTATTACAATAATTACTCCCTGTTTATGGCATTCCAATGATTACTCCATGTTTATTGATTTAGATTACAATTAAAGAATGGAATCGATTAAGGTCGAATGTGTCATCAACAGAATAATTAAGGAAAAATCTCTATTTTTCTTTATAAGCAATATTTTATTCAGATTAGTATCTGAATAGGGATTGAGGAACATGCATGGCCTATATTAAACCCCTCTTTATCTAATTTACAATCAAATGAAATGTGATTTAACGTCCTACTGTTTTGCTCCAACTGGGCTAATAAAATGGTTGGGTCCACGAAAATTCCCTCTGTATATTAAAAGTTTCAACAGAACGACCGGATACAACGTGAAGATGGTGCAAATCGTAATGTGTGTGTGAGAGAGAGAGTGATAGAGAGAGAGAGAGAGAGAGAGAGAGAGAGAGAGGGGGTGGGGTGGGTAGGGTGTAGTGTCATTTCGGGACTAACTTCGGAACTAACTTAAGCGCGACGTATCAAAACGGTCTGTCATTGAGTCAACTGACGTTGTACGTTCCTCGGGGGGGGGGGGATTGGGGTGGTCTAGTGGACTAGAGTGCCGCGCTTCGCCTCTAGCTGGTCGGCCACCTCTGGTTTCGAGCCCTTGTGTGAGCGTATGTGGCATGGAGATATGGGCGCCTTCTCAACCTCGTGGGTTTCCTCCGGGCACTCTGGATTCCCCTAACTGTTAAAGACCCCTACGCGCAAGAGAATTAATGAAATAAAATTAAACCATATGCTAGTCCCGAAACGACCTAGTTTGTGTCGAGTGGACGTTAATCCCCATTTCTCTCTCTCTCTCTGTACGTTCCTCATTCTGAACACAGAGAACAATCTGTACTTCGAGAATAAATCTCTGTCCTGGACGGCCGCCATATCCAAACTTAGTACATGTATACTTTATTGTTATGCTGTTCTACCCCGTTTCCTGTCATACACGCAACGATTAAATATACATTTTCCATTGATTAAATGGAAGCGGAAATAATCCTTTTCAAAATTATCGACGTATATATTTCATGTTTCCGACTAAAACCATCGATTTAGTATTTAGGCCTATAATGTCGGTCAACTAGCTTAGTGTTTGTTCTCAATTTTGGACATACAGCGTAAGTTTAATATGTCCACTCCTAACTCCTAACTCTCCAGGGGATTGGGATGGCCTAGTGATCTAGAGTGCCACGCTTCGACTTCTAGCTGGCCGGCTTACTGTGGCTTGCGGCTGTGGTTTAGAGCCCTGATGTGAGCGTATGTGGCATGGAGATAGGGGCGCCTTCTCAACCTCGTGGGTTTACTCCGGGCACTCCGGTTTCCTCCCACTGCTAAAGGCCCCTACGCGCAAGCGAATTATTGAAATAAAATGAAACCATATGTTAGTCCCGAAATGACCTAGTTGTGTTGAGTGGACGTTAACCCCCTTTTCTCTCTTTCTTTCCTAACTCTCCTACACGACTGACTCTTATGGCAAGTTTCTTGGGAACTATCTGTCTATCATATCACACTTTGTGACAACGGGACAACGTATATAGTCTTTCGGGTGGGATGGAAACCTGAGATCCCGTCTACAAATGTTCGTTAAAGAACCTCTGGCAGTTGGAATTCGATATAAAAAATCTCCCCATAGAACACTGTATGCTTAGTCCAATAAGTACAACACAGTAGGTTCTTAAGCTCCATTTACCTCCATCCCATCCCCGTACATCAATCATTTCTCTCATGGCATATGCCCCTCTTCATTAGCACAGGGGGATCACGGTGGCTAAGTGGATAAGGCGCTGGTTCGCTAGCCTGGGGGTCGGGTGTTCGATCCCTGCATTGGCCGAGAAAGTTCATCTTGATTTTCCGGCGTGATTTCCCCTCGTCAGTGATGCAGAAGGAGGGCCTGACAAGGACAGCTGCCTAGTCGTTCGGATGGGACAAAAAACCGAGGTCCCGTGTACACATTGGCATGCACGTAAAAGAACCCATGGCAGGTGGAATTTAGTTGCTGCCCGGGCAAAATTTCCCTCATAGCACACTGTATGGCGTATGCCCGTCTTCAATTAGCCCAGGTTAGGAGCAGAAGCGTAGGACGTTAAACCCCATTTCATTCATTTATTCATTAGCACAGTCCGAGTAGAACAGTAGGATGTTAAACCCTATTTAATTTCCGTGGGACATTATATCTGTGGGAGCGGACATTACCCCCGGTGTCGAATGAATGAACAAGCGAAATGCCTAAGGAAGCACCGTCTTCGTTAGCCAAGTTTGGCGCAGAGCAGTAGGACGTTAAACCCCATTCATTTCTTTCCTAAGGAAACAACATTTTTTATGAACGTTGGTTGCGCTTTTTACTTTTTCTGTCAACTGTTGAAAGAAATATGGTTTATATAACACCAAAATGGGCTTATTTTAAAGGGACAATAACACTTGACAGCTCCAGCAAATAAATAATAGCCCTATTCTAAGAACTAAATGTTTAAGTGGCCGACCTGTTGTGCAAATTATTAATAACATCCTAGGTTTCGACAATATTCTTAAATCCAAGTCACATTTAAAAAGGTTTGATGTGGAATTTTCCAATTTTTTGTAAAATTATGTGTATTAAGATGAAATTTGTGTCACCAATTAATTGGAATATTGTAAAACAGTACAATTTGTTGACCAGAATAAAGATTAGGACATATTATTCAGTTACAACAAGGGTGGTATTGAGCCTTCTTTAAGGACGTAGCATTTTGAATATAGATATATTTCCACGTGCACGTCATGTATATGCCAAATGAAAACACCAGAAAGCGAAGCATATGTCACGTGCTTTTATTAAATAGTTCAAATCCAGATTTAGCAACTAAATTTAAAGTTATAGTCGGACATTTTTTAAAGTAGTCCAGGTTGATAATTAAAATCAAAGCAAACTTACCTGCATGGGATGTAAATATACACGAATAATATTACACCTTAAAAACCTAGTCCATATCATGGGAATAACTCAACTCAAAACGCAAATAGGCTACATGCCATCCATACACACGGCAAGATGTCGTCGCGTGCCACGTGCAGAGTAATATAATAAAGTAATTATTGATTACCGATCTGGTTTCTATTAATAACTCCCAACACAACATATGGCCGGAAAAAAATATATATATAAATATACACACATATATTATTTTTACTACAAATTTTCGATTGTGTACGTTTACAATTAGAACAAGCTAACTCCATCGATTTTCAAAAATATGGCGGATCGATATGGAGTGCGTTGGCGTTACTAACGGTAAATAAACAATGATTTAAAGGGTGTAGCTAGTTTTATTTTACGTCATAAAACTTTTAATTAAAGGAGGCAGGTCTCTAACTCAATATCATCCACAGTCTTCCGCATTGCAAACACGACTTGTTATCTTGCCGTATGGTCCAATTCTTATTCCAAGGGGATATTTAGTCCTGAAATGACCTAGTTGTGTTGAGTGGACGTTAAACCCGTTTTTCTCTCTCTCTCTCTCTTTAGCAGTGGAAGGAAATCGGAGGACCCGGAGGAAATGAAAATTTTAAAATTGGCACATGAAACGTGTCCCGGGATGTTTTCGAGTGCCATTTGTATGAAACGACTTGATGAAAGTGGCTAATCATATCGTATGTAGGCTGGACAAACCAGACATCAAAGACTGCCATTCAATTCCGTCTCCTCAGTTTTGGCCGAACATAACTGCTTATGAATTACAGTAAAAACAGAAACGTTTGAACGTAAATCAGTTAATTTCAATGCGCCACAGAATAGTAATTTAGCTCCTTTAAGGTGATGATGCAATTTAACACTTTATATACACGCATATAGATTTAAGTAAATACAAATACAAACTATAAATTTAACTGACCTGATTTTTTTAGGTTCAACCGGATTCCTCGCATTGCTAAAAGACCCCTACGTGCAAGTGAATTATTAAAATAAAAAATTGAACCATATGTTCAGATGATTAAAATGCGAATCTTTACGAGCTCCTTTAAAGCAATAATAAATTTGTATGCAGACTAGAATACCCCAAGAAACTTTCTAGGCCATTTTCCCTGTCAGCGAGACATCACGGCCCCCTTTCGATAATAAGGTGAACCACCTATCAGGTTATTCGGAACAGTGTCTAGTCCTTTTGACGGGGGGAAAAACGGAGGTCCCTTATACATTACTGGCGTGTTCGTAAAGGATCCCACGACACAAGAAAGGGGGTTGGGATGGCCCAGTGGTCTAGAGTGCCGCGCTTCGCCATCTAGGTGGCGGGTCACCTCTGGCTTGCGGCTGCGGTTTCGAGCCCTGGTATGAGCGTATGTTGCATGGAGATAGGGGCGCCTTCTCAACCTCGTGGGTTTCCCCCGGGCACTCCGGTTTCCTTCCACTGCTAAAGACCCCTACGCGCAAGCGAATGATTGAAATAAAAAAATCATATGTTAGTCCCGAAATGACCTAGTTTGTGTTGTGTGGACGTTAAACCCCATTTCTCTCTCTCTCTCTCTCTCTCTCTCTCTCTTTCTCTTGACACAAGAATTTGATATAAGAGTAGGTTGTCGTGGCGCTGCTGCGCTGGGGCTCAGTGAGAAGACGCTGGCTCGCTCACGAGGAGGATGGCCAAGGGAATTCCTCGGAATTTACCTTGTTAGTGGTGTAGGGACGATTTTAACTGAGAAGGAACATTATCTAGTTGTTCGGATGGTACGAAAACTGTGGGCTAGTGCACACATTGGCGTGCACGCAAAAGAACCCTTGGCAGTTGGAATTCAGTATGTCATAGTGCTGCTATCCAAGGAAATTTCCCTCATAGCTCGATGTATGGCGTGTATCCGTTTTCATTAGACCAATCGGCGCAAACAAATAGGACGTTAAACCCCATTTCATTTCATTTCCGGGCAAAATGTCCACCATAACACTCTGTAAGGCCTATACCCGTTTTAATTAGCAGCTATACGTAGGACGTTGTACAGACTTTAATTACAAGACCGGAACCTTACCCGGAACATGGCTGTTAGAGAGGAATTGGAATATTGGTCGAATCACTTTTGTAATTTTGATATATTTTCATCGCGGGGATCACGGTGGCTAAGTGGATAAGGCGCTGGTTCGCTAGCCTGGAGGTCGAGTGTTCGATCCCTGCATAGGCCGAGAAAGTTCATCTCGATTTTCCGGCGTGTTTTTCCCTTGTCAGTGATGCAAAAGGAGGGCCTGGCAAGGACAGCTGCCTAGTCGTTCGGATGGGACGAAAAACCGAGGTCCCGTGTACACATTGGAGTGCACGTAAAAGATCTCTTGGCAGTTGGAATTCGATATAAGAGTAGGCCGTAGCGCCTCTGCCCGGGCAAAAACTCCCCTCATAGCACACTGTATGGCATATATTATGCTTATGGGAGCTCAAGTCAATAATATTTGTTAATTGTGCTATTTTAATACCAGAAATATAGGTAAAGTAACTGTGGATGCCTCTAAGTGACTTATTAATTCTCATGTCACTTCTCGATTAGATAACTTTCATTCACTTTTAGTTGGTTTACCTTTAAAGCTTATGGATACATTTCTCGATTTTCCGATGTGATTTCCCCTTGTCAGTGATACAGAAGGAGGGCCTGACAAGGACAGCTGCCTAGTCGTTCGGATGGGACGAAAAACCGAGGCCCCGTGTACACATTGGAGTGCACGTAAAAGATCCCTTGGCAGTTGGAATTCGATATCCCTTTTTTGGCAGTTGGAATTCGGTATAAGAGTAGGCCGTAGCGCCGCTGCCCGGGCAAAATTTCCCTCATAGCACACTGTATGGCGTATGCCCGTCTTCAATTAGCTCAGGTTAAGTGCATAACAGTAGGACGTTAAACCCCATTTCATTCATTCATTCATTATGGATACATTTCATTTCATTGTAAAGTGCCCCTGAACATGTTATGTGAAAGGGCGAACTATAAATATGATGTAATAATAATAATAATAATAATCACTGTGCCCTCTTCTTGCATTGTTCAGATAAGTTTTCCGACGTGGTTCCCCCTTGTCAGTGGTGCAGGGAGGAGGGCCTGACGAGAGCTAAATTTGCCAGGTGCGTTTGGGGCCTCCATTGTATGAATTTCACGTGGCGGACTGGTAACCATCTTGTGGCAGACTCTTTTTTGCCAAAACTTCCAACATTAATAATTTATCTTAAAATATAGTAATATGACTGGAATTTTTAATATATTTAATTGTAAATATCTATTAATGAGCTGTTATATCCAGAACGGTCCGGTCTTCATCTTAATCTTAAATAATGTATTAAAACCTCAAGATACTGGTTGTGGATTCCCAGGGACAGCTATCTAGTTATTCGGATCAAACGAAAACCCGCGGTCCCGTGTGTACACTATTGGCGTGCATGTAAAAGACCCCCTGACAGTTTGAATTTAATATAATATCTTGAGTAAACCGTAGTGCCGCTACCCGGGCAAAATTTCACTCATAACATACATGTGTGGTGTATGCCGTATTCAATAGCCCAGTCGGAGAAGAACAGTAGGACGTCGTAAAACCCCTATTTCATTTGATTTCTGTGACCCCTTCTTTCATTGTTGAAATAGGTTGTACCATATGTTAGTTAATCACCTTCTCTGTGTAATTTGAGACAGACTGGGCTAACGACGACGGTTGTTTAATCCCCCTCTCTGAATAGTGGTGACAGGCCACCAATTAGTTTCTAATAAATATCGATTTCTAATATAAATAATTAAAAATATGAAATCTGTAAGTTCTTTACTTAAAGTTTCATGTGGAACTCCACACTCATCAGAAGAATAATACAAAAAAAAAAAAAAAAAAAAAAAAATATTTCTAATATATATAGCTCCCGCCTCTCCCGCTTTATACATCGAGGGTTTTGTGGACTTAATGATCTAGAAACGAAGAAGAGGGGCTGAACTGGAATTTTCAGTCAAAAAATTCATGATTTGGAGGCGGAAGGATATGTTGTTAAATAGCTGTATTTTCCGTCCGCTTCACGAAGTGATATCGGAGACAGTCACGTGTTATATATAGATATATTTTTTTTCTTTTTTGCGGAAGCATATCAGAGTTATGACTTTTAATAGATATTAAACGTCGTACAACCTTTAAAGGCAGGCATTACCCGGGGCCGGATTAACGTTGTGGGAGGCCCGGGACATACCAACTGTGCGGGGCCCCCATTGTTGTTTGTTCAAATGTTTGTACTGACCGCGGATCGTACTAGTATGTACATGTACTCCGCCCCCTTGAGTGTTTTCCTCCAGGATTTTTTATTTTAAATTTGAATTAATTTCAGTGCATCTGAGACAATTTAAACAGCGATTTCATTGACTTTTAGAATTCGTTGACAATTTGAGTATTTTAAACAGACTCTTTCTCTCATATTGTTTTTATTTACTTTATTTTAGTGAAATTATTTTAGGTGTCATAAAACATTCAACTCCATTGTCTGGACTACTATACTTTGATTACGTTAATTTTCCGGGACCGGTTGGGCGGCTTGGGCCCTAGCAATGACATCGCGGGATGGGTTCCCCGGAACTGGTTAGGACCTATTGATTGGTAGAACCTCTAAGTTATGTAATTTAGTTAATTTTAGGGCCTAACCGATCTCTGGCCCCACGAAAATCTTATGGTACCTACCAGTTCCGGGGCCCCCAATATCCTTTACTGCCCTGGGCCACAATCCTCGCCCCCTCAGCCCAGGTACTTGTTACCTCCGTACAGGATAAAATATTAGTATGACCCAGAATTGTTGGGGGCCCGGGACATTTGTCCCACTTTGCCTCCCCTAGATCCGGCACTGACATTACCGGATATTTTGTCGTCAGTGGTAAATGGAGAGCGTTCAGTCCAACGAGAAATTTGGGGAAAGTTAGAGAAGGGCATTGAAGTCATGGGGGTCTACACCGTAATGGTCATTTGTTGAGACACGTGATTGAAGGCGTTAAAGGGACGATAACACTCTTGCTGGCTTGGCAGGTTCCGAAAAAAAAGGCCTATTCTAACTACTAGATGTTTAAGTTTCCTACCTGTTGTGTAAATTATCCATTATAACCTATCTTACTTGTCCAGAGGGTTCGAAAATATGTTTAAATCCAAGTTACATTTGAAAGTGTTTACGTAAAGCGTTTCAAACCATGTTACGGCATGTAGTTGATTTTTTTCAATTTTTAGTATTAGGTGTGTTAAGATGAAATTTGTATAATTTATCAATTGGAATATTGTAAAATAGTACTATTTTTGACCAGAATAAAGATTGGGACAAATTATTCAGTTACAACAAGCGTGTTATTGGGGCTTTAAATAGCTTTATTTTATGATCAGTAGTGAAATACCGCGTTTTATCAGTGAAATAAAAGTGTTATTCCACTGGCTAGCAATAGTCCATGTTGTTTTTACCTCATATGATTGTAATATAATAAAATAAATAGAACATTTGTCGTTTTGTCGTGAATAACATATTTTATTTCATCATAAGCGAGAAAACGTTTATATTTTCACTCATGCTACGCATTCGTTGTATAAGTTTTAATTAATATCATCTATATGTTGTCTGTAATCCATAGGCGAGTGTTAAAAAAACATATAGGCCTACGGGCTTTAAATAAATGAAATTGGGTTTAACGTCCTACTATTTTGATCCGACTGGACTAATAAAGACATGCAGACAGACTTTAATTTGCATTAAAATACAGATGTGACGTCATCCTTTGATGTTGGCGTACTATTATTTCAAATAATGTACGGGCAACTTGCCAAGGGTACATTATAACAATATTAGCCTGGCATGACGTTTTCACTGTAAACGCACGTGCGGAGTGTCTGTATTTTAAGTAGTTTAATCGTCTCGGGCTTAGACATTGCGTAATATATTATAAAAACACTCGGACCTAACGGTCCTCTTGTTGTTACAATATATTACTTAAAGGGACAATACCACTCTTGCTAGCTTGACAGGTCCAGATTTTTTTAAAGCCTTATTCTAACTACAAGATGTTTAAGTGTCCTACCTGTTGTGTAAAATATCTATTATAACCTATCTTACTTGTTCAGAGGGCTCGAAAATATGTTTAAATCCAAGTTGCATTTGGAAGTGTTTACGTAAGGCTTTTCAAACCATGTTACGGCATATGGTTGAATCTTTCCAATCTTAAAAATTAGTTGTGTTAAGATGAAATTTGCATCATTTATTAATTTGAATATTGTAAAATAGTATAATTTGTTGACCAGAATAAAGATTGGAACATATTATTCAGTTACAACAAGAGTGGTATTGTGGCTTTAATGTCTTGCCCTCGACCATTAAACCACACATAGACACGGTAGTTGCTGGATGGGGTTAGTTCAAGGGAGGTAACTATATATTCTAGATACTTCAACAAACAACAATCCCAGCGTCATATTAATCCCTCGAGGAGTTTAAAATGGAAAATATCCATTCAGTAATTACGCATGCTTTATCTATTAATTAAAAAAAAGCCCTAACAAATACTAGTGAATAGTAAGCAATAAATTCATTCAAATCGGGTTTATTATTATTATTCAGGGGAGATAACCCCTACAATCTTCTTCACAATCAGTTCCGTCATTTAAATCTTCTTTGACCGTTGATACCTCATACCTCAATTGATTCAAAGACTCAAAATCTACCCCCCCCCCCGTCCATATTTGGAAATCTGGATGTTTGCGAAATCCATTAATATTGCCGATCACCCAGAAATATCTAAGGCAGCCTATGTGCCAATGGTTAAATGTGCCGCTAATCTAAATAGTATGTGCGAGATAATTGATTTTGAGGAAGGGGAAGATCCGAAATCCACAAGAAACACTGACTAGTCGCTCTCTGATCACAAGAGATAGAGGGAGAGGGGGGGGGGAGATAGAGAGGGGGGAGAGGGAGAGAGAGAGACGGGGTTTAACGTCCAATCGACACAAATTAAACAAGGTCATTTCGGGACTAACATATAATTTAAATTTATTTCAATAATTCACTTGCGAAAGAGGGTTCTTTAGCAGTGGGAGGAAACCGGAGAAAACCAACGAGGTTGGACAGGCAACCCTACTCCTTATCACGTACAACAGGGGATTCGAAACCACGCCAATTGACTCAATGACAGACATTACGATACCACACGCACGTGCTAACTTTTCGGCCATCCACCCCAATCTTTATTCAGAATACGGACTGCGATTTGTAGTTTACTGGAATTACTAGTTTTCAAAACAAATGTTCGGGGTACGTCATATTCCTGTTATTTAAAGGATCTTTAGAGTGGTATGAGGTGGTATCGGGTGTTCTAGAAAGAGTAATCATATCATGCGTCATGGACCTACCACTATAAACAGTTGCTCAATTTCGATCTAGACTTAAGACACATATGTTATCGATGTATTATCCACAGGAGCTATTAACTTACAGCGCTTAGAGCATGCTCATGGATGGATTAAGCGCTATATAAATGTACATTATTATTATTATTCATTTCATCTTTTACCGTTCAAAGTTGGTATGATTTTAGCAGTGAAGGGGGATGCCGGTGGTCCCGGAGAATACCCACTCCTCTAATATACTCATTGGCAGACCTTGTGATCTAAAGATCAGGCGTTAAGCTATTTGTCCACCCAATGTTAAATTCTTACACAAAGGAGACGAAAGGGCTTTGTATGGAAGGGAATAAAACGTACATTTGATAGTAGAAGGTCTTCTTTTTTCTTCGACCTGTAGCTGGCCGGCCACTTCTGGCTTGCGGCTGGGGTTTCGATCCCTGGTGTGATCGTATGTGGCATGGAGATAGGGGCGCCTTCTCAACCTCGTGTGTTCTTCCGGGCACTCCGGTTTCCTCCCACTACTAAAGACCCCTTCGCGCAAGCGAATTACTGAAATTAAATTAAACCATACGTTAGTACCGAAATGACCTAGTTGTGTTGAGTGGTCGTTAAACCCCATTTTTTTTCTCTCTCTCTCTCTCTTCTTTTTTCCCAGAAAAAATAAAATTCAAATTCATTCAGTGCCTCTCAATTATAAAGTAATTTAAAGGCGACAATGATCCCCCTCTAAACAATCGGCCATTATACAAGACCACATTGTTTTATTTTCAATTCATAGAAAACGAGCAAATGATTGATCACTTGACCTAACAACAACATGGGCGGATTGTCCTCATGAAAAACAAAGAACAATGTGTTCTATATAAAGTAGTTTCTAATCCTATATGTTTATTGTTTTCAATGTTTACGTGTCAACTGTGTATTATGTTTTATATCCCACCCTCATTTCTAAAACTATCATCAATAACATGGTATATAGAACAATAACCCACGGTCAATCGACCACCACGTTGCGCAATATCACGATTGTTCTGTCCTTATAATTAATTCACGATTTGTTGTTCATCCAACCAACAGTCAAATTGTTTATAAACAATCTTCAACCATGGACGAAGAAGTTTTATAGAGTTTTTATGAAAGGGATAATGTTTTAATTATTGTCCACCAGTCTGTAGGGTGGGAGGGGTTGAATAGAGATATAATTAAGTGTAAAAGATCGCTCAATTGTTTATTTCAAACGTTGGATCAGTTTTAAGTTTGGCAGGCCTGATTTATAAAGCCCATAATAATACCAGGGCTAGGAAAGTCTTCATCATTATGTCTGCCCAATCTTGACATTAATCCCACACTATTATAACAGATTATCCCTAAGATTATAAAAGTTAACAGCAGGGGCGTGCTGGAGGTGAGGTTATGAGGACGGTATCCTCACGGGCCCCTGTTTGATAACTCCTCTCACCCGTATAAGCGGGCCCCTCTGAGGGCACTAACTTTCACGCGAAAACCCCGAATTATTGTGCTTGGCGCATATTAGATGTGGCTATCAGGCTATCACTCTTAAAAGTGACCAGAAGATTTTATTCCAACTCTTTGTTTTTCTCATTCAACTCTCCTAATTTAATTGTAATGATCAGACCTGGATTCAGGCTCAGAAGTGGTCTAAAAATGCGTCTCCCGGTTGTCAAATTTCAAAATTTTCTGGTGGGAGAACTCCCTCCCTGGGGGACCCCCCCCCCGAGCCCCAACACGCCCCTGGTGAAATTGGTGGATGGGTATGACGTCAGAATAAAGATTCTTCGGTAATCTGTCAAGATTATGACGCCAGTTCTATACCAAAGAGCCGTGCGGGTGGGACCCCGGGTGGGACCCCGGGTGGGACCCCGGGTGGGACCCCGGGTGGGACCCCCCCCCCCCAGATATCCACCAGTTTGCACCTTCTAGTGGACCTCAAAGAATAAACGACAGCAGGAATTCGGAGAAGAGTTTTCAATGTCCCTAACAATCCACATGTGACCAGAGAATAAAGTAACCGTATGTTAGTCCCAAAATGACTAAAGTATTGCATTGACAAGCTCCATAATTTTTCATGACAGTGGTTCATCTTCTTCTTTAAAAATAAAGAAATGGACAGGAGTACCACTCAATCGGTACCAGGGGCGGGGGCGAATGTTTAGCAGGTGCGCGCTGTGTCATAACGTCTGTCATTGAGTCAACTGGCGTGGTTTCGATTCCCCGGTTGTACCCCATGGGTATTCGCCGGGTTACCGCCCGCCCTCCCCCCATCCACTGCTTAAGATACTTAGGCGCAGGCGAATCATTTAAATAAAATGAATGAATGAATGAAATGGGGTTTAACGTACTACTGTTATGCACTTAACCTGAGCTAATTAAAGGCGGGCATACGCCATACAGTGTGCTATGAGGGAAATTTTGCCCGGGCAGCGGCGCTACGGCTTACTCTTATATCGAATTCAAACTGCCAAGGGATCTTTTACGTGCATTCCAATGTGTACACGAGACCTCGGTTTTTCGTCCCATCCGAACGACTAGGCAGCTGTCAGGCCCTCCTTCTGCATCACTGACAAGGGGAAATCACGTCGGAAAATCGAGATGAACTTTCTCGGCCAATGCAGGGATCGAACACTCGCCCACCAGGCTAGCGAACCAGCGCCTTATCCACTTAGCCACCGTGATCCCCCATTTAAATAAGGAACTGAACCATAGGTTAATCACGAAATGACCTAGTTTGTGTCGAGTAGACGTTAAACCCCCCCCCCACCTCTCCCTCTCTCTCTCATTACGACTATACGCCTTCTCAACCTCGTGTGTTCTTACGGGCACTCCGGTTTCCTCCCACTGCTAAAGACCAGTTCGCGCAAGAGAATTATTGAAATAAAATTAAACCATACGTTAGTCCCGAAATGACCTAGTTGTGTTAAGTGGACGTTAAACCCCATTTTTTTCTCCCTGTCTTCTTTTTTCCCAGAAAAAAAAATGAAATTCAAATTCATTTAGTGCCTCTCAATCATAAAGTAATTTAAAGGCGACAATGATCCCCCTCTCAACAATCGGCCATTATACAAGACCAGATTGTTTTATTTTCCATTCATAGAAAATGAGCAAATGATTGATCACTTGACCCGACAACAACATGGGCGGATTGTCCTCATGAAAAACAAAGAACAATGTGTTCTATATAAAGTAGTTTCTAATCCTATATGTTTATTGTTTTCAATGTTTACGTGTCAACTATGTATTATGTTTTATATCCCCCCCCCCTCATCTCTAAAACTATCATCAATAACATGGTATATAGAACAATAACCCACGGTCAATCAACCACACACGTTGCGCAATATCACGATTGTTCTGTCCTTAATCCACGATTTGTTGTTCATCCAACCAACAGTCAAATGGTTTATAAACAATTTCAACCTTCTTCTTCTTTTTGGTGTTGATTTCAACCATGGACGGAGAAGTTTTATAGAGTTTTTATGAAAGGGATAATGTTTTAATTATTGTCCACCAGTCTGAAGGGTGGGAGGGATTGAATAGAGATATAATGTAGTGTAAAAGATCGCTCAATTGTTTATTTCAAACGTTAGATCAGTTCTAAGTTTGGCAGGCCTGATTTATATAGCCTATAATAATACCAGGGCTATGAAAGTCTTCATCATTATGTCTGCGCAATCTTGACATTAATCCTACACCAATGTAACAGATTATCTCCTGGATTAATTGACAAAGTTAACAGGTATGGAATTGATGGACGGGCACGTCACGTTGGAGTGCACGTAAAAGATGCATTGGCAGTTGGAATTCGATATAAGAGTAGGCCGTGGCGCCTGTGCCCGGGCAAAATTTCCCACATAGCACACTGTATGGCGTATGCCCGTCTTCCATTAACCCAGGTTACGTACATAATAGTAGGACGTTAAACCCCATTTCATATTTCGTATCACCATAAAGACATTTTATCAAATTCTTGTAAATAGTTCAGACAGAAAAATACAGTATGTCTGCCCAATCTTGACATTAATCCTACACCAATGTAACAGATTATCCCTTAGATTATAAAAGTTAACGGTTGTGAAATTGATGGATGGGTATGACGTCAGAATAAAGAATTTTCTGTAATCTGTCAAGATTATGACGCCAGTTCTATACCAAAGTGCCGTGCGGATGGGACAACCCCCCCCCCCCTGATATCCACCAGTTTGAACTCTCTAGTGGACCTCAAAGAATAAACGAGAGCAGGAATTCGGAGAAGAGTTGTCAATGTCCCTAACAATCCATATGTAACCAGAGAATAAGGTAACCGTATGTTAGTCCCAAAATGACTAGAGTATAGTGGTTAATCTTCTTCTTTAAAAACGAAGATGGAGAAAGCGACAGAAGTAGCACTCAATCGGTACCGGAGAATGAGTGGGGGGGGGCAAACAGTTAGCAAGTGCGCGCTGTATCATAAGGCCTGTCATTGAGTCAGCTGGCGTGGTTTAGATTCTCCGGTGGAACGTGACAAGGAGTAGGGTCGCCTGTCCAACCTCACGGGTATTCTGAATCATTTAAAAAAAGAACTGAACCATTATGTTAGTCCCGAAATGACCGAGTTTATGTTGTGTGGACGTTAATACACACACACACACTCTCCCTCTCTCCCTCTTTCTCTCATTACGACTATACAACACGTGTTTAATCAACTCAGCGTGAGTTAAATTGACTAAATATAGGATAAAAGTCATTCTCTAGAAGAGGCGGGGTAGTGTCCAGTCCAGGATTCGAGTTGTAAACAGATTAAGATGTTGGTGAGAGGTTATTACGTCATTTACCTCCCGTTGTCTTAGTTACGTCATCTGACCAGATTGTTATCTTTCCATTCTTATTTTCTAGAGAGGTGATCCACTTTATTCACAACAGAATATATCGATGTAGTGAGGAGTGAGGGGGGGGGAGGCAGAGTTTGTTCACAACACAAATTAAAAGATAGTGACAAATGGTAGACAGTGAGAGGGGGGGGGACAGAGTTTGTTCACAACACAAATTAAAAGATAGGGACAAATGGTAGACAGTGAGAGGGGGGGGGGCAGAGTTTGTTCACAACACAAATTAAAAGATAGGGACAATTGGTAGACAGTGAGAGGGAAGGGGGGGGGTGTGTGGAGATATTTAATATGTAATAACATTCGCTTCTGTTGCATTTTATTTCCTTGGGATATAATTGGAGAGAATCAGAGAGCGAGGGAAGAGGGCGAGGGGGGGGGGGGGGATAACGCCCACTCGACACAAATAGGCCATTTCGGGATTAACACATAGTACATATTTATTTCAACAATTCACATGCGCGTAGGGGTCTTTGGCAGTGGGAAGAAAAGCCCATGAGGTTAGACAGGCGACTGGGGAATCGACACCACGCCATTTGACCCAATGACCGACCTTATGATACAGCGCGCAAGTGCTAACCATTCGACCATCCAACCTTCTACACGCCTAGATAGTCTAACATGTTACAATCATTTAAGGGGTGTGACCATGGGTATGTGAATATTTTTTACCCCCCTCCCTCCCCCTCCCACGGACTAGGAATCTATTCATGGCCAGGAGCCACGGAGCGGGCCCGATTTCGGGGGGGGGGGGCTACTGACCATACCCCCCCCCCCATAACCTTTTTTCGCTTTTTTGAGCTTTTGGCGACATTTTATTTTCACTATTAAAAATTATTGCCGGCTCCGCGGCCCCTGTTCATGTCTCAAAATTATAGCCATTTCCAAATCTCTGAAAGCAAATCAGGACGTTAAACTCCACGTCGTTTTAAAGGGCATTGGGATGGGGTCCAAACTCTGAAAGAAACGTAGCACGTTAAACCCCATTTCATGACATGTGGCTGGCTGAGTGGCTACCATCGAACAATTTAACCAATAAACGGAAGTTGGATACAGAATTCCTAACTAATCGAGCATGGATATAAATGTATGTTAGTCGATTAAACGTATTGAAACCATCGATCTTGTTAAACATTTCTTGAGGCCCCTCGCCCAATATATTGAAATTAAATGTAGCGATTTCATGAATGCATCACTCCGGGCACCTTACACATTTGTTAAACATTTCTTGAGGCCCCTCGCCCAATATATTGAAATTAAATGTAGCGATTTCATGAATGCATCACTCCGGGCACCTTGCACAGTTGTTAAACATTTATTGAGGCCCCTCGCCCAATATATTGAAATTACATGTAGCGATTTCATGAATGCATCTCTCCGGGAAACATTTCTTTAGGCACCCGCCCAAGGTATTGAAGCTTAGGATAATTTTTAAAGTAACGATGCCTTGAATGCATCTCTCTGGGAGGTTTAATGTCACTTTCTGAAAAAAAGGGTCATCATGGTATTTTGAATTAATTCTGTTATACCCCCCCGTTAGATATCAGCTATAAGGTGATGAAAGGTTTACGACGAGGGACAATACACGTGGAAAAACAACCCAGTGGTCAGTGGTGGTTGATTGACGTAACTCAATGGTCATCATCTGAACTGCTGGACAACAGCGACTGGATGACGTAACACCGGCTTTAACTGTTTTTTTTATTAAAGGGGAATAGCCCACCTGTCCGTTCTACCACCTGTCCAACAGTGCCCTCGAAGGTCTCCATTTTACAATGGTCCAAACAATTTACCGATGAACCCCTATCTGTGCGTATTTGGGAATTGTAATTTTGTGTGAGAATTTAAATTCCATGTACAGGGGAGGGGAGGGTGTGAAATGACTTGTGAACAGAATGCGGACTAACACATCGTGGGTTCTTTTCTAGGGTTTGTGGTAATTCAAATGTCATGCTATATTTACGTAAAATACCGATTTGTACATGGGTTTACGTTTTCAGTCTCTTGCTGGGGAAATATAAAAATTCCAACATTCTAATTCATGTACAATGTACTTTTCAATCGTTCAATTTGATCGATTCTAATTATTGA
Organism: Patella pellucida; assembly: GCA_917208275.1. NCBI lineage: Eukaryota > Metazoa > Mollusca > Gastropoda > Patellidae > Patella > Patella pellucida. The sequence goes on from OU795040.1 coordinate 8,571,125, forward strand.
GTTATTTCTGTTAATTGTGTTAATTATCCAGTACATTTCACAATCGCACATTTAGCAGAGATGGTTTGAAAATTTTATAAGGGAGGATCCCCGCGCACCTCGTAGGAAATCCTAGCATCCAGGACAGGGGCGGATCCAGGGGGGGGGCGCCCCTGCCCCCGTAAAAAACAGTATACAAATTAGATATGCGCCACAAATCACCACTGACATCCCTATTTATTCAAAAGATTTCCTGGGTCCGCCTCTGATCCCGGAGATACGTTTCCCTGGCTTTGTATATAAACAACTCAGCAAGCAACTTATACCATTCGTAGGAAATAAATAAAAGGGTTAATTGAAGGGAAAATATGAATATTAATCTTTAATCCTATAGAAAGAAAAAGACACAAATATTAGAGCAGGAACCCGGGGGGGGGGGGGGGTAAACCTAGATAAAAGAACGTGTACCAATTTTCACCTATTATTGTATCAATGCATAGAGATTAAGCTCCTTTAATTCAATAGAAAGTAAAGGCCTGAAATAGATCAGACCCGTGAACAGAATACAAGCTGACCCGCTATATATTCTGGTTTTACGGGGAATACCCCTATTTATAGTTCGGGCATGGTGGGATCGAGCCATCGAGGCTTCCAGAATATACGGAGTCCTGAAAATAAATGTCAGTGATACAGAAGGAGGGCCTGACAAGGACAGCTGCCTAGTCGTTTGGATGGGACGAAAAACCGAGGTCCCGTGTACACATTGGAGTGCACGTAAAAGATCCCTTGGCAGTTGGAATTCGATATAAGAGTAGGCCGTAGCGCCGCTGCCCGGGTAAAATTCCCCTCATAGCACACTGTATGGCGTATGCCCAGGTTAGGTGCATAATAGTAGGACGTTAAACCCCATTTTATTCCTGCAAATAAACAGCTCCATAACTAACACCAGGCATTGAAAATAATTAATGACAATAAATTGTCTTTTATGTGCATCTCATTAAAAAAATACATCATTTATTAATTTCAATTTATTACATTCACGCAGCCCCAACTCCACTGGTGACACGGTGGCTCAGTGAGTAAGACGCTGGTTCGCTAGGCTGGAGGGCCCGTGTTCGACCCCTGTTCATCGAGATTTGTCAGTTGTGAAAAGTGGAGGATCTGGCAAGAGAAATTAATAGTCGCCTCGTGTATTCATTGGCATGTACGTAAAAGAACACTTGACAGTTGGAATTCGAAATAAGAGTAGGCCGTTGCGCCACTGTCCAGGCAAAATTTCCCTCGTATATCACATTAGCCCAGTCATAGCAGAGCATTAGCACGTTAGAGCCCATTCTATTTCATTTCCAATCCCTATTTATTTATATTAGGTACATGACATGTATTGGATTACTTTACTTGCCTGCGATATCACCCAAAATGGAAGAGGACGTAAAACCTCCATGAACTAACAAACGATTACCTTACGATAGAAAACAATGTGGTAATATGATGTAAGTCAATGAATAATGGACGATGTATAAAACAACAGGGGGTAAATGATGTAAGTAATGACCACCATCTTTATTCGTTTATAACGAAAACCTTGGATACCACACCTGTCCTTGACAACAAGCTGCAATGGCTGAGAGAGAGAGAGTGAGAGAGAGAGATAGGGGGAGAGAGGTTGGACAGACGACCTTACTCCTTGTGACTACACCCGGGAAATCGAAACCACACCCACTCTCCCCTTTCATATCGGTTTCCAACTGCTTCAGCAGAAAAATCGAACATTAAAGAGACTGTCCCGAATAGAACAGAGCCTCAAAAATAAAAGTCCGAGTCTGTATGAAATTTAAACACCAAAATATAGAAGAATGGTGTATATATCCTGACTCAAAATTTCAGCTCAAAATATTGAGTCGTTTGGACGTGAGCGTTAAAACAACTTATCCGGACACGTAACCCTTTTAAGATTTCGGGTCAATTCTTTCCTTGGGTGACCCGATAATCGATCCCCGTTCCTTTAGAGGTCTACATGGTGAATGGTCCATGTGCTGTACTGAATAACAAAGGGTAAATTTCACCGACACATTATTTTTATAAAATAAAAGTCTGGTTTTATCAAATCACCGCATAATACAGTTTGGGACATCGGGCTCCATTTCAAGATGAAGACTGTGGGTTTAAGTTGTTTGAAAACGTATCACATATATTGAGTTAGTTGCTCGGCCCTAAGGTAGAGGATCTTAACGGATTTTAACACAAAATTATAGATTTTTGTTCTCAAAAACATTATCGGGATCGATCCTTTAAAAGATAACTGGCTTCAAGATCTTGATAGACTACAGCAGAAACTTTTATTTGACGTGACGTGCCCGTCCATCAATTTCATACATCTTAACTTTGTCAATTAATCCAGGAGATAATCTGTTACATTGGTGTAGGATTAATGTCAAGATTACGCAGACATAATGATGAAGACATCCATAGCCCTGGTATTATTATAGGCTTTATAAATCAGGCCTGTCAAACTTAAAACTGATCCAACGTTTGAAATAAACAATTGAGCGATCGTTTACACTTAATTATATCTCTATTCAACCCCTCCCACCCTTCAGGCTGATGGACAATAATTAAAACTTTACCCCTTTCATAAAAACTCTATAAAACTTCTCCGTCCATGGTTGAAGATTGTTTATAAACCATTTGGCTGTTGGTTGGATGAACAACAAATCGTGGATTAAGGACATAACAATCGTGATGTTGCGCAACGTGTGTGGTTGAGTGACCGTGGGTTATTGTTCTATATACCATGTTATTGATGATAGTTTTAGAGATGAGGGTGGGATATAAAACATAATACACAGTTGACACGTAAACATTGAAAACAATAAACATATAGGATTAGAAACTACTTTATATAGAACACATTGTTCTTTGTTTTTCATGAGGACAATCCGCCCATGTTGTTGTTAGGTCAAATGATCAATCATTTGCTCATTTTCTATGAATGGAAAAAACCCCAATCTGGTCTTGTATAATGGCCGAATGTTGAACCGCGGATCATTGTCGCCTTTAAATTACTTTATGATGGAGATACACAGAAAGTATTTGAACTTATTTTTCTCTGGTTTCTGAGAAAAAAATGACCTTCTACGAGTGGAATCTTCATTATGGGAAATTCCCTTTCTTACCTTATTTATGCAACCTGGGGCCTGTTTCACGAAATTTTAACTAAGATAATTTCCGATTTTAGTAATTTGATTGGGGTGGGTAGGGTTAAAAAAAAATTAAAGCCCCAATGCCACTCTTGTTGTAACTGAATAATATGCCCCAATCATTATTCTGGTCAACAAATTGTACTATTTTACAATATTCCAATTAATTGAAAATACAAATTTCATCTTAACACACCGATTAAAAAAATGGGAAAAATTCAACTACATGGTAACAACATGGTTTGAAAAGCTTTACGTAAACACTTTCAAATGCAACTTGGATTTAAACATATTTTCGAACCCTCTGGACAAGTAAGATAGGTTGTAATGGGTAATGTACACAACGGGTAGGACACTTAAACATCTAGTAGTTAGAATAAGGCTAATTCTTTTTTCTGGACTTGTCAAGCCAGCAAGAGTGTTATTGTCCCTTTAATAAATCTGCTGTGACAATCATAAGGACCTTTACATACCATCAGTCCTCGTCTCATTTGTCTAAAAATCTGTCCACGCAAAATAGAAGACCTACAGTTGGTTTGAAAATCTTATGAAATGAGGGGGGTTGGGATGGCCTAGACTGGCCCAGTCTCTTCTATTTATTTTACATTTCGATTTATATAGCCTAAAAGTATTAATTTTTAGTAAACCAACACTTTCGTTTCCATTTGTATAAAAAATTTTTTTTGAGTAAACCTGTAACCAGCACCAGAGACTGGACAATTTGCGAGCTTCACAATAAAATGGGCGTTCCTGTCATGTTTTACGTTGTTCCTTATTTGAAATGATTGACAGTTATCAAGCAAGCCCCGAGTCACGTGACATGAATCATGCGTCTCGAATGGAGTGCAAAGCAGTCATGCTTAGACCGTCTGAGGGTTGACGTCACGTTGTTGTTAGATATGTCGTGATCACGTGCACGACGTCACACGACCTACATAATGCAGGTTGACCTACTAGATGAGAATGAAGCTCTATTTGCCCAGTCTCTAGAGATTACGTTTTTTTTCGGGTTTTTTTTTTGGAGAGGACTGGCCAATTTTTGGTGTGTGGAGGAGACTGGCCACCAGTCTAGGGATGGCCTAGTGGTCTAGAGTGCCGCGCTTCGACCTCTAGCTGGCCGGCCACCTCTGGTTTGTGGCTGTGGTTTCGAGCCCTGGTGTGAGCGTATGTGGCATAGAGATAGGGGCGCCTTCTCAACCTCGTGGGTTTACCTCCGGGCACTCCGGTTTCCTCCCACTGCTAAAGACCCCTACGCGCAAGCGAATTTTTGAAATAAGATTAAACCATATGTTAGTCCCGAAATGGCCTAGTTGTGTTGAGCGGACGTTAAACCCAATTTCTCTCTCTCTCTTATGAAATGAAATAGAGTTTAACGTCCGACTATTCTACTCTGACTCGGCTAACGGAGACGGACATACACCGGGAAGCGACAGTATGGCCTGCTTTTATATCAAATTCCAATTGTCAAGGGATCTTTTACGATTGCTTCTTTGTCACATCGGTATGGCTAGACAGCTGTCCTTGTCGGGTCCTCCGTTTTGCATCACTGACAAGAGGAAACTACGTCGGAAAATCTAGATCAACCCTCTCGGCTAATGCAGGGATCTAACACCCGACCTCCAGGCTAGCGAACCAGCGCCTTATCCACTTAGCCACCGTGATCCCCTTGCACTTGGTAATGGGAGATGAAGAATATAATGACTTTACACTTTATCGTGTACAATAACCGACTGCCAGCACGCTAAGGATTACCCAGCAGTCGAAAACCAAATAAGAGTAGGCTGTACCGCCGCTTCCGGAAAGATGATTCCCCCCCCCCCCCCCACGTCTTCATTATCCCGGTTGGTGGTGAAAAGTAAGACGTTAAACAGAAAGATGTTTTGTTTTTATAGAAGTGTTCAATTCCTACCATTATAGAGAATAGCTGGAACACCTGAGGTTTATTTGTAATTACGGGATTAGCATTATAGAGAATAGCTGGGTCACCTGAGGTTTATTTGTAATTACGGGATTAGCATAAATGATAATGACTATAATTAGCACAGCACGTTGTAAACAGTGACCATGTGTTGAAATCGGTTGACGATCTACTTTCGTTTTAATTTAATGGTTACAAACAATAAGATGTTATAATCTGTTGACGATCTACATTCGTTTTAACGGAGGTGATGACAAACAAAAAGCATTTTATTCGATTTTTATGCCATTAGCAGCACGACGTGTCGTTGCTTTCGGCTTTTTTATCCGACACTTTTGTTTGAATGTGAGAATTAGTTCCACTGTTGTTGGTTGTAACAAAAAGAAACACTATAGGATACATCGTGATCGATTTTTAGCTTTCTGTGTAGGATAAACTGAGAGAGAGAGAGGGAGAGAGGGGGAGAGAGAGAGAGAGAGAGAGAGATGGGTTTAACGTCCACTTTACACAAACTAGATCCATTTGTAGACTAACGTATAGTTTTTAATTTTATTTCAATAATTCGATTGCGCATAGGGGTCTTTATCAGTGGGAGGAAAGGATAAACTGAGTTTGCTGGGGAAGGAAAAGCTGAAGAAATAAACCCGAAAAAAAAGAAAACCGGAGGTCAAAACATCTCTTGGCAGTCAGAATTCGATGAAAGAGCAAGCTGTAGCACCGCTTACCGGGTAAAATTTCCGTCATAGCACACTGCTAGGCGTGTGCATGTATACCTGCCTTCCTAAGCAATATCGTAGCAGGGCAGTAGGACGTTAAAGAAGATTATCTGTATATTAGAATGAATGCATGAATGAAATGGGGTTTAACGTCCTACCATTATGCACCTAACCTGGGCTAATGGAAGAAGGACATACGCCATACAGCGTGCTATGAGGGAAATTTTTGCCCAGGCAGCGGCGTTACGGCCTACTCTTATATCGAATTCCAACTTCCAAGGGATCTTTTACGTGCACTCCAATGTGTACACGGGACCTCGGTTTTTCGTCCCATCAGAACGACTAGGCAGCTGTACTTGTCAGGCCCTCCTTCTGCATCACTGACAATTGGAAATCACGCCGGAAAATCGAGATGAACTTTCTCGGCCTCCAGGCTAGCGAACCAGCGCCTTATCCACTTACCCACCGTGACACCCTGTATATAAGAAGCATGTTCGCAGTTGAACTTGGTAATGGGGGATGAAGAATATAATACAATGAAAAAAAACCCACAATAATTTTATATGAGGCCTTCACACAAACTGTTTAAAAAATCTGATAATGGCCCAGATCCCAACAAGAATTCAAGGTTACCCCCCCCCCCCATTTCATTTCATTTTCTTCTTCTATAATAATATTGTTATTTGTCATGCTTTCTTATTTTTTATGGAATCTATATTCATATGTGCTTTATGAAAATTCAATGGTGACTAATTGTTATGTCTGCAATATATTCAAAACTTTTCAAAGAAGATTAGGAAAGATGACATCTAAAAGCGCGTCATTCATTTAAAAACTTTAAATGCGGGCTATTTTTGTAAGTATAGAGAGTGGTACAGACGTGGACGAGATTTGTTTTTAAAGTTTTAAATGACATGACGTATGATTGATTGAAACCGACAGCAACCTAATATCATGTTTTGAATGTCACCATGTGTAAAATCGTTAGGTTGGGGATATTAGACGAAAAGGGGGGTTCACCGCGGGGCATTTCTTCTATACATGTATAAAGACGTATCCCTATCATTCACGCTAGCAGCCAGAATTTGACAAGCGTACACCGATCTTGTGTGGAAATTCAATCGGCCGTATTAGAAGATAAATAAATGCTGTAATTAACACCAGTTCGTACCGTGTCGTATTTCATTGTTCATTATCTACTCGGACATTACTTGTGATTAGCCAGGCGTATGAATACATAATAGGTACTTAACATATTACCTGCCATAGATAATCTTACTATAGTCTATCATTTATAGGTTACTTGGTCGAATGGTTTAACGCAAACGCTTTAGGTCATAAGGTCTTGTTAGATTAATTTAAACTTATTTTATTGCATCGACATTGGCATTGTACAATACAAAAGGATTAAACAAAAGTTCTAACAACTCACAAACGTCTTCTCCTTAAAGGGACAATAACACTCTTGCTGGCTTGACAGGTCCAGAATTAAAAAGAGCCTTATTCTAACTACTAGATGTTTAAGTGTCCTGCCTGTTTTGTAAATTATCCATTACATCATATTTTACTTGTCCAGAGGGTTCGAAAATATGTTTAAATCCAAGTTGCATTTGAAAGTGTTTACGTAAAGCTTTTCAGACCTTGTAGTTGAATTTTTCCAATTTTTTTAAAATTCGGTTTGTTAAGATGAAAATTGTATCATCAATTAATTGGAATTTTGTAAAATAGACCAGAATAAAGATTGGGGTATATTATTCAGTTACAACAAGAGTGGTATTGGGGCTTTAAATATGGTGTGTTATTCAGTCATGTACATGTAGCATTCTTCCAGTCCAAGTATACCCCTGTCGTTCCAAGAGTATAAGGTTGCCTGTCAAACGTCGTGGGGTTTCTCCGGGTTCGAGTAACAGATTCTAGTTTATCATGCAAGGAGTATGGTCACTTGCTTAACTCCGTTAACCCCGAGAATAACAACAAATGATGGATTTTTGATGGTTATTTCAATAACGTAAATTGTATCGGCTCTTCTCTCTACTACGTTATTGTCGGCTCCTATTGACAACTAGTATGGAACCCTTACCGTCTATTTTTTACCGTGGTTCTTCTTTGGTCGCTAAAAGGAATCATTTCTTGCCACATCCAACACAAATTTATAAAAATCCAACAAGAATCGAGGTGAAAAATAGACGATCAGGATTCCAAAATTGCTTTAGAACTGAAATACGGGAAAAGCCTTATTTTCATACTAGTTGTCATGAGGGGCTGATAGTAAGGTGATTCGACAGTAACGTAGTAGAGAGCAGGGGCCTGTTTCACGAAATTTTAACTAAGATAAAATCCGATTTTAGTAATTCGATTGGATAGTATTAGATTGATTTTTGCGCTTAGCCAATCAGATTTAAGTATGTACTAAAATTTGGATTGTATCTTAAGTTAAAATTTCGTGAAACAGGCCCCAGAGCCGATACAATTTACGTTACTTGAAGTAACTAGATTTTTTGAAACATTAATGAAATACAAATGTGCTTCTAGAAACAGTAGATATGGGTACATTCTAAAATAAAAACCCTGTCGTGTTTCCCTTGTCATTGGCGAAGGACGGATGGGACGAAAAAACGAGGTCCCGTGAATATAAATTGGCAGTTGACAGAATGAAAATTTCCCTCACTGCATACTGTATTTCTCTGTCTGAACTATTTACAAGAATTTGATTAAATGTCTTTATGGTAATACGAAATATGAAATGGGGTTTAACGTCCTACTATTATGTTCCTAACCTGGGCTAATGGAAGACGGGCATATGCCATACAGTGTGATATGTGGGAAATTTTGCCCGGGAAGCGGCGCCACGGCCTTCTCTTATATCGAATTCCAACTGCCAAGGGATCTTTTACGTGCACTCCAATGTTTACACGGGACCTCGGTTTTTTCGTCCCATCCGAACGAATAGGCAGCTGTCCTTGTCAGACCCCACTTCTGCATCACTGACAAATGGAAATCATGCCGGAAAATCGAGATGAACTTTCTCGGCCAATGCAGGGATCGAACACTCGACCCCCAGGCTAGCGAACCAGCGCCTTATCCACTTAGCCACCCCCTTTATGGTGATACGCAGGATGTTTTAAAGCAGGGGCCAAACTATTTATATTGTACAGTACATGTATGTTGTTTAAAGGAGTTCCCTCGATTAGTTTTAACAGGGACCAGTCTCCACTTTACAGTCATGGGGCCGGTTGCTCAAAGCTCCGTTATCTTTAACGATCCGTTAACTTTAACGGACATATCTTGGTAATGTGTTATTTGATAACTTTCCGTTAAATTTACTATAGAAAACACTATAAAATACTTTATTTTTTATATTAGCATAAATCTGTAGTAAAAATTTGCACCACAGAATGTTCAGGGCCTTTATTTCCAGCAACAATCATTCTCTCCGTTAACGGATCGTTAAAGATAACGGAGCTTTGAGCAACCGGCCCCTGACCCACTTTATATTGCATGTTTTTAAAGGGGATGTCTAGATTAGTATTAACAGGTCCAACCTCACTTTAAATTGAAAATGAAAAGAAAAAGTTTAACGTCCTAATGTTCTGCTCCGACTTGGCTATCAAGACGGAGCCCACTTTAAAGTCCCGGGCTTTGTTTCTCGAAATCTTAACTAAATATAAAATCCAAATTTTAGTAGATACTTTAATTGTGATTGGCAAAGCAAAAAAACCCCAACAATCTAATAGTAAATGCAGGAGGACTGCACTACACGCAAAGCAAACAAATAAAAATCTACAAGATAAACCTGCGGACAAGACAGAAAATAGAAATTGCAAACACTAAACAATTATCAAATCAAGTGAATGGATCCGGGGGCCAGCCGTAAGCGTCCACTGCGCTGTACAGTCCCGGGCCTGTTTTGGTACAGGCTTCACTAAAATGATTTACAAAAAAGACGTAACAAAAAAATGCGACCAATCAATTTACTAAAATTTGCATTCTATCTTATTTCAAATTTTGTGAAACAGGCCCCTGGCCTAGATTAAATTTGGCATTATTTTAAAGGAGCTGTCTAGATTTGTTTTATTGACCAGACATAATATCAACATTAATAATAATTGTAAAATAATCACTGTTCATTTCAAGTTGGTAGAAAACCCTTAAAGGGCTTGTCAAAATGACATTTTGAAATAGATTATGGTATTAATATCTGATTTATTACACTAAAGTTACGAGGTTTTATATAAAATAGTTAAATAACAATTGACAACATTTTACAGTCGTCTAGAGATTTATAATACTACAGTAGAGTAAAATACCTGCAACCCACAACTTACTTTCAATTATAAAAATACTATTTTAGACGTTTAATTGCTGACTATCGCCATTGAAGAGACGACCACTGTCAAGATCGGTCGCATTTTTTTGTTACGTCTTTTTTTTTTGTAAATCATTTTAGTGAAGCCCGTAACACAACAGGCCCGGGACTGTACAGCGCAGTGGACGCTTACGGCTGCCCGCCGGATCCATTCAATTGATTTGATAATTGTTTAGTGTTTGCAATGTCGGTTTTCTGTCTTGTCCGCAGGTTTATCTTGTAGATTTTTTGTTTGTTTGTTTGTTGTGCGTGTAGTGCAGTCCTCCTGCATTTACTATTAGAAACGCATTGTTTCATTGATAGTTGGATAACTATGGCCACAGAAAGAGATTAGGAGATTAGGAGATTAAGAGATTTACGCTTTACCTGAGAAGGTACACTAATGAAAATTGGTTCGTTCGTAACTGGAGTTTAACGTCCACTTCCTTCTAGGGTGATATCGTAGACAATCTAATAAAAAAGATTCTATAGGTTTCATATACTAACCGTTGACCTGGTGCAGCATGGATGGCCAAATGGTTAGCACGTACGCGCTGTATCGTAAGGTCTGTCATTGAATCAACGGGTGTGGTTTGGATTCTCGGTTGTACGTGACAAAGAGTAGGGTCGCCTGTCCAACCTTGTGGGTTCTCTCCGGATCCCTCGGTTTACTCCCACTGCTAAAGACCCCTAAGCGCAAGCGAATTACTGAAATAAAATTTAACCATGTGACCTAGTTTGCGCTGAGTGGACGCTTACCCCCCCCCTTCTTCCTGTCTCTCTCTCAGAGTTTATGAAATAAATGTTGTCAAATGTAATCAAATCACAACCAATTTTCAAAGACTGCGATTATCGAATATTCAAACCACATTTGACAACATTTTAGACTCTTTTGTAAATTTTGTCTCATCAAGGACCAGGTTTATAGAATAGTCAATTACAGACAAGTGTGCACGTTAAAGACCCAAAAACAGAACAAATGACGATAGGGATAGGCCATAAAGTATGCTGTGTTGGATAATTTTGCTCGGATATCGGCACTACGGCGTACCCCTATTTCGAATTCAAACTGCCAAGAGATATTTTACGTGCACCCTAATGCTCCCAAATAAAGTATAAAGCATAGCCCTAATTGGTCGGGACGACGGTTGTGTTGGGGTCACGGTCAGAGTATCGCTGCTTCAAATCTGACGTAAACCGAGAAGAATCTGTGTTACATTTCAAATTCTCTCTCCACGGGGACAAGATTCCTCCCCAGCTAGAATTTGATGGTCACTCAACAGTGAAAACAATTCTTCTATTGTTTTAGTCTCAAATAAACCGCCAGGGGGTCGCCAAACTCACATAATTTTTACTTTCAAAATGGTGGTCGAGTGATAACTGAATTTCAAGAACGTGGGTTATGTCTGTGTTAAATTTCAAATTCTCTCTGGCTCTCCCAACAGGGGCAAGATTCCTCCTCGGCTAGAACTTGATGGACTCCCGCATTCCACAAAGAACATTAAACTTCTATTGTGTTAGTCTCAAATTTTATTTTCAAAATGGTGGCTCAGTGATAACTGAATTCCAAGAACGTGGATTATGTCATTAGTTTTCCCGCCATACTGGCGACGGGAGATTAGACGTCTGTGTTTACTGTATAGAATGAATGTTTACCCACATTACTCGAGTGTCCATTCGGCGGTCATTTACAGCGATATTTGATATCGCGACAGTCAGTGCAAATTTCGCCATTTTGTTTGTTTGGTCAGTCTGGATGACCCCATGTCGTCTGCTCATGAAATTATTTATAAATTAGGAAAGGCAATCACTGGAAGTCAGACGCCATCTTTTTGATTAATTCCCAGATTCTCACGTTACTGTGTTTTGTTAATTGACTATTTACGAAATGGATGAGTGTTTAATTTCATCAGCTTCAGATTATCGACAGTTGGACGAAATACGAGGAGGCCTAAGCGTCGCGAAACGGCCACAATTTCACTCCTAGAACGCATGGTATATTATATGCACGTCTTCATTAGTCCAGCAGAAATAATAGGAAATGAAATGAAATGGGGTTTAACGTCCTACTGTTCTGCTCCTAACCTGGGCTAATAAAGTCGGGCGTACGCAGAAATAATAGGAAATGAAAAGAAATGGGGTTTAACGTCCTACTGTTCTGCTCCTAACCTGGGCTAATAAAGACAGGCGTACGCCATACAGTGTGCTATGCTTAATTTGCTACCCTTGTAAAATGACGAGATTATTATTATTATATTATTATTATAATGCGGAATATTTTAACCGGGCAGCGGCGCTACGGCCTACTCTTATATCGAGATTCCAACTGCCAAGGGATCTTTTACGAGCACGGTAATATGTACACGGAACCTTGGTTTTTCGTCCCATCACTGACAAGGGAAAAGAAAACAATAGGACTTTAAACTCCATTTCATTTCATTTCGCTTTTGGGAAGGGAACTTAGCATTATTTCTTAAATAAGAATTGACTAAATATAATATTTCTTTAAAAAAAACAACCCAAAATATGTTGAACTGCTTAAAGAATTGTGTACAGAAATATCTTTTATGTGAATGAATGAAATGGGGTTTAACGTCCTACGCTTAAGCACATAACCTGAGCTAATTGAAGACGGGCTCTTTTATGTGTAACTGCTCATTAATGAAATAGGATTTTAATAATTCGTTTCGTATTAATTACAAAAAGCTATAATAAATTACATTATGAGTAGAATGAATGAATGAAATGGGATTTAACGTTCTACTGTTATGCACTTAACCTGAGCTAATTGAAGACGGGCATACGCCATACAGTGTGCTATGAGGGAAATTTTGCCCGGGCAGCGGCGCTACGGCCTACTCTTATATCGAATTCCAACTGCCAGTGGATCTTTTACGTGCACTCCAATGTGTACACGGGACCTCGGTTTTTTCGTCTCATCCGAACGACTAGACATTAGACAACTGTCCTTGTCAGGCCCTCCGCCCTGCATCATTGGCAAGGGAATGGAAAACAACAGGACTTTAAACTCCATTTCAATTCATATCGCTTTTGGGAAGGGAACCTACTTAGCATTTTGTCTTAAATAAGAATTGACTAAATATAATATTTTTTAAAAAAAAACCAAAATATGTTGAACTGCTTAAAGAATTGTGTACAGAAATATCTTTTATGTGTAACTGCTCATTAATGAAATAGGATTATAATAATTCGTTTCGTATTAATTACAAAAAGTCTTGTAATTACACAACGAGTAGCAGATTATATGGGAATCTGTAGATAATCAAACAATCTGATTTAAACACAGATCCAATTTCGTTTGTTTTATATAGTTCAAAATTTCGATTTTAATTGTCTTTACTACACAGTACAGGCCATCGAAGGTATAAAAAACGAGACGAAAGATAGATGTATATTTTAATTAGATCTTAATTCGTTTCGTTTTAATTACAAAACCCATTTTAATTACACAATGAGTAAAAGATTAGATGGGAATCAGTAGGCAATCAATTAATTTCTTTCAGATTTGTTAATCTGACTTGTATTGAACGTGTCATTAATTAGTTTTCAATGTTGTATACAATCAAATACTAATTAGTAGGATATCAGCTGATTAAGTGAAAGATAATATTATTAAGATTAACTTTACACAGATAAACAGAAGCCATAATAACATAGACTTAGGCCAAAATAAGTTAATTTTCAGTTTTTCAGAGCCTTGGTGATTTTTTAAGCTGTAGTTAGTAAATGGATGAAAATAACACATTGGTAAAGATGAGACAAACCTCGCCGAAACCTCGCAAGAAATAAATCGTTCAAGTAACCTGTCTTCAAAGAGAGAGAGAGAGAGAGAGGGAGAGAGGAAGAGAGGGGGAGAGAGGGGGAGGGAGAGGGAGATTTATCGTCCACTCTACACAAATTATGTCATTTTGGGACTAACATATTGTTTAATTTAAATAATGCGCTTGTTCGTAGGGGCCTTTTTAGCAGTTGGAAGAACCCAGAGGATCCGGAGAAAATCCATGAGGTTATATAGGAGACCATACTCCTTGTCACGTACAAGCGATCAATAAAAACCACGTCAGTTGACTCAATGACAGACCTTGTTATACAACACGCACTCCTTAAACCCCACTTGATAAATGAATAGCCACTCAAGTTTTATATGTTGTTTCGTTTAATATTTCAAACTAACAAAATATGATCTAAAAGTAACCAAGTTTAATTTTTTCCCGAATAAATTATAAGCGAATTGTTAAGAGGTATTCCCTCTTTGGCCCAGAAACACAAAACTTTGCACATAGTTTCTTATTGATGTATTTGATACATTAAAACAACAAAAGTTTTATAAGGGGCTATATTTTAATTAAAATAGGGCGAACAATTTTGAGCATATTCTTAACTGATGTCTGAGAATGCTTTGTGAACTCGGGGCCTGAAATTCTACTTGGTGTGGCCTCAGAATGTTCAAACATGCTATTTCCAGATGTTACACGTGGTATTAATTAGTATTGAGTAATCACTGACCAGTCAAGATTATCATATACAAGAAATAACACGTGTATGTACTTATATGGTCATGTAGGGGGGAGTTTGTAGTCCACATCAAACAGAGGCTATTGATAACAGAAACCATCGGGGTCCCGTTTAGATTCATATATAAATCATCGCATTCTTCAAATCATTAGTTCGAGTATCACAACTGTAGCAGTTCACATCTTAGGAAACCAGCTGATTTAAAATGTCTTCCCTATCTAAAGATACCATTGAAGAGATCCGTGAAGTTTTCGATTTGTTTGATTTCTGGGATGGACGTGACGGTGCTGTCGATGCCTTCAAAACCGGTGATTTGCTGAGATGTTTGGGTTTCAATCCCACACAAAGTTTCATCGAGAAACACGGAGGAACAAAGGCTATGGGTGAGAAAAATTACAAATTTGAAGAAATTTTACCCATCTACGAAGTCGTGTCTGGTTTAAAAGATACCGGTACCTTCGCTGACTTTAAAGAAGCTTTCAAAACCTTCGATCGTGAAGGTCAAGGATTCATCTCCTCTGCTGAAGTGCGACAAGTTCTGGTTTCCCTTGGCGACAGAATGACAGACGAAGAAGTAGACGAAATCATCAAATTTACCGACACCCGCGAAGATTTGGAAGGAAATATCAAATACGAAGAATTTATTGAAAAGATCATGTCCGGACCTTACCCAGAGAAATAAACTACGAACTCTTATTATGATGAAATCCTCAATTTGCCAGATACGCAACTAACTGAAGTGTGTGAAAATATTAGCCTCTGACTCCCAAGTGATATTTTAGTAATTGGAAATACATTAACAGTATACAATATTAATGGGTCAACAATCATTTGTTTTAATCTAACAGCACGACGTTTCGATAAGTATCCTGCTGCCGTTATCAAAACACAAGAAGAGGATACTTGTCGAAACGTCGTGCATATATAATCAACCAGCGATTGTTCCCATTTAAAATTGTGTTCTGTCCCAAGAAGATCACCGGTTCCATGACAATTACACTCTTTTACAAAGATCGGTCAACAAACCCAGCTGCAAAAACAAAACTTAAAAGGGAGTATATTTAGTGAATTGAATATGTTGTGAAATTTGTGAATACCGTGCCAATTTGGACTTGTATTTGTGATTATACGCAATGAGATACTATTTAATTCAATATGTTATTTATTTAATTATTTTAACTTATAAACGAATGTGTATTGAAATGCCCAGAGGATTCTAAACTATATTACCATGTGCCATCAATATACTTTATTATGAAACGCGGAAAAATCTAAATACCATTTAAAACACGGATGTATTACCTCTGGATTTTATTATCATGCTACGTTTCAATACACATACAGGTATCGCTCTCATTATTTACTTGATAGCTTTACCTGCATGTGTATCGAAACGCAGCATGTTGATAAATTCAGAAGTAGTATATAAGATAAGATAAGATAAGATTTTATTGCATAGATACACCCATTAAGGACAGCATACAACATACATAAACAATTTTTCAACGTTATAAGTAATAAGGTAAATGATATCTATTGTTCATGCAAATTAGGAAACAATAATAATAACAATATGGTAGTCTGTATGTACAAAAGGAACAGTATGCAATTAAACATTTTAAATTATATTGGCATTTTAATTCACAAAAATATATGTTTATTATAATACAAAATATGTTAAAACCAAGAAAAGATTTACCAATATAACTTATTATACATGTATACTAATATATGTCTTTATAAGGATTATCTAAATACCATTGTTCAGATCGAGTGATATTACAACCATTGTACTGCTGACTTGTTTGTAAAGTTAAGATAACCTGAAATAAACTAAATACTTTGGGTCGCTTTGTGTATTATAAATAATATTATTATTCCTATGTAATTATTCATAATAAATACTTGTTAATATTCAACAGTTCTTATATTTTTATTTTCTTGTGTGATTGAACAAAAGTATATAGGCATATCCACAGGAGTGGTTCAAGAATGCTGCTTTCGGAAATGAAATGAAATAAGCCATATCGAATTCCAACTGTCAATATGTACACGGTACATTGGTTCTTTTGTCCCATCCGAACGACTATACATTGTCTCTTTTCCGGCAATTCGTTATGCCCACTGAACTTTCCCCGTCAACACAGGGATCAAATGGATCGAATACATGGACCTATAGCAGGGTGAATTTGGACTCAGTAGTACATGTTTAATGCGTCATGCTAATCCGCACTAAACGCTTAGCCCGTAGCCGTTAATTATAATTTATAAGCCCAATTTAAACTTTAAAACAAAGAATACTGGAGACAGGTGATTAATGAAATATATAAGACAATATAAAGTAGATATAAATTGGGGGGGGGGGGGGGGGGGGGTAGTAATTAAGGTGGATTGAGATCCATTAAAATATAATTTACTGAATTAAGTAATACTGTGCGGATTAGCATGACGCATTAAACATTTACTATTGAGTCCAAATTCACCCTGCTACAGACCTCTAGTCTAGCGAGCAAACGTCTTACTGACTCAATCACCGTAGCTCCCAACTGCCCTCGGAGGCTGTTAGGCTGGTGCGGCTTGCAAGGAAGGAATGGCGTGGTTGACGTTCTGTTGTGGCGTCTAGATTAAGGGGGTATTTTTTACCAGAACTATGTTTCGGGGAACTCATTCATTATTGGTTGTTCGAATACGTTTATGAACTAGGATGATGTAAGTACTATCAAGGCGTGTGCATATGGGTTCATTTCTAAACGGGGGTAGACGGGGGAGCTTACTCGCCAACTAGGGGTTTTCCGTCCTCCCCATTGTCAGTGGTGCAGAACGGATTGTCTGACAAGGAACAACGCCTCGTCGTTCACATGGGCGAAAAACCCCTTAACGTTGGAATTTGAAATAAGAGTAGGCTGTAGTGCCACTGTCCGGGGAAAACTGCCTCCATAACACACCGCATGGTACTGGCCCTTCTTCTTTAGACTGGTTGTTACCAAACAGTGTGATGTTAAATCCGGTTGTATTAACGTCAGGGACGTACATAGCGATTCTGTTTGGCGGGTGGGGGGAGGGGGGTAGCCAAAATTCGACCGAC
Source organism: Patella pellucida (assembly GCA_917208275.1). NCBI lineage: Eukaryota > Metazoa > Mollusca > Gastropoda > Patellidae > Patella > Patella pellucida. The sequence goes on from OU795040.1 coordinate 8,588,904, forward strand.
TGATGCCCGTACCCCTAGTACGAGTGACGCTACCAGGAGCCGAGTTTTATTTAGGGGTCATGTGCAGTAGTGGATCTAGAAGCGAGAAATAGGTGGTAGGTGGGGCGATTCCAAATCAAGGGCACCACCTACAATACCACCCCAAATGCATGTCAACAAAATACTCTCTATAACATTAAGCGTCCCGATAGACCATAGATAGTATTGTATAGTTATATATTTGTTCGCCGATCGTTGTCTCGCCGGAAAGAGGTTTTATTTAAAGGGACAATCCCGATAAGAACAGAGTCTCAAAAATTAAAGTCCGAGTATTTGTGAAATTTATGGACCAAAATATAAAAGCATGGCGTATTTACATTGTCTGAAAATTTCAGCTGAAAATATTGAGTCGTTTGAACGTGAACGGCAACACTGCTTATCCGGACACGTAACCCTTTTAAGATTTCGGGTCATTTTTTTTTCATTGGGTGACCTGAGAATCGATTTACGTTTCTTGAGAGGTCTATACAGTGAATGACCCATGTACTGTACTAGTTAACAAAAGGTAAATTTCACCTACATATTATTTTTATAGAAAAAAGTCTGGTTTTATTCAGATACTGTATAATACAAAGGTCTCCATTTCCAGATGCAGACTGCCAGGTTTAAGTTATTTACAAGCGCATCACAAATATCGGGTTAGTTGGTCGGCCTTAGATAATTGGTTTTAAATGATTTTAACACAAAATTAAACAGTTTTATTCCCCCAAAAATTATCGGGATTGGCCCTTTAAGTTGACATAAAGTTTATGACCTATATGAAGACTGTCGACCCACGACTCACTCACTAGTGATACTACTAACTAGGCGATTCACTTTAACTGTGCATAGGATAGTGGTGAGATTGTATAAGACATGAATGAAATGAAACGTCCTACTATTATGCACCTAATCTTGGCTAATGGAAGACGGGCATACGCCATACAGTGTGCTATGAGGAAAATTTTTGCGCGGGCAGCGGCGCTACGGCCTACTCTTATTTCGAATTCCAACTGCCAAGGGATCTTATATGTGCACTCCAATGTGTACACGAGACCTCGGTTTTTCGTACCACCCGAACGACTAGGCAGCTGTCCTCGTCAGGCCCTCCTTTTACATCACTGACAAGGGGGAATCACGCCGGAAAATCGAGATGAACTTTCTCGGCCAATGCAGGGATCGAACACCCGACCTCCAGGCTAGCGAACCAGCGCCTTATCCACTTAGCCACCGTGATCCCCTTTGTATAAGAATGGTGGCATAATGGAATTGAGCGCCGATATGTAAATGTGCTATTAATTTTTAAGGACTAGTCCTGGGGGCGCTTTATCTCAACGGGGCGCTTGCTTGGTCTCTGAAATTCCCTGGACATGGAGTAGAGATTTTGCAGAATCTGATGGCCATGCAGGAAACACCCCATTAAAGGGACAATAACACTCTTGCTGGCTTGACAGGTCCAGAAAAAAATTAGCCTTTTTCTAACTACAAGATGTTTATGTGTCCTACCTCTTGTGTAAATTATCCATTACAACCTATCTTACTAATTGTCCAGAGGGTTCGAAAATATGTTTAAATCCAAGTTGCATTTGAAAGTGCTTACGTAAGGCTTTTCAAACCATGTTATGGCATGTAGTTGAATTTTTCCAATTTTTAAAATTAGGTGTGTTAAGATGAAATTTGTATCATTTATTAATTGAAATATTGTAGAATAGTACAAATTGTTGACCAGAATAAAGATTGGGACATATTATTCAGTTACAACAAGAGTGGTACCGGTATTGGGGCTTTAATTCATTTAGTCTGAAGCCGACTGCGGTGAGCACTTTGTTTGAGACCGACTATTTTATTTGCCATGGTGTGACAAACATTTTTTTCAAAAAAGATAAGTTGACGAGGTTATTTTATACAAGAGTTTTGCGTGAGTAGCGAAACGTGTGCAGCGAGCACTTATTTTGATACCGACTGCTCTTATTTTGCGACCAACTGCACTGATTGTGCGACCGACTGGTATTTGGGGTCGGTTCTGGCATTTTTTGTTTACCTCATTTATTCATTAAGTCGCCGAGACCGACTGTGGTGACTGCATTAATTTTGAGACCGACTATTTTTCTCCCTGTGAACAATTTTGTTCTTAGACCAACAAACTCACAATAGAATAAAATAAAACACAACATTTTTTACAAACATGATAAGTTTACAAGAAAATGTTATACTAACGTTTTTGCGTGAGTTGCGTGACGTGTGCAGTGAGCACTTTTTTATATACCGACTGCTTTTATTTTGCGACCGACTCTATTTTTGAATGGGGGGGGGGGTCCCGTGTCCCGTGTACACATCGGAGTGCATATAAAAGAACCCTTGGCAGTTGGAACTCGATCTAAGATAGACTGTAGCACCGCTGTTCGGACAAAATCTCGATCATAGCACACAGACCGAGATGGCGTCCTTACTGCGCTGTTCCGACCTTACGGCGACCAGAAAATGCACACGGTCGCCGGCAAACGTGGACACAACGCGAGAAAATGTCCCCCAAAAATTACAAACTTGAAAAGGGTCGAGTTCTCAGAGCTTTCCAGGTCAGATCACAGAACCTAGGCGCTTGTTTTGAACATGCTCAAAGCAAACGTCGTGACTCGGCGATCATTGGCGTCGATGGAGACCAAAGCACGATATTCGGCGTTTCCATCACAATTTTACGACGCTTATGGCGATCGTTATCTGTCGCCGTAGTACCGCAGTAAGACGTAGTAGGGGTGGGGGTATTAGTTAATGTTTCTGACCGTCGTTTGGGAGATTTTGAATACTTTGCAAACCAGGGGATCGTTAACGAGCTGTCAATTGTATTTAAACTTATTTATGCCTGTCCATATTGCCCAAGGCTTCCTGTGACGACTGTCTACAGTGAAACACAAAATATCTATCTACCCTTGTCAGTGATGCAGGATCGACGGAGGGCCTGACAAGTACAACTGTCAACTGTCAATTGTATTTAAACTTATTTATGTCTGTCCATATTGCCCAAGGCTTCCTGTGACGACTGTCTACAGTGAAACACAAAATATCTATCTACCCTTGTCAGTGATGCAGGATCGACGGAGGGCCTGACAAGTACAACTGTCTAGTCGTTCGGATGGAACGAAGAACCGAAGTCCCGTGTACACATTAGCTTGCACGTAAAAGATCCTTCCACAGTTGGAATTCGATATAAGAGAAGGAGATAGTGTTACTACCAAGGCAAATAGCCCCCCATAGCACACTGGATGGCGTATGCCCGTCCTCATTAGCCCAGTTCGTAGCAAAACAGTAGGACGTTAATTTTCAACGACGACAGATTGTCATAGTCCTTCTCAGTCATGTTCTCAGGCCTGTCGGATAAATTAAGAAACTGTGTCATTCGGATGGGACAATAAATAGGTACAACAATTAAGGAGGGTGTTGCTCTGACACTGAACTGCTAATGATCATCTATGCATTCCACCCCACTCACCGTTTCTCAGCAATACAGTTACAGACCCAAACGAGGGTTCTAGGACCAATGATTGAACATATCAGAGCTTAACTTCCACGCGACACAAACTAGGTTATTTCAGTTATAACTCAATAACTTGCTTGCGCGTGGGGGTCTTTGATAATGGGGGGAAACCGGGGAAAACCCACGAGCTTGGTCAGTTGATCCCACCACTCCTTGCCACGCACACGCCAGTTGACTCAATGACAGACCTTATGATACAGCGCGCAGACGCTAACCATTCGTCCCCCACCCATTAAACTTGAGAGATGCACCCGTAGAGTGTCCAATTACAATTATATCCCATGGAAATAAAATACAATTAAAACGAATGATATTACATATTAAATATTTATTATAAATAGGGATATTATCATAATAAGTAACACACATTGTGGTGTATAAAGCAGTTGATTTTGATTTACCTTAACGTTAACGTGGTCTGCTATTATTTTATCACATCAGTTACAGAGTCTGTTTCATTTGTCCCGGTACGTCCTTCAGATTATAAAACAGTTAAAATAGATAAATAAGGTATTCAATAAATTACGCATGAAATAAATAACGCATTAATTATATTACGCATCAAATAAATAACGCATTAATAGCTGTTCAAATAAATATCACATTAAATTAAATGAGATTGCATCACGTCTTAAACACCACATTTTTCCTGTGAATCTAATCTTTATCGTTAATAATCCTTTAATGTTTTTTGATTTTAAATTCCTAGTTTCTTGATGGTGCTAAGATAAAAGAATGCACATTTTCATTGAACCAGCGAACTAAATGGTACCCTTTTTCAGTTAGTTTTAAACTTCTGATTTGTAAAATTATGTCGCTTATTTCTCGGCCATAATCTTTTCAATAAATTCTTCGTATTTGATATTTCCATCCAAATCTTCGCGGGTGTCGGTAAATTTGATGATTTCGTCAACTTCTTCGTCTGTCATTCTGTCGCCAAGGGAAACCAGAACTTGTCGCACTTCAGCAGAGGAGATGAATCCTTGACCTTCACGATCGAAGGTTTTGAAAGCTTCTTTAAAGTCAGCGAAGGTACCAGTATCTTTTAAACCAGACACGACTTCGTAGATGGGTAAAATTTCTTCAAATTTGTAATTTTTCTCACCCATAGCCTTGGTTCCTCCGTGTTTCTCGATGAAACTTTGTGTGGGGTTGAAACCCAAACATCTCAGCAAATCACCGGTTTTGAAGGCATCGACAGCACCGTCACGTCCATCCCAGAAATCAAACAAATCGAAAACTTCACGGATCTCTTCAATGGTATCTTTAGAAAGGGAAGACATTTTAAATCAGCTGGTTTCCTAAGATGTGAACTGCTACAGTTGTGATACTCGAACTAATGATTTGAAGAATGCGATGATTTATATATGAATCTAAACTGGACCCCGATGGTTTCTGTTATCAATAACCCCTGTTTGATGTGGACTACAAACTCTCCCCTACATGACCATATAAGTACATACACGTGTTATTTCTTGTATATGATAATCTTGACTGGTCAGTGATTACATAATACTAATTAATACCACGTGAAACATCTGGAAATCGACATTTTACATTAGACATTAACGATTCCCCGTGATCCTACCATATGTTTTTATCAGAGAGAGAGAGGGAAAGAGGAGAGAGAGAGAGAGGGATATAGAGGGTTTAACGTCAACTCGACGCAAACTAGGCCATTTCGGGACTAACATATGGTTTTAATTTTATTAGAGAGATGGGGTTTAACGTACACTCGGCACAAACTATGACATTTCCGGACGAACATATGGTTCAATTTTATTTCAATAATTCGCTTTCGCGTAGGGGTCTTTAGCAGTTGGGGGAAACCGCAGGACCCGGAGAAACCCCATGAGGTTAGACAGGCGATCCTACTCCTTGCCACGTATAATCGGGGAATCGAAACTACGCCAGTTGACCCAATGACGGACTTTATGATACAACGCGCACGTGCTAACCATTCGGCCATCACCCTCCTATGTTTTTATCAGTATATCTACATGTTTAAATAGACAGACAGGAATGGGGTTTAACGTCTCTTCGGCACGATATTAGGGTCATTTTGAGACTAGAATTCAACTTTTTTTTTACATTTTTTACATTCCAGCAGAGCTCACACTGGCTTTCCATGTTTTGCACCAAAATGGATTTTAAGTTTTATAAATAAATATTTATATTTTTTTTACCCGCGAACTGCAATATATTATCTCCAACAAATGTGGGATAAAACATGACAATATGTCACAGCCTTTTTTTTTCTCAGGCACGATACTTTGGTAATTTTGAGACTAACATTCGATAAATTTTTACTATCGCGTTTGCAATACCAGCAGGACATACACTGGTTTTCGATGTTTTTCCACCAAAATAGATTTTAATTTTTATATAAAAATTTAATTTTTTTTTTCACCCGCGAACTGCAATATATTTTCTCCAAACAAGTGGTAGGCCGATCATAAAACAATTATCAGCACAATAAACAGCTTAAAAATATTTAGCACAATTTTGACATGATTTATTAATCTATAAGTGGCATTTAGCGATCGGAACAGAACACAGTTTTATGGGGTACAATCACTAGTTCATTCTAAAAGCACGACGTTTTGACAAATATCCTATTATCATTATCAAGCACAAATGACAATTTAGTAAACTTGAGATCAACAAGAAAAACCATCTACATGGATTAAGAATAACAGTGATAAAAATAATCTGAGCTGTAAAGGATAATTATTAAGATCAGATTTTACTGTTTGCGACTGTTGGTGACCTTAATTTTTGTGTATGCCGTATTATGCCAGGGATGTTGATAATCGTTTACCTTGTGCTTGATAACGACAAGAGGACACCTGTTGAAACGTTGCACTATTAAAGTTGCTAGTGTTGTTATCCATAAATTGTGTTTGTGTTTTTTCGATGTTGATTTTGTCGAACTCGGGATTTTCCAATATGGCGTCCCTTTGACGGTGTGACAGAACGGAGGGACAGGTAAGGAACATGTGAAATGAGATGAAATGGGTTGGGGTTTAACGTCTTAGTGTTCTGCTCCGAACTGGAGCCGTCTTCATTAGCCCAGACGGAACAGAACAGTCGGACGTTAAACCCAAACACATTTCATTTTAGACGGCCATTGAGAGTGTAACAAAACAAAGAGATGGGAAAAGAGTGAGAGAGAGAGAGAGAGAGAGGGAGAGAGAGAGAGTGAGGGGGGGGGAGAGAGAGGGAGATTGGGTTTAATGTCCATTTAACACAAACAAGGCCATGTCAGGACTAGCTTATGATACAATTTTATTTGGCTAATACGCTTTGTGAGTATCGCTATTTAGCAGTAAGGAAGGCCGAGGAGGCTAGGCAACGGATATTGAATTACGCGATGCATATTTCCAGTTGATCACGACTTATGGGGGAATTAAGGGAGATTTAGATAAAGGATTTACAGTTCTCACAATAATACTAACTAGTAGTTAAAGAAGAAATAGATAACGTAAATTATATAATGTGCTGAAAATTTCAGTCAAATTGCTACACTCTGAACGGAGATATTAGCTTTTGAATTTTAGGCTAAAGCCTGTATGAGAATAAATCTTAATTATCCAATTGTACGTTTAGTTATTTTCCAAAAACGTACTCCAATCGGAGAAAAATATTGCAGTCTAGCGATGAAATCTAAAGGTGATTATAGTCTGGATAAGTTAATTAATGTCTTATTAATACTTTAGATAACATTAACTCTAGGCCTAAAGGTAGATGCAATAGGCAGATTTAGCTTTTGTATGTTTAAAACAATCCAATCAGAAGAAAATGGCCGTATTATTTTAACAGAATATTTATAGTGCGCCCTTTCATATCACATGTTCAGGGGCACTTTACAAAGTGACAATGTAATCATAAAAAAACAACAAGATTATGAACATGTTTACGATTGTATACAGAGTCAGTTAAAAACCTGATTAAATTAATGTGTTTTAAGTTGGTTTGATGACAGGCTTTATGATACAGCGCGAACGTGCTCACCATTCGCCCCCCTCCACCGAAATTAAGTAGAGTCGTAATCTAGGGTTGTAATGTAATCGGCCAGAGATTAAGTAGAGTCGATGATTGTATTGTTGATAGTTTACACTACACGGTAGGGGGCGGATACATTAATTGTTGCAGGAGGGGGTTAACCAGGTTCCTGTTAAAGAAATCTGTCATCATCGTCTCTAAATTACATAGGCCTACATTACAAATTAAGCTTTTTAAAGCCCCAATACCACTCTTGTTGTAACTGAATAATATGTCCCAAACTTTATTCTGATCAAATAATTGTACTATTTTACAAAATTCTGATTAATTGATGATGCAAATTTCATCTTAACACACCGAATTTAAAAAAATGGAAAAACTACATGGTTTGTAAAGCTTTACGTAAACACTTTCAAATGTTATTTGGATTAAAACATATTTTCGAACCCTCTGGACAAGTAAAATAGGATGTAATGGATAATTTACACAATAGGTAGGACACTTAAACATCTAGAAGTTAGAAAAAGGCTAATTTTTCTGGACCTGTCAGGTCAACAAGTGTGTTATAGTTACTGTCCCTTTAAAGAGAAAAATTATTTTTGTAATGATGTAGGATCACATTGTGATTTAATTTCATTGATGCAAGGCATCCATTTTTGTTGTAGCTGAGCATGGTGGGGTTTGGACGAGACCCCCCCCCCCCCACTGGATCCGCCCCTGCGTAGGATTCGTACTCGTAGATCCAACCTGACTTCTTAATCTCAACATTTTACCGTAGTGAAACCTCTTATCAGCTTAATGGCGACCAGCCACGTACCCACGGTATTTTGTTTCGGGAGGTAATAATAGAATTTATATCTTTACAGTTTTGATATAAAAATCGTGTAGCTTTTAAGGAAATGAAAACGAATTGAAATGTAGTTTTATCGTTTAACCTTTTCTTTGGCGAGCGGGCAATTATAGGCGGGTATTCGCTCCGAAGTTTGCTATGAGGGGGGGGGGGGAGGCGTTGAATGGTTAAAGAATACGCGTTGCATCACAAGGTCTGTCATTCATTTAAGTGGCGTGGGTTCGATTCCCCGCTTGTACGTAAAAGGGCCAGGTTTCCTCCCAATGCTAAATACCCCCACCCCTCTCCCTAGATATATATACGTAAAAGGGCCAGGTTTCCTCCCAATGCTAAATACCCCCCCCCCCCCACCTCTCCCTAGATATATATACGTAAAAAAGCCATGTAATTACATCTGCTATACTTTATTTCTTTCGAGAGTAAGTTGCTGGCTCGCTAACCCAGATGTCTACCAATTCGATCACGGTGTTGATCCAGTCGTTCGGATGGGACAAAAAAAACGAAGTTCCGTGTACATAAAATGAACCCCTCGTCTTCATCAGCCTGAAAAACAACATTTTATTTCATTTTCCTTTTGTCAGCCAGCCGAGAATCTTAATCCCACCGAAAACGTTTATTGTGTTGGTCCCGAAATGACCTAGTTTGTGTCGAGTTGACGTTTACCCCCCTCTCTCTCTCTCTCTCTCTCTCTCTCTCTCTTTATCCCACTTAAAACGTTTATCGCCCGAAATAGTTTTGTCGTCTGCTAGAAAGCGCCGCGCGTTGTAAGCTGTTTCCGGTTGGGCGAGCAGTGTATTGCCTGTACTCTGTTAGCTCAGTAATTCCTCACTTTAGTACTGGTGTAGGAGCTTTAATAACCGACAAGGAGATCAAGTCCCTTCAAGTGGACGACTGTTCCAACTTCATAATATAACAACACGTCTGACTATTTACTGTATCTGTGTTCTGTTTTATTACCAACTTCACGTGGACACAGGTAAGTTTCTAACTCATGTTTTTCTTGTATATAAATACATTTTCTACAGTTAGAGATTTGGTATGGCGATGACAACGATCGCTCACTTTAAACTGTCTCTCTCTGTGGCTTTTGTTCTTTCATTCACACAAGTAGTTTTGTTTTTCTAAGTTCAGTGATTTCGTTTACTTTTTTAATTTAGAGCTGAACTCTTCTCCTGCGTTTCTGCATTGGACATTTTTAAACAATATCAGGACCTCATACTCATAGAAAACAATTGAAAAAAAAAATGCGATTCAAAATGATAGATAAAGAGTATGGTTTTGTTTCACTGCCTAGTAGGCTACAATTACAAACTAGGCCTTAATTCAATTTTTTTCTTCGGCGTTTAAATTGTATTATTGTCATATATGGTTTTGTCTCACTCCCTAGTAATAATAATAATAATCGCGTCATTTTACAAGGGTAGCAAATTAGGTGTAGGCTACAATGCAAATTAGGCCTACTTGTTACGTCTGCGTTTTAAATTGTATTATTGTCATATATAGTTGGTGTCTGTTTTAAATGTAGGCCTTAGGCCTATCATTGTTTTAATGGAGTCGACGATGATCCGAAAAACGACCATTTAATAGAATATTTATCGTCGATTAATGACGACTGGCTACTTTCAATCTCGAGAGATGATGTCTATTGTTGACTATGTATTGTGCGGTTTAGTTAAGACAAAGTTTGTTATTTGTTGTACCGACGAAGAGAAACAAATCTCTAACATAGTGACCGAGTCGTTTTCATGCAGCAGACGATATCCGAGTCAGCTGGTAGCCATTACAGATTCACGAAACACGCCAAACCTCGCTTTCGACAGCCAAAAACAATTGTAAGGTCGCTCGTACGAACCCAAATATCTTGATGTTTCCTCGGAAAACAAGCATTTTTCTCCCAACACAAATGGCAAAGTGTGTTCTTAAATCGTTGCTGAGAGTTAGAAATGCTACTGCAATATATAATGGGTGTGTGCTTCTACTTACTTCGGGGTTTTGGTCTGAGAATTCGGAAATTACTTTGCTTCTCTCGAATGTCTTCATATGTTTTGATTTTATGAAGGCTTTTGTTGTTATTCCCGTAGGTAATGGCTCGACATTCGCTCTTCTCCCCTGACTAATGTTTCAAGACTTTGTGTGTTGTTTTTTCTTCTCTGCGTATTTGTTATGAAATGTATTTGGAATTTAGACTGTGTCGTGTTAACACAAGAGCTTTGTATATTAGATATAGATCTTCATTGTTTAAAGGGACAATAACACTCTTGCTTGCTTGAAAAGTTCAACAAATAAATAAAGCCTTATTCCAAGTACTAGATGTTTAAGTGTTCTACCTGTTGTGTAAATTATCCATTACATCCTATTTTACTTGTCCAGGGGGTTCGAAAATATTTTAAAATCCATGTCACATTTGAAAACTCTAACGTTAGGCTTTTCAAATCATTTACATGTAGTTGAATTTTTCTATTTTTTTAAAATTAGGTGTGTTAAGATGAAATTTGTATCATCAATTAATTGGAATATTGTAAAATAGTACAATTTGTTGATCAGAATAAAGATTAGGATATATTATTCAGTTACAACAAGAGTTGTATATTTAATATAGGTATTCATTGCTTAAAACCAGTCGCAATCCTAAAAAGTAAATTCGCCACAGTTGTTTTAAATTTAACATTCAAATGGATTGTATTAATTGCTTTTTTTTCAAAAATATAAATAATTCTTATTTTTATACGCCCACATTGAAATGTGGTCGTATATTGCCGTCGCCCCCGTCCGTCCGTCCGTCCGTCCGTCCGTCCGTCGGTCCGTCCGTCCGTCCGTCGGTCCGGCGTCCACAATTGCTTGTGGACGCTCTAGAGGCCAAAGTTAATATTCGATTGACTTTAAATTTATACACAGTGTTTAAGGTCATGAGACGAAGAAGCCTATTGATTTTCAGGGATTTCCGACAATAACTATCAGAGTTATGGCCCTTGATCACTTAAAAAAATCTTGTGGACGCTCTAGAGGCCAAAGTTAATAATCGATTGACTTTAAATTTATACACAGTGTTTAAGGTCATGAGACAAAGAAGCCTATTGATTTTCAGCGATTTCCGATAATAACTATCAGAGTTATGGCCCTTGATCACTTAAAAAAATCTTGTGGACGCTCTAGAGGCCAAAGTTAATAATCGATTGACTTTAAATTTATACACAGTGTTTAAGGTCATGAGACGAAGAAGCCTATTGATTTTCAGCGATTTCCGATAATAACTGTCAGAGTTATGGCCCTTGATCACTTAAAAAAATCTTGTGGAGGCTCTAGAGGCTAAAGTTAATAACCGATTGACTTTAAATTTATACACAGTGTTTTAGGTTATAAAATGAAGAAGCCTATTGATTTTCAGCAATTTCTGATAATTACTGTCAGAGTTATGGCCCCTTATCACTTAAAAAAATCTTGTGGACGCTCCAGAGGCTAAAGTTAATAACCGGTTGACTTAAGATTTATACACAGTGTTTAAGGTCATTAAACGAAGAAGCTTATTGATTTTCAGCAATTTCCAATATTTACTGTCAGAGTTATGGCCCTTGATCACTTCAAAAATTCTTGTGGATGCTCTAGAGGCCAAAGTTAATATCCGATTGACTTAAAATTTATACACAGTGTTTAAGGTCATGAGACGAAGAGGCCTATTGATTTTCAGCATTTCCGATAATTACTGAGTTATGGCCCTTGATCACTTTCATTTTTATCTAAATATTCCTAATTTCCTGATAATTATATAGTTTCTCTTGGAGTATGTTTACAAATATTCGTGATGGATATGTAGTTTCATTTATAGAATGTATGTATCAATCGTTGGTATAGGTTAATATGAAGTTGTTTCATTAATAGAATGTATCTGTCTATCGTTGGTATAGGATAGGTTAATATGTAGTTTCAATAAAAGAATGTATCTATCGGTGTGATGATTTCAAGATAAATATAATATGTAGTTACATTAATAGACCGTATTTGTCGGTATCTATTAATATTCGTGATAAATACATAGACTAATCATTAGAAATGCATCTTTTGGTATATTCGAATGTAGCTATTGGTATATTCTAATGTATCTCTCCTTTGATTGGCATGTAGTAATTGAGCATATTAACACTAGGTACAATTTTATGGATACACAGTTACTGAGATTGATACTCAGACTCAGTAACTGTGTATCTATAAAATTGAACCTTGTGTTAGAATGTATCTATTAGTATATTAGAATGTATCTATTGGTATATTAGAATGTATCTATTAGTATATTCGAATGTATCTATTGGTATATCAGAATGTATCTATTAGTATATTAGAATGTATCAAGTGGTGTATTAGAATGTATCTATTGGTGTATTAGAATGTATCTATTTGTATATTAGAATGTATCAAGTGGTGTATTAAAATGTATCTATTGGTATATTAGAATGCATCTTTTGGTATATTGAAATTCATCTATTGGTATATTAGAATGTATCTATTGGTGTGTTAGAATGTATCTATTGGTATATTAGAATGTATCTATTGGTATATTAGAATGTATCAAGTGGTGTATTGGAATGTATCTATTAGTATATTGGAATGTATCTTTTGGTATATTAGAATGTATCTATTTGTGTATGTTCCTATTTCCGCCTGTATCCATTATAGAACTTTCAAGTTTCAACAGCCAAACAAATCCATTATTACGTTAATTATATGACACTAATGGACAAACTTAATAGCGATACTGAATCATAAAATGGAGTCGTAAAATATTATCTTTGATACAGTTGAAATAAAATCCCACCATGCACGCAGTGACATCCCATTAAGCGATATTCAATTTATAATCTTACATGTTTGTCAATATTTGCTGTTATTAATATCTTTTCGTAAAATACACACACAAGAAGAAAAAAAAATGCGAAAATACATGTATATCATTCATGTGAATTCAGAAATGGCTGTTGTATAAAACGCTGAATTAAAACTAGTTTGCCCATATTTTAAGATCAGGTTGACTACGAGATTTAATCATTTTACTGGAGGGTTAACAAAAAAAAAAAAAAAAAAAAAATCCAAAAAAATAATTACACATACAGATCGTGTAGGAACACACATATATTCTGTTAAACATTGGCCGACAAAAAGGTTGATCCGTTGAGCGAACTTTACAAACAGCTTTGGTGGAGAAACCATGTAAGACCTAAGCCTTACCCGTGTAGCGTGAACGAGAAAGCTCACCTTGGTGATTGTTATGTAAATTCCAACAAAAGATCCCGTCTCAAGTTCTTTATTTCTTATTCAATATGTAATAAGATCCCTACATCTTATCATTAAGCTTTGCACCGAGTCCTCTTATTGTGAAGTCAAGTGTGACCGTGTATCGCCTATCGACCCTATACAATCTACGCTGTATCATAAATCGCTTTTCTTATACTAAAAACTCATTATTATTTTTTTATACACCAGTCGTTTGTGTTCTACCTAGTGTTATTCTACTTACGCTGTAGACGAGAGAGAGACAGAGAGAGAGACAGAGACAGAGAGAAGGAGAGAGGGAGAGAGAGAGAGAGAGAGAGAGAGAGAGAAAGGGGGAGGAATATTTTTCTATACACCTGTCGTTTATGTTCTGCCTTGTGTAGACTGGAGGGGGAGAGGAGAAAGAAACGGGGAGTGAGTGAGAGCGATGGGGTTGAGGGAAAGAAATAGATACGAGAGAGACAGGGGGGGGGGGGGAGAGAGGGAGAAAGAGAAGGGAGATATTTTTAAATACACCAGTTGTTTACTTTCTGCCTACCTTTATTCTACTTAAACTGTAGACTGAAGGGGGGAGAGAGAGAGAGAGAGAAGAGAGAGAGAGAGAAAGGGGAGGGGTATTTTTTATACACCAGTCGTTTGTGTTCTACCTAGTGTTATTCTACTTACGCTGTAGGGAGGGGAGAGAGAGAGAGGGAGAGAGAGAGAGAGGGAGAGGGAGAGAGAGAGAGATTTTTTATACACCTGTGGTTTATGTTCTGCCTTGTGTTATTCTTCTTATACTGTAGTCTGAAGGGGAAGGGGGGGGGGGAAGAAAGAGGGAGAGAGAGAGCGAGAAAAAAAAGAAATAGAGAGAAAGTGGGAGGGAGATTTTTATGTTTTGCCTACTGTTATCCTACTTATAATGTAGCCTGAAAGAGGGGGGGAGGGGGGGGAGATTTTTATGTTCTGCCTACTGTTTTCCTGCTTATTCTGTAGTCTGAAGGAGGGGGGAGGGTACACCAGTCTTTCATGTTCTTCCTACTGGTATTCTACTTATACTGAGAGGGAGAGAGAGAGAGAGGGGGGAGAGAGGGATAGAGAGATGGTGTTTAGGGAAAGAAATAGAGTGGAGGGGGGTGAACGGGAAAGCTATCAATGAGGGAGAGTAAGAGATGAGGGTGAGGGAAAAAGAGAAATAAATTCCACTCGACACAAACTAGGTCATTTCGGGACTAACGCATAGTTGAATTGAATTGCTATTTCAATAATTCGCTTGGTCTGTCATTGAGTCAAGTGTGTGGTTTCAATTCTCCGCTTGTACGTGACAAGGAGTTTGGTCGCCTGTCCAATCTTGTGTGTTTTCTCCGGGTCCTCCAGTTTTCTCCCACTGCCAAAGACCCCTACGCGCAAGCGTAATAATGAAAAAAAATGAACCATATATTAGTCCCAAATGAGCTAGTTTTTTTTGTCGAATCGACGTTAAACCCCATCTCTCCCCTTCATTCTTTTGTGGCCTGTGGATGATTGGTACCAATAAACTCAGACTAGGTTATTCGGCCATTTTGAGAATTGATTCTGAGGCGACGTCTATGACGTGTACCGTATAAACCCGCCCATTGTTGTCAGGTATGAAAGGCGCGAGCCTGCTGATATTATCGCCATTTCTCTTTGAACAAATGTATTAGATTGTTGCGATTTTATAATCAGTTTACGATCCGCCTTCTATTCACTCGAACTCTTCCCTTCAATATTGGATTAAGATGTCATAGCGATAATTTATAATATTGTGCTGGTTTTCGTCGGAAACATTGAATTTAGATTTTCATAATGATAATTTAATCTTGTTTGTCATCAGCGCCGTCATTCTGCCTGACGAGTTTGTAAGCTAATGTATGATAAAATTCATCTAAGAATTTTAATTCAAATAGATACAAAACATGGGAAAAAATAACAAAAATGGTTTCTTTATTGTGAATTCTCGCTACAGGATTATATGTTTGAAAAGAATACTGTTTATACGCCCACATTGAGATGTGGTCGTATATTGTCGTCGTCTCGTCGACCCCGTCCGTCGGTCCGGCATCCGCAAATGGTCGAGGACGCTCAAGAGGCTAAAGTTAATATCTGATTGACTTTAATTGTTTGTAGTTTTGACACGATGTGTGCATAATGGTAACCAGGGCACTATTTTTTTTTTTCGAGACTTAGATTCAATTTTTTTTAAATGGCGATTCATTCTAATTTGTTTAAAATCTGGAATATCCGATGCCATCGACAGTTGATTATGGCCTTGTCATGTTATTAAGGTTTAATTAATAGTTTAGATACTATTTCAAACCTAAAGAAAGAACTGCAATAGGCAGATTTAGCAGTTGCATAATTTATGTTTAATCCATGCTGAAATCAAAATGTATATTTGCTAATTATACAACTAATTATACTATTTCAAACCTAAAGAAAGACCTGCAATAGGCAGATTTAGCCGTTGCATAATTTATGTTTAATCCATGCTGAAATCAAAATATATATTTGCTAATTATACAACTGGGGCGAATTTATTAACTTATCCAGACCATAATCAACTCTCAATGGCATCGAATACTTGAGATTCTAACTAGATTAGAACGGTTCATCATTTAAAAATTTAATGTAAAAATTGGAAAGCGAGGCTAAGTCTTGAAAATGCCAGTGCCGTGGTTACCACAATGCACATATCGTTTTACATTATCTGAATGAATGAATGAAATGGGGTTTAACGTCCTACGCTTAAGCACCGTACCTGGGCTAATTGAAGACGGGCATACGCCACAGTGTGCAATGAGGGAAATTTTGCCCGGGCAGCGGCGCTACGGCCTACTCTTATATCGAATTCCAACTGCCAAGGGATCTTTTACGTGCACTCCAATTTGTACACGGGACCTCGGTTTTTCGTCCCATCCGAACGACTAGGCAGCTGTCCTTGTCAGGCCCTCCTTCTGCATCACTGACAAGGGGAAATCACGCCGGAAAATCGAGATGAACTTTCTCGGCCAATGCAGGGATCGAACACTCAACCTCCAGGCTAGCGAACCAGCGCCTTATCCACTTAGCCACCGTGATCCCCTTTACATTATCTACTTTTGAGCTATTATAGAAAGAATGGTCACCTCTTTATCTAAATATTACATAACGTATCTTTAATCTTGATCCATGCTCAAATCAAAAATGCGTTTTTGGTTTCCCGCGTTTTTTACCCACTGAGGATAAATGGAAGTGCTAATTATACAAGAGAGGCGTAATTGTGTGACCTTGTTGTTCGTCTGCTCCATTTTAGGGGGGGTAAAACGAGTGCTCATTATATAATAAAGTAATTTAAGAGGGGGCTAGACAGGACTAGAGAATAAAAATAAGAGGATTTATTACCGGTATAATAGCCTGACTTAGAATATTAGCTCGTGTCAAATTATTGACTTACCAGATATACATTACTGTAACACTTCTTCAAACTCAATTTATCACGTGTCAACACGCCGGCTGTTTTTCGAAACACTGAAACTTTTAAAGGGAGCGCCTATTTAGTCAAGAATTTTATTTTAAGGCGGCAGTCTATGTCGAGAGGCTCTACAATACAACGTTCATTTTGTTGGAAACTCTACAAATACTATGATTCAAGGGAGCGCCTATTTAGTCAAGAATTTTTTTTTTAAGGCGGCAGTCTATGTCGAGAGGCTCTACAATACAACGTTCATTTTGCTGGAAAGTACAAATACTATGATTCCACACAAATGGACCATAAAGCCAAGCCCACGACCAGCCGTATGTGTTTTTGGGTTTGGTAGCATACCGACCAGTCGCAAGAAACCGGGTGAAGACAAAAGTCTCCGGGATCTTCTACGGCGCTGATAGCACGCTGGTCGGATAGCCGTGGCGATAGAGAGGCGGCTTCTCACCAATGCAACGAGGGTTCAATCCCAGCTCAGGGCATGAACTTTATCGTTGTAAGTGAGAGGGATATTCTGTCTCCCGTCCGATCAGGCAGGTTTCCCCCGAGTTCTTCGGTTTCTTCCTGCAGTAATGATCGAAATCATTCGCACGATCTGTGCCAAGGGCCAAATTGGAAAAAGGCCTCGGGCCTAATTTGCTACCCTTGTAAAATGACGCGATTACGCAAGTGACGCGTTAGTCTCACGCATGGGTTTACTAAAATTTCCACCATAGACTGCTTGTATATGGAACAACGCTTGTACCAAAGTACCACGTTAATCTAAAAATGCACTGGGTCAGAAACGTGGAAGATCCCGGGGTAAGATCCCAGGGCTGGTCGAGAAAGTTCACTGAGATCTTCCATCATTGTGTCTTTTTTGTCTAGGGTGGACATCCTCCTCACAGTGTTCCGTTTGATTAGAGGCTTAGAGCTAATCCTTTCTTTCTCGGGCCGTTGCTTCAGGAATATGAGGATGGAGGGCCTGGCAAGGAACAATGTTTAGTCGTCCTGAAAAATCCTGATGGGGCAAAAAATCCGAAGAACCCTTTACAGTTGGAATTCAAAAAAAGGACCGTGTTCAGGCTCATGTTCTTCTCCAATAGCCGGATCGGTGCTGAAAAGAAAGACCATAAACACCATTTCATTTTTAAAACCGAACAAATACGATAGCTGTACTTCAAAGTTGTACTTTATCTACTAATAACTTAGCTGTCAATATTGGACGGATGTACCTAATTATATAGATAATAGTTTCTCCCTTATCTACTAGCTTTAATAGATTCTCCCTAATTTATCAATTTAGATGGATTTTCACTCATCTGTCAGTTTAAAATTTCACTTTTAATTGGTTTTAAGTCAAATTTGAAGTCATATGTAATTGGTTGTTAGTAAAAGTTGAAGCCATATATAATTGGTTTTAAGTCAAAGTTGTAGTCATATATAATTGTATTTTTTTACTAGTGCGTTTGTGACAGAAAATAAATTTGAAACTTACATGAATGTAACAGGATTCCCTGAAAATATTAAAGAACTAAAGAAGAAACTGACAAAAGTTCATTTGGCAACATAACTTTATGTACTGATTTGTTGACCTTTAGTTTAGGTTTTCATTTCAGAAAACACGAGTTCGACATTGGCAGGATAAAATTGAGCTCCTGCAGTCGACAAGAAACTTAAATTTGATACTGTTTAAATGGCATTTAGTAAAATAAAACGAGAAATTTCTATGGAAAACATTTATAGTATTTTAATCGGAGCTACGTTTTCTACATTGATTCTCTTGTCGTTTTCAAGCACAATACTGATGCAGTCTGAAAGGAAGAAAGATGTTCATTATTCTGAGTATTTTCGTCAGTCTGTATAGCCTATAGGTGAAGTTCGCTAGCCTGGAGGTCGAGTGTTCGATCCCTGCATTGGCCGAGAAAGTTCATCTCGATTTTCCGGCGTGATTTCCCCTTGTCAGTGATGCAGAAGGAGGGCCTGACAAGGACAGCTGCCTAGTCGTTCGGATGGGACGAAAAACCGAGGTCCCGTGTACAAATTGGAGTGCACGTAAAAGATCCCTTGGCAGTTGGAATTCGATATAAGAGTAGGCCGTAGCGCCGCTGCCCGGGCAAAATTTCCCTCATAGCACCCTGTTGGCGTATGCCCGTCTTCAATTGGCCCAGGTTAGGTGCTTAAGCGTAGGACGTTAAACCCCATTTCATTCATTCCTATAGGTGAAATTGTTACATAATAGGACTGTTTGTTGGTTAAATCTGTTTCTATGTTATACAATAATCACCCACCCCAACAACAAGCTTCGTGGTGTTTATCTTCAGATTAAAATAACTGACAAAACTTCCACAACATCTTCATCAAACTTATTGACAGAGAGTCGTAACTTCATTCTCTGGGGTTGAAGCTTGCATGGCTAATATAAGAGAGAGAGAGAGAGAGAGAGATAGATGGGGAAGAAATAGGAAGACAGAGATATGAAGAAAGAGAGAGAGAGAGAGGGGGGGTTAACGACCACTCGACACAAACTAGGTCATTTCGGGACTAACATATGGTTTTAATTTTATTTCAATAATTCGCTTGCGCGTAGGGGTCTTTTGAAGTGGGAGGAAACCCGAGGACCCGGAGAAAACCCACGAGGTTGGACAGGCGATCCTACTCCTTGCCACATACAACGGGGGATTCGAAACCACGCCGGTTGACTCAATGACAGGCTTTATGATACAGCGCGCGCTAACCATTCCGCCCCACCCCCTGTGAATAATGTAAAGGCACAACTACAACTGTTACCGGGTGTTACAGAAAGTAAGAAGCCTCGTCAGCATCAATCATATACTGCAACGTGCACAATACCACACATTCATTATTGCAATAGCATATTATATAGATCATTGACAAAAAAATGAAAATGTAAAGGTGGCAAAATAGAACCTTGTAGAACGCCATGTAAAAAAAATACCATTGACAAGTATTATGCGTATTTTAGACGCCCTGTCAGCACCGTCGTGTACGTAAAGTTGGAATTCGATAAAAGAGTAGACCGTAGTGACACTGTCCGGTAGAAATTTCCTCCTTCATAGTTCACTGTATGGCCTATTTCCGTCTTCTTTATCCCAGTTGGAGCAGAATAACGGGACGTTAATTAAACCCCATTTCATTTCATTTCATTTGTCAACCCAGACTCTAACAGTACATCAACTATAGTTGGAAACGCTAACACTATACACCTTATAACGGCGAAACAATCAAGTTTAGGATCCATCATAGCACACTGCATGGTGTATGTCCGTCTTCATTAGCCCAATTTGAGCAGAACAGTGGGACGTTACACCCCATTTCATTGGAGAACCCAGACTCTTAACAGTATTATAGTTGGGTCTAACACTATACACCTTATAACGGCGAAACAATGAAGTTTAGGATACACTTTAAAACTAAATCATTTCTCGAAAACGGCCTCAGTGTTTCACTTATAAATATACCCAATGTTTGCTTTAAGTTTAGGGCCGAGTATATTTTTATTATTTTGAGTTGTTTTACGACAAGTTGACATTCTGATGGCTTTTTATTCTCTTGCCATACACCACTTACAATTTCTGACTCGTTTAAAATGAAGGCCACATGTTGCCACGGAAACTAGACACTCGCGAATTCCAATTTTTTCTTCTACCAACGCAGTGCAGCAATTGTAGATATTGTTTGGAGTTAGTCAGAATATGTAACGAAGTCTCAAATCTCCATTCCTCATAATTCATTACGAGTGTGTTTTTTTTTCGGTTTAAAAAAAAATGAAGTATTTTGTCTACTGGGAAAATTGAATAAAAAGAATCAGATGTGGATTAGATTAACAGATTTCAAAGATAAGATGTTAGGTTTTTTTGTTTTTTTTCACTTTCTTTATTTAAGAGCAATACTTCCCCGATCTCATCGCCTCCACAATGTACTTATTTATGTTTGGTGCACTTTCTTTATTTAAGAACAATAATTCCCCCGCTCTACTCACCTTCACGATGTACTTATTTATGTTTGGTACACTTTCTTTATTTAAGAACAATACATTACTTCTCGCCTCGCTGACACTAGACTTATTTATTTTGATATTTTGTAAAAATGATCAAAAGTTTATTTAAGAACAATACATTACTCGTCTCCTTGCCTACACTAGACCTATTTATTTTGATATTTTGTAAAAATAATCAGAATTTAAAAAAAGCTTAGATTATGTTTTGCTTACATTTTCATTGTTTCGTGCTTCAAGTTTACGAAAAGAGAATTTGTTGTAGAATTTCTGGAATCACGATTTTGACGAGGCGTTAAATGAATATGAGTTTAAGTCTAAAATAAAATGTTAAGACTTATTGAATCTGGTATACGACTGAAGTTTATTTTCCATAAAGATACATTATGGGAGATTACATAATGTAACGGGAATTTGCTGAAAATTTCAAATTGATCAACTCTGAACCGAGAATTTGGCGATTGAAAATTCGGCATAGCCCCATTCATTCCCTCATTATTAGCCCATTTGGTGCATAAAAGTAGGACGCTAAACTCATTTCCTTTGTTTTCCAATCGATGGATATATATTTAGGATCACGAATATCGAGTAAATATATACAGTGGGCTCTGTTTAATCCGACATGGTATGGGATCGTCATATGTGTTTAAGGGGATCACGGTGGCTAAGTGGATAAGGCGCTGGTTCGCTAGCCTGGAGGTTGAGTGTTCGATCCCTGCATTGGCCGAGAAAGTTCGTCTCGATTTTCCGGCGTGATTTCCCCTTGTCAGTGATGCAGAAGGAGGGCCTGATAAGGACAGCTGCCTAGTCGTTCGGATGGGACGAAAAACCGAGGTCCCGTGTACAAATTGGAGTGCACGTAAAAGATCCCTTGGCAGTTGGAATTCGATATAAGAGTAGGCCGTAGCGCCGCTGCCCGGGCAAAATTTCCCTCATTGCACACTGTAGCGTATGCCCGTCTTCAATTAGCCCAGGTACGGTGCTTAAGCGTAGGACGTTAAACCCCATTTCATTCATTCATTCATTCATATGTGTTTAAATATTACTTATTTAAACATGCATTATTCAAGAGCTAAATCTGCCTAGTGCAGGTCTTTATTTGGGCATGAAATGATTTCTAAAGTATTAATTAGACATTAATTAACTGATCCAGGCCTTAATCAACTTTGGATGGCATCAGATTGCTCCGATATTAAACAGATTAAAACGTTTCAGCGGTAAATCAAATATGGCGCGGCTTGACGCTTCGAGTCGTAGCTTTGATCAACCAGGACCGTGGTTGAAATTATTGCACAGGTCGGTCAAATCTTTAAATGCCTATTTCTTCGCTTGCAATAGAGTAATTTGAATGAAATTTTCAAATTATTCATTTTACATCATCTACTTTCGAACTAGTATAGCAAGAATGGCTAGTTCTTATCTATATCTTGAATAATGTAACTTTAAGTTTATCTGAAAGTGACTTATGGCGAATAGATTAGACACAATGTTTAAAAAACTAAACATCACGTGATGATGTGACAATACACAATGATGTTTACTTTCTCTCGGGGATTATTTCAATAAAAAATGTTTTTGTGTAAACACCAGATTTCTAAGTTATTTGAAAGAGGATCTAGTCTTTTGTTTTAAAACTAAATATAGTTTGTTGATCCTGTAGGATAATCTCCTTAAAATATTAAATATACTTTCAAAGTCCCAGAAAAGAAAGTAATACGATTTAAAAAAAACCCAAAAAAACCTACAAAAAGAATTCTAAGAGTCACTCTTTTGAGTCATTTTTGTTGGTGATAACCAGAAAAGAAACGACTTAAACTTAAAGTTATAAAAAGAATCTAAGTCTAGTTTCGGGAGCCATGTCTTTTTACAAAATAAAAACCAATTTGTTGTATTTTTCTTCAAAGGCAGGCCGATTTCACTAGTCGTTATCAAGCATACATAAAAGTATTAGGCCGTCATGGCACTTCTAGATCAAAATTTATCAGAAATGCAATTGGGATTTAGGGTCCCAATTTTGTTGGCAGCGACTGGACTAATACGACGGGCATACCCCCACTGGGCGCTGCAATAAGGGGAATTTTGTTTGCTCCATGGCCTACTGTTATCTTGAATTCCAACTGTCAAAGGTTCTTTTACGTGCACACCAATGTGTAGACGGGACCGACTTGACACCGTTCTTGCACCACTGACAAGGGGGAAACCAAGCACAGAAGTACCAGTACATACAACCGGATTAAAATTAAAACACAGATCCTATTTCGTTTCGTTTTTTATATTCCAAGATTTCGTTTTACTTGTCTTTACTGCACTAGTTAATATCTGGAAGAGTTGTTATATTACCGGCGTTTTGGTTGAAATGAGGGATTAGCCAATGAATTGTCTTGTTATGGCGACTTCTTGGCGTGTTATGTACGGAACTTTGGGTAAACTACTAGAAACGTCAACGTTGATTGATTAATCAATGACTGATGTGATAGGGCTAAAAGCCGCTAGTACGACTCCTGACACGACCTTCCCGTACAACTGGTCAGATCTTCATGTAGTGTAGTCCATCGAAAGTATAAAAACCCCGAAACGAAATATAGATATGTGTTTTTTAATCAGATTGTAGTACATATAGTTTACATATACTGTATGGCTAACACAATTATTAAGCCATACTCATTACTTATATAATATATTCATAGAGTTATACAAAACCATTTGTATAGGTCGGCTAAAAAAAAAACCCACGTGAACTTGACACGAAACGAAATCTATTCAAACGAAATTACTTGATCTTTTAGGTCACAAAGCTAATGACATGTACATGCATGGTGTGCAGTTGTTATAAAAACCCAGCCTCATGGCGACGCGATAACTTTATTGTGTTAAATAACAGAGAATGTAGGACGCCGATAAATTCATAATAAATACCCCAAAACACGCCACTGATGGCTTTTTAAAGAGAAGGTGTCATCTCTATATCAATGAGCTACCTCTGTTCACCAGATTTGCCTCGTTTCGGATTATGCATTTAACCGCCATGTTGTTATGTAGACTATGGGCTTATGGGAGTTATGCAACTCACTGAGTAAAAATCAGATTCAGTCTAACAGAGGGCTCAGTGTATTAAATTTATCAATTTTAATAAAAGGGGTGTCTGTGTTCCACATATCTGACATTGTTGTTGTTGTTTTGTTGATTTTTTTACTTATGTCTACATGCAAATTTTAATGTATAAGAATTCAAACGCATTTGAAAACGATTTAAATACCATTAAAACTATTTTCTATCCTGAATTTTAATTTATAAGAAGTAAAATACATTTGAAAACGATTTAAATACCATTAAAATTATTTTCTATCCTGAATTCCGCGGTCAAGCACCATTAAGCCTCTCTCAATTATTTGAGAGGTTTTTTTTCTCAACAATAATAATTAGCTTTAATTAAACATGAAATGAAATGGGGTTTAACATCTTATTGTTCTGGGGCCTGTTTCACGAAATTTTAACTTAAGATAAAATCCAAATTTTAGTACATACTTAAATCTGATTGGCTAAGCGCTAAAATCAATCTAATACTATCCAATCGAATTACTAAAATCGGATTTTATCTTAGTTAAAATTTCGTGAAACAGGCCCCTGCTCCGACTGGGGCAATGAAGACGGGCACACGCCATACAGTGTGATGAGGGACATTTTGCCCTGGCATCGGATCTATATACGACCTACTCTTATATCGAATTCCAACTGCCATAGGATCTTTTATCTGCACACCAATGTGTACGCGGGGCCTCGATTTTTGGTCCCATCCGAACGACTAGACAACCGCCTGGTCAGGACTTCCGCGAGTAACCACGGTGGAAAATCACAATGAAATTTTTCGTCCAACCGGCGACCTCCAGGTTAATCAGCTAACGTCTTACTCACTGAGCCACCGTGTCACCCTAAACTACACACAAACGACTGTGAATTGATATTAATGACCTTCAGGGCCCCCGAACTACTCACAACTGACCTCCCCGAGAATCAGGTGTTTAGTCCATAAATTATATCAATGAGCCAACATGGCCGTATCTAGGGGGGGGGGTACAGGGGGTACATTGCCACCCCAGAAAAATAAGCCCCCCCCCCTAAAAAATGGTGCCCCCTCCTCCCATGAACAAAAACATTTGACAGTCTTTCAATTATAGAATGAATGAATGAATGCAATGGGGTTAAACGCCCCACGCTTTTGCACCTAACCTGGGCTAATTTAAGACGGGCATACGCCACACAGTGTGCTATGAGGGAAATTTTTGCCCGGACAGCTACTGAATTCCAACTGCCAAGGGATCCTTCAATTATAGAATAAAACTTGATTATAATGATCAGTATCAGTAACATAGGCGTTATATTAGCGCCCCGCCACTATGCTGCACCCCCACTTAAAAAGGGACAATAACACTCTTGCTGGCTTGACAGGTCCAGAAAAAAAAAAATTAGCCTTATTCTAACTACAAGATGGTTAAGTGTCCTACCTGTTGTGTAAATTATCCATTACAACCTATCTTACTTGTCCAGAGGGTTCGAAAATATGTTTAAATCCAAGTTGCATTTGAAAATGCTTACGTAAGGCTTTTCAAACCATGTTACGGCATGTAGTTGAATTTTTTCCAATTTTTAAAATTAGGTGTGTTAAGATGAAATTTGTTTCATTTTTTAATTGAAATATTATAAAATAGTACAATTTGTTGACCAGAATAAAGATTGGAACATATTATTCAGATACAGCAAGAGTGGTATTGGGGCTTTAAAATCCTACATACGCCCTGTGAGCCAGTGAGTAAACAGTGAACGGGACCGGGTAGTATTAACCTACCAACCAACTTATTTCTCGCTATAAATCTCTCTAATATTTTCTATAGGATAAAAATATATTTAATACGAGTTAAGTTATAGACAGTTCATTTTATCTCTCCATAATAAATCAGTTAAATAGCCGAGTTGTTCGCCTTGTAAACGTTTGTTGTCTTCAAATACCAATTATATCACAACGTAAAATGTTAAAATGTCAATAATGTCGAGTGCACTGTGCAACGGTTTGGCGCAATAAAAATGAAATTACAAGATTAACGAAATTGTTTTGTTGACCTACGTTTCTGA